>JAQQZX010000008.1:357794-370510 GCA_030068355.1 Notoglanidium maculatum | reverse complement strand
TGTTCCCATCTACCTGATAAATATGCTTTAGAAAAATGATCAGCTGTCACTTATTTAATTGAGACCGTCATCATTTCTATCCCTTTTCATTTCAAGGATAATTTCCATAAAAGATAGATATATTTGTTAAACCAGCATACAAAGCAGTGGTTGTTCTTGTTCCAGGTCACTTCGCCTGATAATACCCAGACGACAAGGTCAAAACACACTCTGTAGCCAGAGGGGAATGTGTGATAAGTGGAGTGAAGGTCACCGTGTCAGGCTTCACCTTGAGCTGGTTGAGCTTGAGCAGGTCCGAGTCCATGACGGCGGGCGTGCCGATAGCGCTGAGGAGACGCCTCTGCTCCGAGCGCCGCTCTGACAACAACCGGTTTGAACCCTGGGGGAGGGAGGGAGAGAGAGAGAGGGAGGGAGGGAGAGGGAGAGGGAGGGCAAGAGGGAGGGAGAGAGAGAGGGAGAGAGGGAGAGGGAGGGAAAGAGGGAGAGAGAGAGAGAGAGAGAGAGAGAGAGAGAGAGAGAGCGAGGGAGGGAGGGAGGGAGAGAGAGAGAGAGAGAGAGAGAGAGAGAGAGAGAGAGGGAGAGAGAGAGAGAGAGAGAGAGAGAGAGGGAGAGAGAGAGAGAGGGAGAGAGAGCGCGAAAGAGCGAGGGAGAGAAAACGAGAGAGTCAGGCAGATAGGGCAGAGAGGGAGAACAAACAGGTCCGTGTTAGAGTTGAGTGTTAAAAATAAACCTAACCTAAACCTCCAGCAGTGCCGGCCTTTAACTTTTTCACCCATAAATTAGCATAAATTTAAAAATATATCCAGATTCCTTTAATTATCTACAAACTGCACATCATATGAATGTGAGTTTTTTCTAAATATCACTTAAACTACAAAGTAAATGGATCAATCTGGTCAAAACAGAATAAACTTAAGACCGTTAGGTGCTCATAAGTGTTTATGACCAAAACATTTCAACGTTCAGGTATAAAATATTTAACGCTTATGACCAGAATGGCGTACCGCGACGTCGTAGTCCACGGCCTCCTGCACGGCCTCGGGGAGGTCCAGGTCCAGGTAGACGTCCTTCTCTTTGCGGCTGATGGCGTAGTAACCCTCGCTGCGGGCGCATCCCGTGACGTGCTGCCTCAGCTGCCCGTCTGCTGCCTTCTTCTTACGCCGCGGGTTTGGGATGTTAGTGAGTGCGAATGGGGGTCAAGGGTCGCAACTCAGAGAGGATACATTCGACTACATGCGTCATTTGTGTTAAAGTGCTCCATGAGATCAGAGCTGCACGATACATCACCACCACACTGACCTTCACAACACGGACACAGTGCCTAAAGGAGACTTGCTATAACAGTTTGATCGTAATGGCGATCATCTTGTACGGAGGTGAGTATTGTCCATGATGAAACAGGGCCGCGCTTTAGCTGATCATTTTCCGAGAACGGCAGGCCCCCTAGCGTGTAAGCGTTTTATTCCACTTACACCACAGCAAATCATCAATGATTACACATTTCTACTTATTAAAAAAAAATCTAAATAGTTTTTAGTCACTCGAGTGCTACATGTAATGCTGTTGCTATAGAAACGATAACATTTCAGAATGAGCGCATTAATTATAAACAAACTTGTGATTTGTAGCTGCACTAGTACAGACCTAATTAATATTTAAAGGCATTTAAATAGCAAACGCTTTAAGCACGCATGTTTAGGTTCTGTTGTGGGTGTTTCCATAGCAACAACTCATTCACAGGGACTGGAACGGCGGATCCTTTCTACAACATTGCGAATCACTGAACTCCTAGATTTTTAAATGAAGTGATTTTAATCTGAGAGTAAAAGCGAGATCTACTAGTAAAGTGTGTATAAAGGATATTGGTGTGAGGGACCCAGTGTGTGTCGTTGAGCCAGTCCGAGCTGTGGTCGTCCTGCAGCAGCTTCTCGTACGTGACCTTCAGCAGGCGCATGTCCTCCTGGTCCAGCCCGGTGTTCCAGATGTCATACAGGATGGTCATCTGCTCGAACTCGCTGCGCTGCTTGTACATCGAGAGCGGGACATGGGGCGGGGCCAGACCGGACTTCCTCTGTGTGGACGGCGTGAGTCCGGCCTCCTGCAGGAAGAGACGCTCACTTTTCCTCACCTCCTCGCGTTCGAACCCAAGGTGCTCGTCCAGGCCGAAGTCGGAGTCGGCCGAATCGGAGCTGGAGCTGGACAGATCGGCCGTCTCCAGCTGCTCCACGTCCACATCCTCCTCCGGAGCGAGGTCCTGACATCAGACACCAAACGCAGGGATTACAATCAGCGCTCATTCATACAAAATGACATTTATAATAATTTACGGATGGTACATTTGGTTGTACAAATGGTTTTGTGATATTAACAGTACACATCTCAAATTTGCGCTGCCTCTCGTCCGCTTATTTAGCATTTTTGCCCTGGTTATTGTCAATTATCAATAATTGTCATATTCTTAAACTGTTTATGTAGCAATAAGACAATATTTTATATGTTTGAGAGGCGGGGCCTAAGAGGGCATACCAAAATGCAATGAGAGGAAATAAGTGACTCTGCAGACAGGAAGTTCCACGTTCACTCAAACATCAACACCACAAGTGTGACATCACTGATGTCCGTTCTTTGTGACAATGATGTCTGCAATAAAACTAAGCAATGAAACATCAGCTGTCCGGCGCTGAACTGGTTTAAGACACAGTGCTGCTCTGTGGCGGTTACTGTACCTTTAGGAAAAGAAAACGGAGTCTAGGGCAGAATTTAAAGAGTACGCTTTGTTGCAACGAAAATGACGAAATTCAGGAAAGGAGAAATAACCGTTTGCTCACAACTGAAGCGGATATTTACAGATTATCCAACACTATTTCACAATTCCGCTGTCAAAATGAGGCCGCAGACTCTGCGTACGCACCTCTAACTTCCCTTTCCTCTGCTTCCTGCCGTGTTCCTGCTTATGCTTTTTGGCAGGCTGCAGCTCCACGTTCTCTGAGTCTTTCCAAGTCCTCTTTTTACTCTTCCCTTTCTCCAGGGATTCCTCTCTCTTGAACGAGCCTCTGCGTTTGTTAACGGGGCTGAGCACCCGCACTTCAGCCGAATCTCCGGCTTCGTCCCCGACGAGCCCCATGCCGTAGAGCTCGGGCGTGTCCGTCTGAGCGTCTCCGATCACCTCCTCCGGAGCCTCCTGGACGCAGTGCTGATGGAAGTCTGTGGGGAGCAAAACCGCAGCGTCCTGCTTCGTCCGCTTTTGTCCAGCAGAGGATGCGGGAGAAAGAGGAGGAATGAGGAAAGCTGCAGATTTGGAGTAGTTGTGCTCCTGGAGAACGAGCATTCCGCCCGGATCTAACGGGAAAAGCCGTGCTTCTTCATCCTCCTCCAGTTTGTGCTCTTCGGCTTCGTCTGACGTCTCCGTCTCCTCCGAGTCGACGTCTTCGTCCGCATCCATCTCGGCAGCCACATGGGCCAGCACGGAGAGGTCTGGCGTGGACGCGGAGGCTAACTGCAGCAAACTGGATGCTCCGAGCTGCTCC
Organism: Notoglanidium maculatum; assembly: GCA_030068355.1. Lineage (NCBI taxonomy): Eukaryota > Metazoa > Chordata > Actinopteri > Siluriformes > Auchenoglanididae > Notoglanidium > Notoglanidium maculatum. The sequence continues at coordinate 366,983 of JAQQZX010000008.1, read as the reverse complement.
CTGAGCTTCAGTCTCTGCTCCAGAAGCTGTTCTTCATCATCATCATACTCATCCTCCTCCAAAAGCGAGGGCGTGGAGGGAGCTGACAAGTTGACGGTTCGAGGCCTGCCTCGTGGACGCCCTTTCTGATTGGCCGTGGGCGGGATGAGGGCGGGCTCTTCGTAAGCCACCCGGACCAGGGAGGCGTGGTCCAGCGGAAGGTTCTGGACTGTGAGGCAGACTAGTGCAGGAGGGGTTCTGGGGGATTCCTTGCCACGTCTGGAAGGAGACTTGACAGGAGTCGTCTGTGGGGATGGAGAACGTTTCCTGGGTTCCTCTGGACGCAGCGAGCGCACAGGAGGAGGGACTGTGAGAACCGAGGTGGGTGAGGCTGAAGGGGGTGTGGCCTTGGTCGGGCGAGAAGCAAATGGGCGGAGCATCGGGGCAGACTTGGTGGGCGCAGTCGGAGTGACAGTGGTGGGTGATGATGAAATGAGCTGATCTGGTGGTTGTGATTTGATCGGAGAGAGGAGGAGGGATGGAGAAGAGGAGGAGGAGGGAGAGAGAGGTGCAGCGGGGACGTGGATGGAGGGTTTGGTTTCGCTCTCCTCCATGGAGAAAGACACGGTCTTGCGGCGCTTCTTCAGAGGCGGCAGGATGGGAGAGGACGGGCGAGGACAAGGAGGAGACGGCGGCCGGTGAGCTGCAGATGCAGCAGGGGCCATCTTGTGTTCTAAAATAAACGAACAAAAAAATAGCTGTTACAAACCAAAGAAAGTGAAAGTTTATTATATTTATGATCATCGATATGGAGGAATCAATTCCTTCTTTTTCTAAGAAGCATCTTAATGCTACTATTACATAATAAACATTACTTAATAATAAACAGGACGTCATTTAGAATCCAAAGCCATAAAAGTAAACACATTAATATAAAAATGAATTAATAAATTACTTAATGAACGCCATGTGTTATACGCATACGCTATATGTTACAAAACATCTGACTTCCTGTTCACTATATACAGTATGCTCACTACATGGAGGGTGCAGTAGAACCTAAACGGTGCGCTAGAAACCTGCCATTTAAAACTCCAATTAGTGCCCGTTGGAAATGATTAACTAAAATATGAATTTTGTGCTTTTAAATTCCAAGCAATTTCATTAAAAAGTTATTAAACCACTTGTTCGTCGCGGACCTGGTTTGACCTCTACAGCAGCTGCAGCAGGCGACTCGCCGACACTCGTCTTCTCCCTGAGATGCAGAACAGAAAAACAAACATGTTGATACGCTGAAACTTGTTTCCTCCGTTGGATCAGGAGCGGAGATATTAAACCACTACACACTTTTCCTTCTCCATGGCAACGCTGTCCATCGTCGACTCATCCATGGTGTCCAGGGCCTCGCTCTCGTCTGGCCGCTCCAGCTCCTCTTCATCTTCCTCGTCCGAGGATGAGGACGAAGAGGAGGATGAGGAGGAGGACGATGACAAGCTTTCGGATGAAGAGGAGAGGCTCTCGTCGTCGCTGTCCGCACTGAGGGCTTCATCTGGGGCAAAAACAAAAATTATCACAATTATACTTCAATAAACACAGTTTATTACTTAGGAGTAAGTAAAACTGGAACGCTGCTCACCCTCGGACTCGTCTTTCTCGCTGTCGTCTTCATCCTCCTCCTGAACAAAGTGACGTGGGTTAATGACACGTTAACAGAATGTTAATACTTTTAAATGTTAATAACAGCACATCAACACTTCTTCAGATTTGTACACAATGGCACAAATAATAAAACTAACCTTTAATGCTTCTAATAGACAAACCACCTGAACGACAATCACACAAGAGCATCACTGCCACCTACTGTTCACTCTCTGCAATGACACCAAACATTACTGAGCTGTTCTTTCAAAGATGCTGAAAGTTTGATTTAAGCTACCCTATACAACCAAAAGTATGTGCACCCCGGCCATCACAACAAGCACATATGGGTATAACGGTTGGGGGGCACATACTTTTGGCCGTATCGCGTATCTATATAGACGCATCATAGCATTCCAGTTTGCAGGTCGCTGACCACAAAAATAAATTTCCGTTCCAGTAGTGAAGAAAGAAGAAAGCAATACAGCAAAATCTCTTTCTTCGCATTTCACAGCTTCTTAGGACGCAGGGGTCAGAGGTCAGGGTCGGCGTGACAGCACCCCTGGAGAATATACAGGGTTAAGGGCCATGCCAGGGGCAGGGTGGTAGTGTTGGGGCGACAAAACCTAAATTGTGAAATTAATTACAAGTACAATGTGTAGCATAGTGAGTCTTGACATGAAATTAATTTTTTGCCTGAAATTAACCAACCACACACACGTTGGTTTTACCATCTTTGTGAGGACTAAAGGACCTAAAGCTAACCCCAATCTGAGTAATGAAAAGGAAACTTTTTGGCTCTGACTTTCTTATTTTTGTTTCCAAAACCCTTAAAACCGCTGTGAGGGCCACCAGGAATTGTCCTCACAAGTATAGTGAAACTTCAAAAATTGGTCCTCAGAATGGTACAAAAACCTGCACACACACACACCTTTTCAGATGATGACTCGTCGGACGTCTCCTCTCCTTCACTGTCCAGGTCGTAAGGTTTACGTGGTTTGGGTCTTTTCCTCCTCTGTACGGCGTCTCTCTCGGCTGCTCGGGTCTCCTCGGGCCGGCTCACGCTGTCCGACACTTTACCCTGGTACGAGTCTGAGAACATGCATGCGCGCACACACACACACACACACACACACACCATGAAGATCGTTTAAACAGAGCTCAACATGACAACGCTGCATTTGTAAAACCATGTTCAGTTGTGTCAGGAGAAGCTTTTATTACTGTTTTGTGCATCCGTCTAAGCTATCTGCGGTTTGCTTAGTAAAATACACAGTACTCTAAATGTGGGTTTTTAGATGCTTTCGGCTGCTTTCACACTTTTCTTTCAACCACCAGCGCTGCTTTTCACATAGTGCTACAGGAAACGTTTGCATTTAAAAAGAAAAAAAATTGTCTGCAATTTTTCAGCCTGAGTGACATCGAGCGCTTCATCACCTCCTGACCACGCAGGTCACAGGATTAAACATGGAGGACAAAGCGTGAACAGGAGGAGATACATGAGGATGCGTGAGTCAGGACGAGGAAGAGTGTGGTTATGGTAACGTCATGTGAAGCGCTTCAGGGTTAAAGATACTGATAACTGTTTATACTCTCCTGAAGTGTTTTATTTCCTTTTCTGCAACACAGATAGTATATACATTTTTTTGAAGAGTGTGAATCAGCTTCACCTTCGTCCTCCTCGTCTGGTGGAGTTGACGGTCTGACTCGTTTCAGTGACGCGTCCTCTGCCAGCTCCTGAGGCTCTTTCCTTTTCACCTGCAAAATAAACATCACAGGTAATGTGGGCGTGGCACTGCTATCTGGCTTTTAGAAAAGACAAAATGCAAGCATTTCCCACGACTTTGCCGGTTTACATAAAAAATAAACGCAAAAACTCAAGGATGTATACCTGTCCAAATTTAATGCAAGAAAACACGTCTATTTGACAGGTGAGAAAACGCAGGTACCTTGAACGAAGGCAGACGCAGAGCCCCGCGCAGAGAGAACCCTTCCATGCCGCCGCTCTTCGCCCAGTCCACCAGAGACATTAACGGCTCGCGTGGCCGGCTGCTCGTCTTCTCCTCCTTCTTCTCCTCGTCCCGCACCACAGACACGCCCCTCATGGCGGTCTGGAACGGCTGAAAGGGGGGGGGAAAGAGCAGCTGCTCAGGTGAGGAGTTCAGAAATGGATAAACAGAAACGTGAAATCATGCCGGTGTCGTTTTATAGAGCGCCGTTTAGGACAGCGGAGAAAATCAGGCTCGTTCACAAAAACCGCCTAACAGTATTGTTGAAACCATGTGTACCCATAATGCACTGTGTACTCTGGAGGTGGTGTGTGATTTTGCATAGGGGTAGTGTATGCAAATCCTCAGTGGAGCCGGTGTTGTGACTGTACAGCTGATTTACATTAACCACGCCCACAAAACACACAGAGCTGAAAACAACAAAATGGCGACTCGACGGTGAGAGTGCATCCCGAACACGGCGTGCGCGCAACACTCCAGTAAAGCAGCTCAGCTATTGCAGCACATCAGCTACCAGAAACACACACACACCCCTCCTACTTCGGCAGGGCGCCATTACTTTGGTCCTTATTGAACAGCTGTTCTTATTGATTTGCTTCCTTTCAAGTTATTAATATGATACACCAGTTTTCAGAAAACTGGTGTGAGACTAAAATAAGTGCTTTAAAGGTGAGAGTGAAATGTGAACATCCAACCACAGAAACCCACTGAATGACCTGATCAGTCGAGGGTCACATTACGGAGTCTCCTTATATGGACATTTACACAAACCTTTGCTGGAGCTAAAAGGATTTTCGTGAGCATGTTTCTTGTGTAAAGTGCCTACGAATGATTTACGAATAAATTTGCTCGTATAAGGTGCGAGTCTCACCTTGGCCTTCCTCTCTTTACGCTCCCACCACTCGTCGAAGGTTCCGAAGGCGACGTTCTCCACCATCTTGCGGGTCAGGTCCCTCTGCATGATGTTCTTCATCTCGTCGATGAGAGCAGAGAGAACCAGCTGGACCGTGGACCCGTGAGGGTTCTGACCCATCATGGGCATGGGGTACTGCTCGTCGTCTACGCCGGGCATGTCGCCGTACGTCGGGGGTGGGTAGTGCGAGGGGTAGTGCTGGGGCAGGACGTGGGAAGGCCATGGGGAATGAGGGGGCAGAGGCATCGCGTGGGGGTGGTGAGGGGGCAGCTGAGCAGCGTGAGGGTCTGGGTACGGGTACGCTGGCATGTGAGGAGGCATGTATCGGTGGTCCTGGTCATAGTGGTTCCCTGCAGCTCCGTCTTGGTCCATGTAGGGGTGGTGGGGGTGTGGCGCATGCGGGGGAGGGGGCAGAGAGTGGAGGTGGTAAGAGGGCGGGTACTCTGAGCCATGCGCATGTTTTTCTCGCAGCTGGTGCAGACGGCTGAGCATGTGCGCCTGCATCTGGAATGACGTGCCGGCGTACTGGCTCATCAGCTCCAGGGAATTGGCGTAGTCGTACAGGTGGGGGGGCAGGGGGTAATCGGGGTGGAGCTCCATGTGGGGCAAGGGAGGGGGCACGCCAGGGGGAGGAGGCGGGGGCTGGAGAGAGAAGCCGGGCGGTGGAGGAGGGGGCAGGTGGGGAGGGTAGGAGGGCATGTGAGGGAGTGGCATGGAGGCGCCGAAGTGCTGCGTGCTGTCTGGGGGCGAGCTGGACGAGGGCTCGGCGCTCTGAGAGGGCAGGGCCGACTGAGACGACGGGGTGGGGGAGGACGACGACGAGGCATGGTGCTGTGTCACTGTCGCGATGCCGCCACCTTCAGCACCGCCATCATCTTCATCAGAGATTTCCATGTCTTCTCCAGAGGAATGAGGGGACGGCTGGAAGAGCAGGAAGTGGAGATGAGAAAAACGCTTCATTAAGGACAAAAAATAAAAAAAAATAAAAAAAAATCAATCCCGCAATGCAATGCGACATGAACCTGACTCCAAAGACTTACAGCTCATATATCTCACTGCTCATAAAAACGTACTGACTAAGCAAAACTGGAGAAATGTGCAACCACTAAACAGCCATAAACTGGAAATAAATGTACATTATGCTGACGGCTGCAGTTCTGATGAATTTGCCAAGCTCTGGAAATTTGCTGGGAAAAACTGCAGTATGTTGAGAGGCACATAAGATCAGATTTTATGGCAACAAACAAGTTCAGCTTTGAGTCGGAATCAATCCCCTGAGATTGACTTTTAAAGCCAACAGCCCTGTTCAGACGGTGTCAGCTTCACATGGGCAAAATGGGATTGTTTTCATATTTTATATACATCTGCAATTACCTGCATCTCCATTTTTTAAAAAATTCAAAACATTTTTGGGTCATCAGATAATTCTGTACCCACTAAACTTCATTTTAAACTGTATGATCCAACAGTAGGGTCAGAGCTGCTGTATAAAACCTTCTGACCAATCAGAACGCAGTATTTAACAGCGTTGTGGGATGACAGAAACTAGAGCAGGGCTTAAAAGGCTGGGGAGTAAATTTGCACTCACCTGTCGTTCTCCGTTGTAGGTTGGTGGTGTGTGTGCACCTGTAACCTTCTGCATGTCGGACGCTGTGTGTTCCTCCTGTACGAGCACCTGCTGTCCCTGTGACGTCTCCGACAGCGATCCAGAGATGGAGGCGGCGGAGGAGGCCATGTCTGTAGGGCTCTTCCTTCCTTCTCCTCCTCCTGGCGGTGCTGCTGTCTGTTTTCTCACCTTGCTCCTCCTGTCCACTCTCCTCTGCTGCCCCCCGTCCATCTCTCTGTCTCCACCCTCTGCCCTCAGCTTCCTTGAGCCTCCTTGGGCGCCGTCGTTATTCTTTTCCTCGTCCTCGTCATCTGAGGCGAGGAAGGAGAACTTGGATTTTTGCTCTTTTAGCAGCATCTCGATGCGCGAGTCCAAACTGCTGCAGTGGTGAACAAACGGGAGGCTCTCGTTGGTGGAGTCCGGCTCCGGGGAGGAGGAGTCCCGTTGTGCGTGGGGCGGGGACAGCGACGCGGTGGAGGAGGGGTGGTGGTGGGGCAGAGAGGTGGAGGATGGTGACGTGGACGATGAAGGAACAGAGGCGTGGGGTGGGGATGAGGGCGGCGGGGTGTGTGGGGGCTGCGGCGGGGTGCTGGGCCGCCGTTTGGGTTTGCTCCATTGCTCCTCCCGGACTGGGCTCTCCTGCCCGAAGTCTAACGAGCTCAGAGTTTCAGCCACCGCCGCTGCAATGACAGAGGCAGGCGGGAGAGGAGGAGGTGGAGGAGGAGGCGGGGGGTGTAACGGCGCATGGTGGGTTCGGTAATCATTATCTCCACTTCCGCTCGCTCGCTCTCCTGTCCTGAAGGACGGAGATGGCTCCAGGCGGGATGAAGACGGAGTGTCGTGGGTTGGCACCTCTTTAGACGCCTCGTATCCTCCGTAGGAGGCGGGTGGAGGAGACATGCTGTTGGAGGAGCGATGGCTGGAGTTGGTGTGGCCTCTGTAACGCGGGTCGGAGCTGTTTGTGTAATCCCCGTCCCTGTCCCTGCTGTCCCTCCTCCGCCCGTGATGGTTGTGCGAGTGGTGGTGGTTCCGGTGCCTTCCGTGCTCCCTGGACGCCGAGCTGTCCCTACGGTACGACCTGCTGTCCCGCTCCTCCCGGTGCGAGTGGTGTGAATGGTAAGAGGATTTGGAGGAGTTGTTCACGTCCTGTTGGTGGTGGTAAGAGGAGCGGCGAGATGCTCCGTAGCGCCCCCCGGAGTCTCTGTCCCGCTCCCTGTCTCTCTGCCCCCGGTCTCGGTCGCGCTCCCTGTCCCGCTCTCGCTCTGCCACCGGCGGAGACTCGTACAGGGAGCCCGAAGGGGGCATGTGAGGGTGAGGGGGCATGTGCATCCCAGCTGCACTGGCATTGTGATACGGAGGGTAACAGGGGACAGGAGGAGGAGGGAACCCGGGCCGCCCTCGTTGGTACGCTGTGGGGTCTTGAGGAGGAACTCCGTGAGGCTCATCGTAGTAGCGAGACTTGAACCCAGATGAGGACGACACGGCAGAAGAAGAGCAGGAGGACGAAGGGAGCATGTCCTGTGCGGGGAAACCGCTACCCACAGGACCGCCGCTGTAAGCTCCATGCCTGAAAAAAATAACAGGAAATGCATTCAGGGCGCACACTTCCAGCAGCAGGTTTTAAAATCCGTGCGTTCAGATAAGTAATGGCACCCACCTGCCCCCGGAGTATCCCGAGTCCTGGGAAAAGGGGGTTCCAGAGCGTGACGTGTACGGAGTTCCACCTCCCTGCGAGGAGCACGAGGAGCCGGGGGTGTACGGCCAACCGAGGGAGGAAGGCGGGGTGTCCAGATGCTGCTCCCCAAATCCGGTCTCCGCCGAGCATGGGGTGGTGCTGCCGAGCGGAGGGACCGGCATCTGATCGGTAGAGAGCTTCCGCCTGATATCAGACGACTGAGTGGGGGGTGGGGGATGAGCGAGAGAGAGAGAGAGGGAGGGAGAGAGGGACACAGAGAGAGAAAGAGAGCGAGAGCAGGCGATCACAAGGAGTTGCATGAATGAGCCCCTGGGGTCCATCAACTCAGCTGTATGAGTGTATCGGATGCCAAATCCACTTTAGCTACAGAACACGTGTACAGCGGCGGATGTGAGCTGGGTGGGTACTCACAGTGTCGGGCTGCGCTGGAGCAGGGGGCTGAAACTTCTCGCTCAGGGCTTTTCCTCCTGTGGGGACGGTCTGAGGTGTGTACGATCCACTAACTATCAGGTCATAATACTTCATCCTCTGCTGGCCTACACACACACACACAGACAGTTATAGCCACACCATAATGTAAAGCACAAACTGAATAACAAATTATTACTACATAAAAGCAGCAAGAGTCAAAGAACTAATTCACACCATGTTAGAGTAAAACACTAAAGGTGGTGTGATGGAGTTACTGTTACTTCACCGAAGTTGATTCTTTTCCTCTAACAGCACATCCCTGGGTGTTTTATTCCTCTATAACTATCTTTACTTAGTTCCTGTTGCCACTTACGTTACAGCAGCTATAAACAGTCGTTCCCTCACCAGCCTCTCTCAAAGTTATTAAAAACCTACAGTTTGTTCCATCATGTTAGTGAAAGTGCAGTGCAGTGTAAACTCCTCTGTGCTGAAGATGTGGAACCCTTCCAGTTCCAGCTTTCCCTCTGACTGTTACACAGCGCTCACACTGGATACTCCTTCATACAGGATACAGAAATAAACATCTAACTTTCAGGAAACCTCACATCAACATTGTCAAGCTTTTTTTCCCTTAAGAACAAGCTGTAACTATAGAAACGATAACATGTCAGAACAGGAAGTACCTGCACTACTGTCAGAGCTGCCGTTATACAAAACCAATCAACACCTTCTGACCAATTAGAGTTGAGAACGCAGCAGCTGTGCAGAATAAAGTCATTTGCGGAACAACCTGTCAGTTTCACAGCCTTAAAAAATATTTGCATTTTGATCAGTTAAGTTTCCGCTCTGGTTTTAGTTTCACACTGATTCCTTTTTTAACGCCACAGAGCGCGACACTTCTGATACCCCGGACACAGACACACACACACACACACAC
>JAQQZX010000008.1:332106-347006 GCA_030068355.1 Notoglanidium maculatum | reverse complement strand
TGATAATTCCCGTTGTATAATATTTATGGTAATGCCATATATCAATCGAAAGCACAAAAGATTAAATTTACACATCAGCAGAACACTTTAAATGAGTTGGTGTTGTCTGTTAGCCGAGTACAGAGCTAAGAAACTGCCTTCTTATAAAGCACACGGTCAGTCAGTACATCACGCAGTTTTAAACATGCACTTTGAAAAAAATGTAATCACGTCTATAGTATTATTACTATTTTGATTGTTATTAATGATTATTATATTAAATGACCTGTTAGCCTCGAACTTCTTCACTTCATAAACCTGTTATTTTTGTCTGATGATTATTATTTTAAAGATGATTATTTGATTAATCATGTAGTTAAATATAGTTTATTACAGAAAACGGATAATAATAATCACACTGCCTCCTCCCGTTAGTGCATCAGGAGGCCATTTTATTATTCACCAAAATCTGGTCTTAAAACCAAAATACTTCTCTTCACACTACGATACCCTCACACAGGTCATGATTTGTATTTTCTGTTCACTTTCTCCTTTTTAGGAAACACTCCAGCTTTGTTTATATCCACATTATAAATGTGTATTTGGTGAAAAACTCAGTGAATCTTTGCATCACACCGGTTTAATGCGCTACCTCCATCTTTTTATGGTGGGGGAGTTAAAACTGAGTAAACGAGACGCTTACCCTATTCTGTCTCCGCCTCGAAGTCCTCCACGGCCCCCTCGCTCAAATGCGCCCCCCCCTCGTCCACCGTAGCCGCCTCCCCCTCCGTGTGGACCACGCCCACCGCGCCCGTCCGGTCCGTGCCACTCATCCTGACCGCTGTAACTCCCTCTGCCCCCGCTCAGGGGCGGGGCGTCCTGACTGTACCCTGGAACACATTCAAAAGTTCTGATTGGATGGCAGCTATACAGCAGGATTACACCTGGGCTCATGTTCTCTCCATGGGACCTGATGCCTTCATACAGACGCCAGTTTTGTGTCATTCTATAAGAACAATCTTGGATAAAAAAAAAAAAAAAAAAGAAAAATATTTATTAGAAAAATGTTTATTATTTCAGGGAAAACTTCTGATGATTCCTCCTGTACTTGTCTAATTTACACCCAACAAAAGGTTCTCAGGAACCTAGTGGGCGTGGCTAATGTGTGTTGTGTTATTTTAAGCTGCGTGTTATTTTCTTCAGGAGAAACGGAGCGGCCCTGACCCGCGGACTCTGACCTGGCCCGGGTTCGTGCTGACTCTGCTGGCCGTAGCTGCGAGGAGGAGAGGAGTAACCGTGCGGCTGGCCGTAAAGACTCCCTCCATGCTGAGAGGAGTGGTGGTGTCCTCCGCTCCCCCCGTATCCTCCGCTCGGACCTCCAGCAGCGCCGTACGCACCGCTCAGACCTCCGTACCCGCCTCCTCTCTGCTGCTGCTGCTGCCCGTAGCCTGGTGCCTGAGAGCCGCTGGAGTAGCTACAGACAGAGAAAAATAAAATCAACCGAGAGGTAAAAGTTTATACTAACGACGAGTGATTTTGCAACACAGAGCCGATGAGCTGTGATAAATAGTCTAGCAATAAAATACATAAAGTCTTCCTGGATTAATCCCTTCCCTTTTTTCTACAGATCAACAGGTTTTATTAATATAAGAGAGAGATCACATTTATTACACTGCTGTTTCAATACTAAAACATGGGCACCGTTTAAAAAATATTTTCTGTTTTGCCATTAAAAAGACTTTTTCACCAGAAACTTTAGAATTAAGTAAGGAGTTAGACTCACTTTATTAGAAATCTGAATGCAAATATTATTATTTGGAATGCATATCATGGTCAACTGAAACTGATTTTTACACGGATATTGAATTTCGTGGTCCGTGAGAGAGAACCCTAAAACCAGGAACTGAATTTTTTTAAGAGTGTCTGATAGAAAATCTTTCTGAAATTAGAAATGAAGTGCATGTAATCTAAGTGCCTGGTCTGTCTATTACACTTATAAACAAAAACCCAGCCCAGCTCTGCTCTTGAGAACGAGATCAGGGAAAAGCTCAAGAAGCCACGCCCACAATCAGCAGAAGCAGCCGTGTCCACACCATCAAGACTGAAACGCTACTGATATTTCTCCTGCATCAGTGAACACGGGGTCACTTTAGATTAAAAACCTTGCCGCTGCTGAGGCGGGAGGCGAGTGCTGCTGGCTGTAGCTGGAGTAGGAGGACTGCTGATTGTACGCTCCTCCTGTAGGAGACTGACCGCTGCTGCTGCCAACACCACCCGAGCTGTAGGACTGTGAGGACGGCTGGGACCCGTATCCACCTGCATAGAGCAAAACACCAACAGCGTGACTCTGTAAACCACTGGGAGGCTCAAGAAGTACTCGATTCATCAACATGTCTAACTAAACAATTAGACAGCGTGCCGTTAGGTGTACCCGAGCCATAGCTGGAGCCGTATCCCTGACCGTAAGGCCCGGAGCTGCTGTCCGAACCCGGGCCGTATCCTCCGCTATAGCTCTGACTGGACTGACCTCGGTGTCCTCCATACCTGCACACAGCACACACAATCCTAACACGACACTTTCCAACACATCTCTTCTCTCTTTTAATCATAAAAAAGGGACGTAACGGAGCCACGTCGATTCACCTAAACGTGTGAGAAAAGAGGAGCTGAAGACGTGAATTAGTCGACCTCCAGACTGACAGACCTTTCATTATTCATGTCAGCACTTGGGCTTCATCATTTAAAAATTTACATAGGCAAATGTATATAAATGACATCATGAGCCACTACACCTGTTCTCTTATTATGTGCACTCACTGAGCACTTTATTAGGAACACTACAGTAATGCTGGGTAGGGCCTCACTTTGCTCTCAGTTCTTCGTGGCATGGATTCCACAAGATGGTGGAAACATTCCCTAGAGATTCAGGTCCAGGTTAACATGACCGCATCATGCAATTCCTGCAGACGCAGATTCAGATCGTGTGACTGGGAAGGCCACTGGAGAGCTTTGAACATATTCATGAAACCAGTTTGAGAGACTGTTGCTTTGTGACCTGGAGCATCATCATGATGGAAATAGCCAACAGAAGATGGTAAATTGTGGTCCTGATGGGATGCACATGCTCCGCAACAATACTCCAATAGGCTGTAGCATTCAAGCAATGACTGATCGGTATTAACAGCCTCAAAATGTACCAAGAAAACATTCCCCACACCATCACACCACCTCCACCAGCCTGGACCGATGACACAATGCAGAATGGTCCATGGATTCATGCTGATGGTGCAGAACTCTGACCCATCATCTGTGAGCCTCAGCAGAAATCCAGGTCCATCCGAGCAGGCTACGCTTTCCCAGTCTTCATCAGCCCAGGTTTGGTGAGCCCGTGCTCACTGCAGCCTCAGTTTTCTGTCCTTTTGACATGGTCTTCTGCTGTTGCAGCCCATCCACCTCATGGTTTGATGTGTCGTTGCATTCGGAGATGCTTTTCTGCTCAGCACAGTTATACAGAGTGGTCATCTGAGATAGTGTAGCCTTTTGGTAATCTCGAACCAGTCCTGGTTCACCTCTCTCATAAGCAGGGCATTTCCACCAGCACAACTGTCACTCAATGAATGGTTTGTTTTTTTCGCACCACCCTGTATAAACTCTTGATACTGTCGTGTGAGAACTCCAGGAGATCAGCAGTTTCTGAAATACTCAAACCAGCCCATCTGGCACCAACGACCATGTCATGGTTAACGTCACGGAGACCATGACTTTTCCTCTGATGTTTGAAGTGAACATTACCCGCAGCTCTCGTCCTGTAGGATACGATGCACTGCGCCGCTGCCACGTGATTGGCTGATTAGATCAATACGTTCACGTGCAGGTGTTCCTAATAAAGTGCTCAGTATGTTAATGAGGCAGTACATAAAAGAACCATACAGAAAACAGTTATCACGCAATTTAGTAAAGAAAAAATTATTAAACAATTTACAATTTAATTAAAAGGCAGATTAATGAGATAACAGGAAAAGAAACCATTTATATTACCAAATATAACATACAACAAAACAAATATTAAACATTTTATAGTCTCGCAGTTTAATCTATTTTACAGAGTCTTATTTTATTATTATTATTATTATTATTATTAGATTATTTTATCAGACAGCTGATCCACACTTACCCTCCCTGACTGGAGCTCTGGGAATAATCTGAGAGAAATGACAACCATAAATACATTACATAATCACATTTTCACACATAAATATAATAAAATTAATAAATAAAATACAAACAGATCATATTAAATTGCTAATCATGCTAATCCGCTATGTTGTTAAACCAGGTCAGTGTGACACAAAATGGCGGACACAGACAGCTTCTGTTATATTTACACATTATCACCAAATCACTGAAATTATATTTACGCTATAATTATTTATTTTTTCCTCCCAATTTTACTGTCACTGAAAACACAAACGAACATTCTGCATCCTTGTTACGAGCTTCATCCAAAGCAGCAATATTAATGATCAAACCCTGGCTAGCTCTTACCACTCGACGCCATGACTGATTTTTACTGTAAAAGCGCGGTTTTTATTGAAGTGACTTTATCATCAGAAGGCTAACAGTCTGAAGCAGCTTCACCTCAGAGCCTCGACTCAATAAAAGCGTCTCTCGCGACAGCAACGCTAAGTGTAGCTGCTACGTGATTGGCTGATGGAGCAAAGGCTGTAAGGTGATTGGTTCACGCGCCAAATGATTGGCATTGGGCCCGCCTCCCATACGGCTGACTTAAAGGCACAGTCAGTCCTATACACTTTCGGATGGCGCTCTCTTCGCCTCAGGCTTATGGAGTGTGGAGAGTGCCACAATACAATAAATATAATAAGCATTTAATAGTTATTTAAATGCTTATTATATTTATTGTACTGTGGCACTCTCCACACTCAACAATTGTAAATTCATGTGTTTAAAATTTATAACCAGAATTTATATATTTCCATTAAGCTGCTTAGTGACAATGCGCATTGTAAAAAAGCACTATACAAATAAAACTGAAGTGAATTGAATTAGTGAAATTCAGTGAATCCGCAAGCTGACTGTCGTGCGTGCGCTGAGAAGGATCCGGGGATCCGCTGACTGCAGGTCCTGGACAGGTCGCCAATCTACCACAGGGCTAACAGAGAGGCGGCCAGCCATTCACACTCACTCACACCTAGCAGCAACACAGAGTTAACCTCATCTGCATATCTTTGGACTGTGGGAGGAAACTGGAGCACCCAGTGGAAACCCACACAGGCGCAGGGACAACATGCAGACTCCATACAGAAAAGCTCAATTTAAGATTGTGTTTATAATACCACACAGTGGATCTGGTTAGCTGCCAGGACATACTGTGGTCCTCCTAACATTTATATATTGACGTGTACTGGTTATCATTGCCATAGCGTCTCTTAGGCCCTGTTTACACTTGGCTTTAAAATGCGTTTTGAGCGATGAGGTCACAATCACCGGTGTCTGTATTGTGTCTTGAAGGTGTCCAGCTGACCGCTTGTGTTCAGATTTCATTACTACCCACATCACTTCCACTAAAAGCTCAAAGGTCCCAGCGCACAGTCATGTTAAAAAGTTAAACCTGCAACATACAGTCATTATTTTATTGTACTTCAACCACATACATCAGTGCTCCTCACCACAAGACAGAATTTAATTCCCTGATGCAGGTGGCTGAGAGCACAGCACATAACTTACGTTTATTATAAACATTATTTTTATATTTATAGTCACTGTGCCAAAGTTCATCAGGCATCAGTTGCAACGGTGCTAACCAGTCCAGACCCGAACACGAGCCAGCCATAACCAAGAACTAACAAAAAAATCAAAACTAACTAGTAAATAAACAAACTAGCAAAACCGGAAACAACTCTGGTCTAAATCCTCCATCTGTTAAGAAAAACATTTATGATCACATTTACAAAACTGCTTTACACTTTACATGTATTTTTATCCCAGTGCTAAAATACAGACATGAATGGCTTTTGGTATACCGCATTACACTAATAAAATGTGTTTTTCTGTATTTTTATAACGTTTTTTTTCATCTTTACATTTTTTCTACACATTTTGAAATTACTTTCTATAAATATGACTGACATGATTTAATGGCTTTTTGTGAATATTAAGTGTGTGTAGATTTAGCGAATTTTATGCTTGTGTGAGGGAAGTTTATTGATACTGTTTTAGCTTCATATAAATGACTTACTTTTATTTACTGCACATCAGACAGAATAAATTAACCATCTTCTGAGGATGATTTGCATGTGTAGGTTTTTTTTCTGTCTGTCTTTTTCTTTCTTTTGTTTCTGGCGAGAGCAGAGAGCTCACACACAACAAATACTTTGCAATCGTTAATGCTATCGTTAATGCTATCGTTGCCATTTATTTGTAGATCAATAAATCAATGTGATCACACACACACACACACACACACACACACACTTTAACAGTGAGTCTTGTTTTCAGGAGCATGAGTAGGATACAAATGTTTTTCTGAATTTAAGGGATTTTTGTTCAAAGCAAATTTCATGTGTGAACACTTGTACAAATGATGTACGAATAAATCTGTTCATATCCAGCTTGATAAATGAAGCCCACTGTTAATATATTAAAAGTGTGTGTGTTAAATTATGAACGGCAGTTTTGCCCCAGTTTAAGCTGGAGTGAAGAGAACTGATCACACTGATGATTTCATTTCCATGTGAATTCAGATGGAATAGGAAGCAGGCCCTATTTACATTTTTCTCGGACAATACACTTCTGAAACGAATAAGGTCAATTGCTCCAAACTTGAGAAAATGAACAACAAACAAAACAGAAGAGTTTGATATACATACCATATATCATTGTATTTCAGCAGATACATCTCATTATATTCATTAAACACCTTGGTGCATAGTTTTAACTTTATAAAATGTAAATAAAGGTAAATATACAACACACTGAAGTTATTATTTCATTCCTTCAAAAAAAAAAAAAAAAGAATGATGCATTTTTAATTTTAATTTAAATAAAGACTGTAGTCTGTGTTCTGCCATTACCTCTAATCACTCCTAATAGCTTGTGATTTCTGGAGCATGGCAGTGACGATGCTGATTAATTCATTAAATGCACCAGATCATCTGTTTATCACCGATCCTCATTAAACACTTGATTGTTGATTTGTTTCCAGTTTTAGCGTCGCTGCTGCTTTATGATGAGGAATGTTAGGTATATAAAGTGTTCAGTGTGGGACAGTCCAGACTGCGAGATGGTGTAATTCAGCGTTTCCATGCTGCAGGTCAGTATTACTGCGAGGGGCTGCTGAACACGGTCACTACCTACCCAACACCACCGCCGTGAGAGCTACACTGAGCACCAGGAGGCTGTGTGCCGCACGGGTACAGGCGTGATCCAGCAGCTGGGCGTCCGGCACCGTGGAGCGAATGAGGCCTGCGAAGCTCGACACTCTGGCGTACACGCCGGGTCTATTCTTCTGAGCGCATCCCAGTCCAAAACTCACAACGCCCGCCTGGATCCATGTGCCGTTCCCAACGGAACAGACGAGGGGTCCACCAGAGTCTCCCTGAGAGAGAGGAAACACTTTCAATTTAACTCTGACACTAAGATCTGATGAACAATTTAAGTATACAAACAGTGTTGTTGTTTTTTTACAATGTACACCTTTTTTTCGTCTGTGACAGACAGGCTTTTTGGAACTTGCCATACAATCGATCTGGGTAATTTCTGTATTTTAGCCTTAAAATTTTCAGGCCTTTAAATAAGCTCCACCCCCAGTTGGTCCAGAGCTGTTAAGCCCTGTCCTCTATCTGAAAAGGAATCTAGTGTGTTTATTACATGCAGAATAATAATGCAATGCTACAGTATACGGAGATGAACTAATCCGGATTATCAGATATTTGAGGATTATGGCTCAGGAATCAGTGATAATACTGTTAATCTGCCAGCTCTCATTTGAATTGTCCTCTCAGGCAGCACAGGGCCCTCAACATTACGCGCTGCTCCTTTAACAGGTGTTTACAGGTGAGTGTTTGTGGTTCCGACCTGACACGAGTCCTTGCCCCCCTCCTGGTATCCAGCACATATCATGTCTGACAGGATGGATACTGTGTCCGAGTTATACGAGTTGATCTGGTACATGGAGTTGCAGGAATCTTGGTCGATAATGGGCACTCCAACTTCCCGTAGCGTCCCGACTCCTGACAGCGAGACTGCGGGGTGAAGAGACGCATTGTACCGTCACACTCACAGCACTACAACGGGTCATTATTAGGCACACTTCACTTAAGATGGGGTAAAATCTATGTGAGTCTTCAGAGTAATCCATCCATAACCTCGAACTAACTTTTGTTAACGTTAGCAATACTTGCTGCTGAGATAGATGTCCCAGGTCTTCCATAAAGTGACTAGCTAGCTAGCATACCTATGAAACAGCGTGACAAGGAGGCCCTACTGCCCTGTGGATTTGCTGAAGATCTACTGTACGAAGTGTACAGTCTACTTAAAGGTGCCATAGATCTTAAACTCCAACGTGAAATTGATGATATTTTTGTCAATCCGTTCTGTTTTCCTATCGTTATTCCATGGACCAGAACCGATGTCAGTCATCTCACGCGCAGCCACAACGCAAAGAAAAGATAAGGCGTATTTTGTTTAAAGCTTCCACATATGACATGTAGATGAAGCAAAAACATTGGAGATGGTTTTCAAAGGGACCACTAACAATGAATTTGCAGAGGTTTGGCTGCACAGAGAGCCAGCAAGTAGCAGTCACGTGCATTCAAAACAAAAACCATGCATTGGATTCTGGGAAGGGTGAGTCTGGGTCTTTAATGAAGCAAAGAAACAAAAACACTGAAGCAGGCACGCCCCTAGTCCCCCTCAAACTGGCCACGCTTATACACTGCGACATCACATGAAACTCAGCATTTGCCAAAATTCACAGTTTATATGACAGAATGATGATTTTGATTTGTTTTGTTAAGGCTTCTGCGTTTCATGTTCTGATTATCAAAAGATGTGTACACAAGTGTGCTGTGAACAACGTAACTCAGTGACCACACATGCAAACTGCATCAGACTAACCTGAATGTTTATGACAATTGTGAGAACGGCAAGACAAAGAGCTCCGACTGTTTTCAGTGGGATTCTGCAAGAGTTTTAAACCACAACATGATGAAAACACAGTAAAAACAGCTGTTGGGGAAAATAGGGATGGGAGAAAATCTCTGCATAACCACGTTATTGTTCGATGAATTCTAATTCCACTTTGTCACTGCACTAATCCTGCATCTCAGTGGGATTCACAAGCTGCCAGAGCTGGTAGTTAGAGGATATATGAGCAGGTGAGATTAAAGTATTAAATCTTTTCACAAACGTGTGTGTATTACTCATGTCATTATTACTCATGATATTATTCATGTTGGGCCTGAACAGACTTTTCAGCGCTACAATGTTTGGTGTTAAACACTTCAGCATGTATTTAAATACTTGTGACCATTTTTAATCTATTCCATCACACTTCCTTCGCTATCTTAAAGGTCTCAAATGACCCCAAAACCCACACCGCTGTGGTTTCAATCACAGCTCAGCAATGTCTCAGTTAACCGGAGCAACGGGTTCGCGTAAACCGATGCCACTGTGTATTTATCTAGCTGAGCAGTCGTCCTGGCCCATCATGCCCTTCATGTGAAGTGCACTTTGCTGTACCTGCTCAGTGAACCCTGTTTTTCTACACTCACCACCCTCCTGTGTGTCCCCCCAGCCTGTGACGTAGCACATGGTTCCGCCGTAGAACTGGAAGTCGGAGTTGGGCAGACACACGGGCTGGATGTAGTTCGTCCAGGTGAGCGGCGAGCTCAGCTCTACGAGTGCCACGTCTCTGCCCTCCTGAGGGGTCGAGTACCCGTGTGCCAACACCGACCTCTTCACTTCTCTCGACGTCTCAAACTGGTTAGCGCCGTTGAGCTGATAGCGACCCATGTAAAGACGGTATGAGGACACGTCTGATGGGCTAAAGGAGAAAACAGTGGGATGGTGATAACCAGAGTCTGTGAGGATATGCTTTATGATACGTGATCAGTATTTATACCACCTTCCAATGTATCTATAACCTTATTCCAATTCATTGTGATGATGTACTAATAAATGCTAATGAGATGCTAAATCAGGGTCATGACTAATTAAACATTAATCAAAAAAACATATTTAAAAGAGTGGATTATCGACAAGTCCCTGTAGGCAATGGACATCTTCTGTATTTTCATTCTGCATCTACAGAAATACATCATACATTATTTAATACTGATCCAAAGTAGACTTTAACATCCAACATTCGAGTTCTTCAGGGTTATAAAGGTACCAAATAAAACAATTTATTTACTCGCCCAGTAAAATCCCAGCCTCGGCCAATCCCAGGAAATAAATACAATTTTATTTTATTTCTATTTATGCAAATGTAATTCTTTTTTTATACTTTGCTACTGAGTTGGGTACATGGAGATTCTGGGCTTGAAAGGTGATGGTCCAATTTTGGGAGCTTCGGTCATGGCTAAGACACTGTGCACAAGCCGTGCGAGTCCGGACTGATTCAGGGACTCAAATCGTGGTCGGTGGTGTTAGCATCAGCCTGCAAGGTGTTAGCACTGGGTTTAATCTGCTAACATAAATATAACTTAATAACATAAACATAAGAAAAGAAAAAAAAGGGCTGGTACCTAAAGTGTTGTGTACTGAATTATTGTCATTCGACTGAATGGTGTTTAAACGTGTACATTCAAGGCTGCAGTGTGCTCATTCAATGGTGACTGTATAAAGTTTTCCTTTCTTTCCTTCTTTTCCGCCACTTTAGAAGACGGCTGTAGATGAGTGAACAGTGAAGGGGAGGGAC
Source organism: Notoglanidium maculatum (assembly GCA_030068355.1). Taxonomy (NCBI): domain Eukaryota; kingdom Metazoa; phylum Chordata; class Actinopteri; order Siluriformes; family Auchenoglanididae; genus Notoglanidium; species Notoglanidium maculatum. The sequence continues at coordinate 336,088 of JAQQZX010000008.1, read as the reverse complement.
GGTAAGGCAAAGTACTGGTGCATTGGTTGCAGCTTACGGTGTGTAGCTGCTGTTTATTTGTAACCCTGAAGAATCTCCTACATAGAGCCAGTATTAATACTACTTTTTTGGAGATCCCACAGGTGCTCCTGTGAGTTAGCACACCCCAGTAGCTTCACTGAGTTCCTGATGGGAGGGCTACAAGTGAACAATGAGTTTCCAGTGATCCTGACCCCTCCTGCTCTCTGCCCGACCCATGCTGATGCATCACTTTCTGCTGCTGAGGATGGCTCCATGTGGACAGCCTAAAGATCACCATGAGCTTACTGAGAATGTTCTTCCTGACAGATTTAGGGTGCCTTAGGACTGCAGGCGCTACAAACAGTCTCCATCACTGAACAGTTGAGCATTTCAGTTTCATACAAGAGACTTCAAGTTAAAACTAATACTAATACTCAAGTTCCTCTTAACACAATTAATGCTTTTAAGACGGTCAGGGAGAAATTCTGTAAATCTGCTTTGTGATAATGTCCGTTGTTAAAGAAGTGTAGAAATTGAATTGTGTAGGTGGAACACAGCTATAGACCGTTAAACACACGGGCTTACTCGGGAAAACAGTGTGCTGCAGATAGAACCCATTCTCTGGAGATGATGGATCCTCCACAAACATGGCCGCTTGTTCCCATCTGGATGTCCACCTGCCATGGCCATGCCCCGTCTCGTGCCTCACTGCCTCCTACGATGCGAGTTCCCACAAGAGGCCTTCCACATTCTGCAGATCAGTCAACACATGGGTATCAGCTTTCAGACAGCCGATAGGCTCATGCAAAAAATCCTTTTGTCAGTTCTCTGAGAGTTCAGAGAGCTGCATCAGACAGAGGTAGAAACGCTAATCTACACTTAGCGGTGAGAAAAGAAAGAGTAAAATTACCTTGAGTGTCACATGTTGGGATTAGCCACGCACCTGTATGTTTAAAAGAACGACCGTGTGAACCAGAGTAACACAAATCATACGATCAAACCGTTTTAACCATGTACAGATGTAGAAAACGGACAGATATGCAACAGGAATGCGTCCTGCAGGCATTTTATCAAGACATTTTACATTTTAAATTGCAGCATCCTGCAGATTATTGCAGCTACTCCAGGCTGTCCGTAAAATCAAGAACCGTTAGAAATTGTTCAGCGTTTAAAAAACAAACAAAACCCAAAAATGTTAGCGTGACAGGAAAACTGTACAGAGTGTACGGGTACAAAAAGGGACCAAAAGGGTCCAAAGGGGCCAAAGGGACGCGACCCTTTACATTACATTGATGTAAATAAGCTTTGCACAGAAACTTTGCATATTGTTGCATCAACAGTGTCTGCGTAGCATAAACCTGTCCTATAAAACATAACGGACATGACTTGGCCGTGGAACCTCCCTAATAATAAATACAAAATTAAGTATCAATACTTAATAATTAGCAATGGCATGTTTTTGCAGAAATTCGTGCAGAAATTTGCATCCCTTGCATTTTCTGAAGTAAAAACTAAAATGTATGTGTGTTTTTCAAACAACACTTCAATATATTACAACTAAGAGGATCCAAAAAACTGTTCTGGAGGAAATAAAAAATTATTTGATATTTTGATTATTTTATATCATTGCTATTATAACACTACACTATATATATATTAAATGTATATACACACTTTAAATGCATTATTGAGTTCATGTTTTCGGATTAAGGGTGTGTCAACATTTGCATTTTCTTAGGCTTTTATTCATTCATACTATTAAGTGAAAGAAAGCAAAATGATGAGACGCTTTAAGAGTCTACTGCACTTCCGCGTTCACCTGAGGCGAGCATGGCGAGGAGCAGCTCCATCCTAAAGCTCCTCCATCTGGGGGAAAAACACAGCGCTGTGTAAGTATCTGGGATGAAATCTCCTGTAGACACTGCCCAGGTCCATCAGGATCCGTTACATTACAAATTCAAGTAAGATATTATGCAAAAACATCGAATGAAGCCATACGCTCGACTTACCTGATGATCTGTAGCATGATGCTAACCAACCGCCCGTTAACTCCGTTAGCAAGTGGATAAAAAGATAATTTGAATTTGTTTGCTCCTCACGCGCGTCTAAACTAAACATTCAAGTTCCCCAGTGTTTTTGTTTTTTATTTAATTTAATATAAATCACGGATAATTCCATCCAGGATGTAAACAGAAGCCTAATGAAGCTTTAAGAAGAAAGTTAACAGCGTGAGAGAGGAAAAAAAAAAACGGCACGCGAAGGAAAAACGGGCTCTATGTGAATAGCCGAGATTCCTGTATGGCACCTGGGTGGCTGCACCTGCACCTGCCTGCAGCGGCCAATCAGAGCTCGCCACGTCACTCGGCTCCCAATAGCGCCATTGTTCTCCTTCAGCCAGCTTCCGTATAAACATCAAAGGAGCATTGTAAGGGAGAAAACCCCCAAATTACAGCAACATGATCCACCTTTAGGGCATGGCACCTCCTGGAGCTCAGCATTCAACTGGGAAATGACTACTGTACTCATTCTAGTATTCAAATGTAAACATTTTTCCAATATTAGCATCATTTTGATGAACACTTTTTTGATAATGCAAAAACGTGTGTCCGCTCAGCATCTGGACATGTCACCTTACACCCGGTGTTCACACACCTGTCACCTGAGCCACAGGTAATTCCATATGCTCACATCAATCATTCATACATTTGGATTTGTTGCACAATAAACAGTACTTCAGGACAAAATAAAGATACAGCACTTGCCTTGTTTTTTATTTTTTTATTAAAAAAAAAAAAAAAAAAAGCAATGTACAGTCTTACAGTGTCCATCTTTAACAAACACTTTCAACACAACGTGCGTGTATCAGTGTCTGTGTGTTTCATGTCCCTCGTGTCTCATTTCTTGGAGAACTTGGCCTGCTTGTGTTTAGGTGGAGCCCATTTCAGACACAACGTGTCCACTGTGGAGAGAAGAGCACAAATAAGGGTGGGGTCACTGAAGAACAGTCTGCTTAAGCAGGAGAAACTGAACTCTACCACACCGAAACAACAACCTGTCAATATAGGTGAGGAAACCATGAGGAGAAAGAGCAGAGAGGTGTCGAGCTACATGGAACATCTCATACAGCTCTCACATTTTAGCAGTTTTTATGCAAATGACCCCTAGACCATGAATTAGAGTAAGTAAGTAATTAACGCTGTGTGTAATGAAGTGGAGGTACTGCTCCCCAGGGATGAAACGGATACCGGTCACTGTCAGGTCCAGCCAACACTAGTTTCAGAAATGATGGCGGCTGCAGCAGAGTCCGACTCGGCTGCGAAAGAGCATCAGCGTAAAAGTTTCTAAAGACTTGAAACTGTGAGAACTGCACATTACAGCAGCACTACAGCTCTGCACGAGCTCGCCACACAAGGCAAGTGTTGTCTATTCATGTTTCTTAAATTACCGTCAGCAGGGAGAGCTTTTTAATATCCTTTGTCCTTGTGGCTGCTGAATACAGTACACTCATTATTAACTCCATAAAGTCATCTGCCTGCTACCTCAGAATTTCCACTGAGTGTTTTAGAAAATGTTTAGGCTTTAATTTACATGCATTGAGCGTGCCAGTGCGCTCGTGCCTGCTATTTAACTACTTAATTTCTGACATTATTTTTAGCACATTTCCTTGGATGGAAATACCATCAACACAATACATAACTGAATCATTGTATCCATATAATTAACAGTATAAATTAAAGGAGCAGAGAATGTTACTGTCTTCATCATCATCATCATCTCCCCTCGCTCACTAAAAATAAAATGAATGGGAATGAAATGGTCAATTTGATTTTTTGGAGGAAAATGAATCATTAGATTAATCAACTAATTGGTAAAGTAATTGATAGATTAATCAATAAAAGAAGAAATATGGGGTGCATAAGTGCATACGGTACGGGCAGCTCGCATGTTTTGGAAGGAACTATGAATGCTGAAAGGTATATAA
>JAQQZX010000008.1:283513-297281 GCA_030068355.1 Notoglanidium maculatum | reverse complement strand
TAACTACCTGTGACCTGCTGTAACTACCTGCTGTAACATCCTGTGACCTGCTGTAACTACCTGTGACCTGCTGTAACCTGCTGTAACTAAATGTGACCTGCTGTAACTACCTGCTGTAACTACCTGTGACCTGCTGTAACTACCTGTAACCTGCTGTAACTAAATGTGACCTGCTGTAACATCCTGTGACCTGCTGTAACTACCTGTGACCTGCTGTAACCTGCTGTAACTACCTGTGACCTGCTGTAACTGCCTGTGACCTGCTGTAACTACCTGTGACCTGCTGTAACTACCTGTGACCTGCTGTAACCTGCTGTAACTACCTGTGACCTGCTGTAACTGCCTGTGACCTGCTGTAACTACCTGTGACCTGCTGTAACTACCTGTGACCTGCTGTAACTACCTGTGACCTGCTGTAACTGCCTGTGACCTGCTGTATGTCCTAGCAGCTGTACTGCCACATGCCTTCTTTCTGCGCCTCGTGCCATGTTTTATGACTTGTCTTGTTCCAGAAAACAACTTTTGCACTCCAGCCACCAGTAATGAACGAACCTCTGAACTCTAATGAACTCTAAAATCTCTACTGGTTTCGTCCCAAACAGCAAACAACCTCATTACATAACGTCAACTATGATAAAAGCAATAACACAGTAAGGTTTAATACATTACAGTGATGATACAGAGTTCAGGGTGAAACAGGAGCCCGAGTTGGCGCTTTCTCACAAACTCGCTGTGAAAACGGAATAAAACTCTCGATAAATGACTCAGTTTAACATATAAATAAACAGAATGCAGTGTTCACCTCAATCGGACCCATTTTGTCTGGAGAAATCAGTTTATCGTGGATTTTTACCCCGGTATTCTCACTCTATAAGCTTTTGTTCCACCAGTAATGCGTTTGGTCGCTTTTATATGACGTAACTGCAGCGGGAAAAGTGACGTCAGCTGATAGAAAGACGCAAAGTTATACTACTGGTACAATTAATAATACGTATTATAGCTACTATATATATTATATATGTGCTATAATTATGTATGACTTTTGTAACAAATCATTATAGAACCAGATTTGTAATTAATTAGAACAATTTTCTTTAACTCTACATTTATTATCACTACTAATGTTAAAGGAATACATGCAGTGCACAAAACATTTAAATAAAACAAATATTAAAAAAATATGTACTGCAAATATATGTGAACACTGGCTGAATATAATACCCAAAACATTAAAAATATAATTGAATTAATAAGTAAAGCAAAAAATATTTTGTCCTCATATACCTTTTAAAAAACAAAAAAAAAGATAAAGAAATACAACAAAAGATACAGATACAACCATTTGTTATTTATTCATTAGTCCTTGATTTTTCCCCACAAAGTGAAAGAAAAAGCCATGTAAGCAGGACACAGTCCAATCAGTGACAGTTCTGACCATACGGACTTATCTTATACATCCATAACGAGAGAGAGAGAGAGAGAGAGAGAGAGAAAGAGAGAGAGAGAGAGAGAGAGAGAGAGAAAGAGAGAGAAACTCTGGTGTATTTATTTATAGCTGAGTATTCAGGTTTGTGCTGGCACGGATGAACACGTGATGTGTCTGCTGCTGTACTTCTCCCTCTCTTTTCTCACACATCACCATAATGAAAGAAAAAAATAAACCAGAAACATCCCCTGTGGATAAACATGAGTGCAGAAAATCTGAGATGATTCCTCACTCCAGTTCAGAACTCATATGTGGATCAAAATTTACAAATACATTTCTGTGGCGGTTGTTTTTTTTTTGGACACAATAGAAATGTTGGGGAAAAGAAATATACGAAGAATGCATCAGTGATGTAGTGCTCCATTCACTATTTCCTCCGCCTGCTGCTTGATCTGCTCCTTGATCTCCTAGAGAGAGAGAGAGAGAGAGAGAGAGAGAGATTAAAGTGTATTGAAGGAGGCAAGTGTCCTGCCCCCTGTTGGACATGTTTCATAAAGCACTTCTTATATGAGAAGAGGGAGCAGAAAAGGGAATTTGTTTATTAAAAAAAAAACGTTTATACATCACATATCATTGACAAAGTTTTATACCACTACATAAAAAAAGAAAGGCAGATGGACTAGAAAAAAGAGGGAGGGAGAGAGTGAAGGAGTGAGGAAGAGATCAAGTGGGGGGAGAGTGAAGGAGTGAGCGAGGGAAGGAATGTGGCACAGCCGCTCTCCTTATTGTTGCATGTCCCCTCACTCGCTCCCTTACGCCCCGGAATTTCTCCAAAATCCAGATGTTCAAGTGCCCTCCCAATGCTTCAGGGGACAAGGGACCGAGGGCTTATTTTCACTGAAATCACCCCTTCTCCAGAGGCGTACCCAAAGGGAAACTCACTCTGGGTGACGGCCACACATGAGGAAAACACTAGTTGGAAGGAGAATTAGCCTCAACAGAGGCAATATTTTGCCCAGATTGCAGGTGCAGGTTTCCGAGATGTCAAAGAAAACATTTAACTGTAAATCAATTGCTTAATATTTTTTTCATGACTGTGCCGAAGAGCGAGAGTGAAGGAATCAGTGGGGAGCGAGTGAGGGACAGAGCGAGGGAGGAAGAGAGAGACACAGCAAGGGGGGGGGGGGAGAGCGAGGGGAGAGTGAAGGACCGAGTTGGGGTGGGAGAGAGCGAGGGGAGCGAGTCTCACCTGCGAGTGGGAGGAGAGCGTGCGCCTCTGCGCAGACGTGCAGGAGGAGAGTAGCTGAGTGATCTGGAGTCTCTCAGTGAGTCGGCAGGTTCTCTTGGGCGACAAGGAGAACTGTGAGGAGAAACACAACCCGGCATGTGTACAAAAGAATTTCAACTCCTGCATAAGCACCACGTCTCACCGTGCTGCACTTTAACGCTTTTACCTGAGTACTGTCCAACGCTGTCCCCTACATTGTGTCTGATCATGATCAGATACTCTGAAGTGTCTCTAGATTGTTAATAAACACTATGTGCATTACAACTATAATTAAGGAATGAGTCTTGGTTAAGATTTAGTTAGAAAGTGAACTGTACCTTTTCTTCTTCACTCCCTCACTCTCTGAGGAGGAGGAGGAGTGTCTACTTGCTGCTGCTTTCGCTTGCCTGGAAAACAACAGAAGAGATTTTGCTTACCAAGTCGAACTGTAACGTTTAGCGACTCGCGCACAGCGAGGCTCGGTTTCTCTTTAAAACTTTATGATGCTGTTGTGATTGTCATCATGACATACGTCTCAAATCAAAATTCCTGACTAGACATTCAAAAGTATTTATTAATCTAGAAAATCCAGAGGACTGGAACTGAAACAGAGCTTTTAGTAGGTTTAAGACGGTTCAGTTCAAATGCAAACTGTAACAGAAAAACTGGTTAGTGTTACTCAATAACGGTCTAGAATAAGACCCAAGACTGAGATTAGAGACAGTCTCACATGGAGCTTTTCAGGTGTAACGTACACGCCCACCACTCACCCTTTCTCCGTCTCAGAGTCGGAGCTATCAGAGGACGAGGATGAAGACGAAGAAGACGATGAGGACGACGAAGAGCTGGAGCTGCTCCTGCTGTCGCTTTTCTGTTGCTTCATAACCTCCTTCTCTGCTCTCCCGTTCACAGCGTTCTCCCCTCTGCTTGGCTGCTCTTGGCTCCGAGTCTCGCGTTGCTCTGTAGGCGACTGACTCCTCGATCGACCTCTTGAAGTCTTTCTTGTTTCTGATTGGCTGGCAGGAGGAGATCTGGAGCGTGGAGGCGGCTGTCTGGAGCGTTTAGGAGAATCACGAGCGGGAGGAGGGGAGGAGGAATGAGAACGGAGCCTCTTCTCAGACTTTCTGTCCTTCTGGGGATCGGGTTTCCCCTGAGGAGAGGGTGAGGACGAAGAGGACGAACTCGAGGAGGACGAAGACGTAGAGGAAGATGAAGAGCAACGAGGAAGTGATGCTGTTTTCTTGTCTCTTTCTTTATCACATTCTCGTTCTCTCTCCCGCTCCCTCTCTTGTTCGCGATGTCTCTCTCTCTCCTTCACTTTTTCCCTCTCCCTCTCTCTTTCCCTCGCTCTTTCTCTGGACAGAGAGCGACTACTTCTGCGGCGGTACGAAGGAGAAGGAGAGCGACGGGACCTAGGTGGAGAAAGAGAAATTATAAGTGGCTTCTTTCATACTGGAGCTACACTGCTAATGTTTCTAAGGCATCCAGTTTTGTTTGTTGATGTGTTCAGGGTGCCATTACTTACCTATACAGAGGCGAGCGCCTGCGTGGGCTTCGTGACCTGCTGCTTCTCATCCTCCTTTCTCTTGACCGTGGTCTCTCTCTTTCTCCTGGCCTCCCTCTGCCTGTCTCCCGCTCTCGCTCCCGCTCCCTCTCCCTCTCCCGGTCCCTCTCCCTCTCCCGGTCCCTCTCTCGCTCCCGGTCTCGCTCCCGGTCCCGGCGCGAGGGCGGGGTCACTCTTCGGACATCTCGCCTCGGGCTCGGGGAGCGAGGGTGATTTGTGCGTTGTCGTGCTGGAGAGCGTGATGGGGATCGTGATGGAGAACGAGATGATGACGGGGCCCGTTTGTTCTTGCTCTCCTCCTCCCGGGCTCTGGGAAGAGACGCCCGCTTTCTCTCACTCATCCTGTTCCTCTGTCTGTGCTCGAGGTCTGAGGGCGGATACCGGTCGCTCCCTCGCTCCCTGGGTCTCTCCAGAGCTTTGCTGTGGGTTCTTGTGTCCTCCTCTGGACTGTACCTTCTTCGTGCTGGAGACGGAGGAGGGCTTGAGGTCTCGGTGGGTGTGTACCTCTCTTTCCCTCGAGCTTTCTGTCGTTCCTTCTGAGGAGACAGAGATCTCCTGTCCCTGCCGTCCTTTCTGGTGGGCGGGGCCTGTGAGGATACTGGGGCGGGGCTCTCCCTCTCTGTGGGCATGTACCTGTCATCATCTCTCCCTTCCTTCTTCTCCTCCTCTCTCTGAACCATGGCCTGCACTATGATGGTGTGAGGCACCTCTTTACTTTTCTCCTTCTTTTCATCATCGGAAGATGAAGATGAGGATGAGGAAGAGGAAGAGGAGGATGAAGATGATGATGAGGAACTGTCAGAGTCACTGTCACTGCTGCTGCTGCTGTCACTACTGCTGCTGCTGCTGTCACTGCTGCTGCTCGAACCTTTGGATTTCTTTTTCTCCTTCTCCTTGCCTTGCACTTTTTCTCCCTCTTTCTCCAGTGAACTCTTCTCGCGAGTTCTGCCCGGCTTCTCATCTTCCCTCACCTTTTTGTCTTGTCTCTCAGTCTCCGTCTCCACTTTGTCTCGATCAGCCCTCCTGTCTCCCGTCTCGCCATCTTTCCTGGAGGGTCCCTCTTCAGAGCGTCTCCTGTCTTTCTCTTGCTCGTTTCTCCTCGTTTCCTCTTGTTCCTTTTCTCTGTCCTTCTCTCGCTCTTTTCTCCTCATCTCCACTCGCTCCTTTTCTCTCTCGCTCTCTCGCTCGTGTCTCCTCGTCTCCTCTCGTTCCTTTTCTCTCCCGCTCTGTCGCTCGTTTCTCCTGGTCTCCTCTCGTTCCTTTTCTCTATCGTTCTGCTGTTCGTTTCTCCTCATCTCTACTTGTTCCTTCTCTCTCTCGCTCTGTCGCTCGTTTCTTCTCACCTCCTCTCGTTCCTTTTCTCTCGCATTCTCTCGCTCGCTTCTCCTAGTCTCCTCCCTTCCCTTTTCTCTGTTGCTCTCCTTCTCTTTTCTCTTTGCCTCCTCTCGTCCCTTTTCTGCTTCTCTCTCTCGCTCTTTTCTCCTCGCCTCCTCTCGCTCTTTCTCTCTCTGCTCCTCTCGCTCCCTCTCCCTCGCTCGCTCCGCCTCTTTCTGCTTTCCGTTGGAGTGCGGCGAGCGGCGTGCAGGTGACACAGGTGAGTTGCTGGAGCGGGTTCTCTCTCTCCGTTTATCGCTCTCTCTGACTCGACTCTGTGGAGCGGCTTCTTTGTCTCTCGTCCTGTCCCTGTCTGAAGGACGTGCGGGTGAAGACGCTCTCTCCTCGCGGCTCCGTCCTCTCAGCGCGCCGTCTCTCTGCGGTGAAGGCGACGGCGATGACGACGAGTCGTGTCTTTTCTGGGGTTCGTTGTCCCTCTTCCTCCTCTCATCCTCTCGCTCTTTCTCGACGCTCCTCTGCCTCCGATCTCTATGTCGTTTTGGAGAGCGAGACGGAGAGGACGAGTCGTGTCTTTTCCTTTGAGGAGGTTTCTCCCGGTCTCGCTCCTCACTGCGTGCACGTCTGTCTCTCTGCTGTTTAGGGGGCGGAGACCGAGAGCGAGACGACGAATCGTGGCGCCCCCTTTGAGGCTTTTCCTTCACTCGATCCTTTTCTCGCTCTCTTTCCCTCTCCCGGTCCTTCCTGTTTCTTTCAGGAGACATGGAATGCCTTGAGGACTTCTGAATGACAGAAAGATCGGAGTATTCTCGTCAACAAAACAGAAAGAAGTCAGACTCAGTGCTAGGTCTTAACGTAGCATTAATAGAATACTGGTATTAATGGTAAATAATCTTTAATTCATACTTCTCTAACCTCCATCTTCTCTGGACTGTCCCTGTGGTGACCCCTGCGCTCAGGAGATCTGCCCTTCCTCCCCTCATCGACCCGAGCTGCAGGTGGATTGTGCTGTTTCTCCTTTACCATGACTGGTGACCTGCTGAAAAACAGGACAAAAAGGCAAACGAGTTTTCAGCCCCTGTGAAATAATCACTTTCCTTCTGCATCACGGTCAGAGAAATTAAATCAAGTTAATTAATCAACCAATCAGAATCCAACAGCACTCAGGTGTAATGCGCTAAAGGTCTCTTTCTCCGCCATCCCCGATACCTGCGAGATGAGCCGGACGATCTGCTACGCCCCCGTCGGCTCTTCGCAGGGGGCGGAGTCTCGCTTTCATTACTCCTCTTCCTTTTATTCTTCTTTATATCCGACCTGTCCTCGGACGAACTGTCAAACACAAACAACATAAAACCCTGCACACACTGCAGTCAGACAAACACTGTTTAGTAATAATAATAAACTGATTTGTAGTCTTGAGAAGGACTCACCTCCCGTAGTCACTCTGCACTGACCGCTCCCTGAACGCAAAAAATACACATTCATCATGATTTTAGGAAAGATATGCTCTGGAAAATGTTTAATGCATCACGCTGATTTCAGCTGAAATTCCAACATAGCATCCTGAACATTCAGCAACATGGGAGTCATCTATAAATAACACACCTTTTCTTTTTCTTCGTCTTGTTTTTTTTCTTCTCTCGTCGAGGCGATGGAGAAGGACTTTCAGAGCTGAGAAGAGAAAAAACGGAGCAAGAAAAACCATGATTAACCGGTCACTAATAAACTGCGCTATTCTGATACTGATTCTTACTGCCGTTTTTTTTTATACCTCTCTCGACTTTTTTCTTTCTTCCTTTTCTTCTTCCGGCTCTGTTTTCGAGTAGAAGAAGAATCTGACTCATCGGAGTCTTCTATAATCCTGTGGAAAGGAAAAAGATCAAACTGTGTTTTGGGGATTTGAAGAGTGAGCTATACCGGCGAGATCTGCAGTAACGACAGCGCGATCTATAAATCTCTCTCTCTCTTTCTCCCCTCCGTTCACTCACTGATATTTCTGCTGCTGCAGCCGCTCCCTCTCCAGTCTCTCCTGCTCTCTCTTCTCTCTCTCTCGCTCTTTACGCTCGGGGTGGAAGGACGAGCCGTCCACGTAGTCCGAGCCGATGCCGAACGCCTCCCTGAGCCGGTCGTTCTTCTGCTGGTTAGCGGCGGCGAGAGCGTGCGTCTCCGTCACACTGCAGAAAAGAAAAGAAAAAGAACGAAAGCCTGAGAGAAAGCTTTTAAAGCTTCTGGACGTAACTAAAGTATGTAAGCGAGTGTGTGAACAATGCTGCTTGCATCATCACCATTTCATCACACACACACAAAATGAGCTGACCAGGCATTAGATCTAAAACTTTTTAGTAGAAAAATGTAACATTGTTTTGTCAAATTGCTTAGCGTACTTTTATTCCTATTTTTTCTTTAAACGCCAGCACACTGATAGATTGTGTGTCACATTAATGAAAGTTTACTAATGTGAGACTTGGTGGAGTGGGCGGGGCTTCCAGGGTGCCAGTTAACATTGGCGCTAATACACAGCTGTCAATCATTACAGAGTAACGTGTCCATTGGTCCATCTGCCGTGTTAATTGAGGGGAAAACAGAAGACGTGCATTTCTGAATTTGTGCCGTGATGTTAAAATGCGAAGCTCCTACACAAACCCTGTGAGGAGGATCAGCAGGTCTGATATGTACAGGCTGGTGCCGACAGCATGTACACAACATTCTGTAGATGTAGGAGTCTGTATGGAGTCATTAACACTCACGTTGGTTTCTCAGCAGCAGGTGGAGCAGGCTCCTGTTTCTCCTGCAGCATCAGACGGAAACTGCTCACCTTCTCCTCGATCTCCTCAGCGGAGTACCTAACGAAGAGAAAACGCTGATCAGCGCCACGCCCTCGCTGTTACAGCCACTGCAATGTTAATAAGCTCCTTGTGAACCACTCACTCGCTGTGTGTGCGCAAAACTAAATCCTTGGCATCATTTTTAATCTTAAATTATTTTTTCCTTAAACCCCAATCCTCTATCAGTAATATAAATATACGACACTTCATAGCAGTGACGTGTATAAGATCATTAGATACATGATAATCTTACTTATCTGATAATCTTGTGCATGAACACTTAATTATTTGTTTGATTGAAATGACTGAAATCTAATATTAAAATATCACTTTTATGACTATCGTACACTGACTCGATATGAGCCGTGACTTGCAGCCTTTATAAAGACAGTAATTTTGGCGCTGGGTGATGAGTGCGGAGGTCAGAGGTGACGCCTCACCCTTGCTCTTCCATCATGTCCTGCAGTTCAGCACACTTGACCTCCAGCTGTCTCTTCCTCTGGTGCTCCAGGATATCAGCGTTAGGTTGGCGGTTCAGCTGACTCTCCAGTCTCTCTCGCTCCTTCTCGTCCTTCGGGCCGTCGTCTCGGCTGCGTTTGGCCCGAACGCACGACAGGTTCCTCTGCACGTAGCCGTTAGTGCCGCTGCCGCGCGGCGTGGTCAGTCCGATCCCGTTATACATCTCTGCTCTGGAGAAAGCGAACACAGACAGCCTCCGTCATCACGTAGATATGTACAATTCTCACGTTTTAGAAATAATGACGCTGGGATTCAAACTCATATACTTCTGATCAGAGCTTTAACCGCATCACCGTACTCGACATTCCCACTGTACACGATGCATTTAACTTCCCTAACAAACCGTTCCATTAAAAACAACCTCCATTTTGTTTAGGTTTGAACTTTATCATCTCCCCAAGAACCTTCTCCTAGGACTTACTAGTCCACTTACGGAGTTTGAATCAGAGTGAAATCGATTCTCTAGGATTCACACGGCACAGAATCAAGTGGAAACATCCGAGTCTGAGGTGTGAGCGTGGGGCTGAACGCATCTGCCTAAATCTCTTTTTTGCTCATCAGGCAGAATGAAATGTGTTTATTAATGGAATATCTTTACTATAATAGTCAGTGTTTCTAGAAGTACTGATGATACACTGCCTCTATGTTAAAATATTACAACATGGTGATAAATTATGACGGTAACTAACCTATAACCTCCATCGGACAGTTAACAGATTACAGGACGGATCTGTACGGATAAATTCATTAGTCCAGGAAGATGTAAAGGTGCACATTCAGGTGTCTGACGAAGGATTGTAGTGAGTGAGTGATCTCTCTCTCTCGCTCGCTCGCTCTCTCACACACACACACACAAATACAGAAAATGACCAAACTGCAAATAAATGATCTAGATCGCCTCAGCTGTAGGATTTCAGGGCAGAAGTACTAAAATCTGAGCTGTAAAATAAAGCGGTGTGACTAACACGAGCCTGAGGAGAACACGGGCAGGATTCAACAGGTAGTGCACGCACGCACGCGCGCGCGCGCACACACACAGAGCCAGGGTGATCATTACCTCACAACTCACACAGCAATTAACACAGTACAGTGTAACACAGCACACAATCAGCACAGGATGGATTCTTAGTTTAACTACAAAGACAGTGAATAAAGTGTTCATAACGTGCCGTGTTGATGCACTTACTTTCACAAAAGGTTTCAGTAGCTGGTTTGTCTCTTTAAGGTCTGATTACTATCTTCTGCTTTATAGACTAATACAGAAGATTAGCTGAAGTACACAACTTCTAACTTGATTAATAAACTAAGCTAACTAGCATGGCATGGTGCTGATGACTGACACACTGAAGAGAATATATATATAAATAAAAAAAGAATGGATAACACTGAAATATCTACATGAACTATAATACGAAATACACAGCGAGTAATACTAATTAGCCAGTATAACATGGCGCGCGCAGCTGCTTGCTAACTCATCAGCCTGAAACCAGCTACACGGCCTTCTGACTGAGAGGCTAATAATGCTAACCAGCTAACTCACTAAACGCCCAAAGGCTCGAAATAACAACCAAACTAATCACCCTTACTCATTAAAAGTGTTCATAAGCACTAACAACAATAAATAATAAATCTAACCGAATAAAAAAGCTAGGCGTTAAGGGAGAGCCGAACACAGACGCTAAGCATGATTAGTTAGCTAACGTTAGCTAACATGCTAAATACATACCTCTTTGTTCCCCCACGAAGGGAGAGAACAAAAACACGCTCCTCACAAAAAGCAACCACTAACCAATCTGAGCTGAAGAAATAAAAAAACCCACCGAAGACAAACAAAGGCAACAATTTCGCAAAAACTAAAAATTGAGGTGCGTAACGTTGGCTAAAGAACGAAAACGTGTCGTCACGAAGAACGTCATATTCACGCGACAGCCGATGATGCGAACTACTACTGCCACTATAAACTACATTTCCCATTCATTCACGACGTGCATGGTGACGTATAAGTGCAGCGACGTCTTCATCTTCTTCCTGAAAAGCTGAGGAGAGATGTTTTCAAATCGAAAATATACTTTAATCCGATTGGTTTTGTAGAGAATATTAATCAGGGAACCACAGAGCAGCTCTGGGTTTATAATAAGTACTGTAAACTTTATTAATACAATTTTATTACGTTTTTAAGTTTTAGTAGTAATTATCTCAGCTAGAAGCTTTGAACAAACCTGTATGAGCCACTAAACCAGTCTCATATTAGTTGACTTAAAATAATAAAATAACAGCGGCAATTATAAGCAAAGATACTTAATAAAACTTCCTGATTATTGATTAACACCTCTAGCTAATACTTTCTCATTTCTGTTTAACATTTTCTGTTTTCTATGTTCTACTTTCTGTTATGTTTATGATCACATTAGTGGCTTGAACTTTCACTGGCAATAAATTATCTGCATTTAGCCATAAAATGTGGAAGTAATTTAGGAGACTTTTATAAGCAATATTTTGTGAAAAACACCATCCCGATACCATCCCATGTGTTTGTGTGTTTGTTGGTTATAGTGATTTACCACATTAAACTGTAATACAAACTAAATCACACTGGTATGTGTTTGACTTTCACATAGAAAGAACTATAATAGTCAAATGCTTTAATATGTTTTTAAATAAAAGACACTCCCACAGGTAATTCTGATTATAGACGATTTATTGTATGTAATGCACACACAAATATCTTACCAAAGTGCTATATGACTGGGAATATAGTTACTGTAATTTAACTAGGTTACATCTGCCTCCATCAGTCATCTACTAAACATGTAAAAAGACTATTTTTGTTTTCCAACTGCTCTATAATGCAAAACAAACAAAAACCCACTTCAAATCATTCCCTCACTCATTACGGATGATTTCTCATTACAATAATTTAATGGTCAGTTTTTGTATTTTATGTTTTCCATTTGGCTTTATATCATAGTGTTCAATGTGATCCGTGACTGTTTAAAAGACGTGTCTCATGGTTATAATAGCAGTTTCTACTTTAATGCTTCTTCAGTAAACCTAATAGACGTCTGTTATAATTCTGTATGGAATTCCTTAAGCACAGAGACTTTAAAAGAAATGCTGAAAAAAGCATTGAACTAGACAACACTGGCCAGAAAATTAAAGACATTACATTAAAGACATCCTCATTGGAAACCATTTCTGGAAACAGTTTAATTTCCATTACAGAGTGGAAGCAGGATGGTTGATCACTCATTGTATGACTGGCTGAAGGAGTACTCGGCTTTGTGATGCATAATCAGCTTATTGTTAGCGAAGTAGAAACTGTCAGACCGCGTCTCGAACGGGTGAGCGATCATCTCTTCAACTGGAAAAGAGACAACAGTTAACACTTGTGAGGTCATAACTATATAATACTAATCTTTATGGCTTAAATACATGTGCATGTGTCTGTGTGTGCGTGTGTGTGTGTGTTACTGGTGTGTGTGTCGAGGTCCGGGAGGCTGTAGATGTGCTCGCAGGTGTTCCTGCTGTACGGGATGCAGAAGCCAATCTCAAAGTCAAAGGTCTTCAGCAGCAGCTCTCTGAAATAGTGTCGCTCGATGAGCAGGAACCTGTTCACCGCTTTACTGCCCACTGTAAACTCCAGCCTGCCACACACACACACACACACACACACACACACACACACACACACACACACACACACACAACAGCAGCAGTGCTAGATTATAATGCAGCTGCACTTGTCTATCAAACTCTCAATCTGACTTTAAAAGTGAAGATGTGACGTATGTGGCCCCGATTTCTCTCAGGTTCAGAAACAAAGGTGTGAAATGATACTGAATAAAACGCCCTGCTTCTGTTTCCAATACGTCTTTAATTTCTGAGAGAGAGAGGGAAAGTCTCAGTGAGTTGTGGTCAGAGATGAAGGTAAACAGGGAAAACATCTTTCTCTCTTTCATAGGCTCCACCCACAAGACTCCACCCACCAGGTCACAACCTTGAAAGTGTGTTAAAGCTGAAATCAGGGCTGGATGATATGAAAATATAACATCAATGTCATGATAAATTACATCACAACCTGATTTTCTGTGACATTATGGTTATCTTTATAATTTTTTTTATTAAATATTAAAATATTAAATAATTAAACAAATATTAAAATATTAAAAAATACTAAAAACTCCCTGGAAGCAGCTTGTGATGTTAAAAATTTTTATTTAATTTTTTAAATTGTAAACTTTTTTTTTTTTTCAGTTTTTTAAAAATTGCTTAATATTTTTTAGATTTATTTTTATAAATAAAGAATATATTTTTAAATATTAAAAATCGAATTGAATATAACACCTTTTATTCTCATGCCTCTTCATTATCTCTCCTGTTTGACTCATTCTTGTATTACTTTTTCTGTGCATGTTTAATTTTTATATCTTTATTGTTTTATTCTGTAGGTATAGGAGATATTTAGTATCTTTGGATTGTATTGTTTTTATTAAGTTAACTCTGAATGCACTTTGGTCAGTGAAAGCTGTTTTTAAATGTGCTGCTGTGTATAAATAAATATTGCTGGCAGTTTGTGAGAAAATTTGAATATTGTGATAATATTGTGTATTGTACAGAATCATAATGCAGCATTTTTGTTATAATCACTCAGCCCTAACTGTTAATCCCACTTTAAACTCGGTCGTTCTGCGTCCCATCCCGGGGGAATTCCCAACACACACCCAGTATTCCTGGAATAGACTCTGGATCTATCTCTACACGCACACACACACACACACACACACACACACACACACACACACACACACACACACACACACACACACACACAC
>JAQQZX010000008.1:246938-257862 GCA_030068355.1 Notoglanidium maculatum | reverse complement strand
GTTTATATTCAGAATTTATATACTTTTGTGAAGCTGCTTTGTGACAATGTCTGTTGTTAAAAGCGCTATACAAATAATATTGAATTGAATTGAAGTATACGTTCACTCTTTCCTGCTCACCTTCTCGTTAATGGCGTCTCCAGTAGTCGTCAGTACGTGAACGAGCTGCTGTATGACCGCTTCTTTATCATTTTCTGTGTGCAAACAATCAGAACCAAACCGGATCAAACCAGAGTTATGAATTAAAAAAATGAGAAATAAAGCTTGTGATGTGGAAATGCAGCAGGACTCTAACTGGGCTGATGGAGAAGGAAGAGAACGATGAGAATGAACAGAATGTGTGCCTTCATTACCTTTGGGCTGGATGGGTTCGGGTTTAATCGGCGATTTCCTCCTCACGGTTTGCTGAGCGATTCGGTCCAACGTCTTGGCCACGCCATCATAGAACTCAGGAGGGCGCGCTGGAGAGAGAGTGCACAGATTTTTATGCATGAAAATGTGACACAAACACTTCATACCTCACATTCAACATTTAATAAAAGTATTTTCATTTATTTTCATTTATTTAAGTGCAGAATTATTACAGGAGAGCGAAATCTTCATATCCAGCATTCATATATACATGCACAAAATACTCACATGGTGACAGCGGGGGTTTAACTAACCCCGCCTCCTCTTTCACAGGAAGTGATGTCGGCCGCTGAAGAGGCACGTCATCTTTCTTTATGCTTTTTTTCTTAAAAAGCTCCGCCAGCTTCAGTTTGTTCTTCTTTTTCTTTTTTTCGCCTGTTTTCCGCTCGCCCTCCTCCTCCGACGCAGAGTATTTTTCATCCTGTTAGAAAACAGGCAGAGATCAGATAGATAAATTCTTCTGTGTAAAATTCAAAAAGCTACTCAAAACAGTCAATGAATCAAATAATCAATGAATTAATGAGTCAGTGAATCAATATCTGTTCACCTCTTTATTCTCCTGTGAAGCCGGAGCTCCCTGCTTCCTCAGTGGAGCAGGCAACTCTCCCTGCCTGGACACAGCTCTGTTCTGTGATTGGTCAGTGCTGGTGTCCTTCTGGGTGTGTCGTGCAGGGGAGGGGCGTGGCTTCAGACGCCTCTTTATCAGGTTTTTGATGCCGTGTTTCTTCTCCTCTGCAGCACTGATCTTCTCATCCAGAGAGTCCCATCCACTTTCATCTTTCTTCTGCTTCTCTTTCCGCAACACACTGCGTGTGTGCGTGTGTGTGTGTGTGTGTGTGTGTGTGTGTGTGTGTGAGAGAGAGAGAGAGACAGAGAGGGGACGGGTTTAATAGTGTGAAAATATGCCAATACAAAGGCACTGAGGTAGCTGACCCAAAGAGTGTGTGTGTGTGTGTGTGTGTGTGTACCTGAACTTGTAGGGATCATGATATTCACCCCCAATTCGCCCCGGCCGATCTCCAGGAGCGACGGAGAGAACATGACGGAGAAAACTCTTTAACACCAAACGCGTCTCTTCTTTCACCTCGATGAGGGATGGACTGGGAGAGGGAGGACCAGCCACCTCTACTGACATCCCTGAGAGAGAGGGAGACAGAGAGAGACAGAGAGAGAGAGAGAGAGAGAGAGAGACAGGGAGAGAGAGACAGAGAGAGAGAGAGAGAGAGAGAGAAATATTAAATATGAAATAAACTGATTATAATGAAAACTTATGGGAAAGGACATAATCGCTCTTTTGATCAATGACATCACTTCCTATTTATCACTGCTGTGTGTGTGTGTGTGTGTGTGTGTGTGTGTGTGTGTGTGTGTGTGTGTGTGTGTGTGAGAATTCCTGTGATCTCTCAGCACCCTGACCGAGTCCAGAGAACAAACTCCAGCTAAACACAGCGAGGTCAAAAACATAGGAGACATTTTTATTAACTGAAAAGTTTTTCGACTAAAACAGAAATGAAAGCTACAGAAAGGAAATGTTCAGCACTGAGGTTCCTGCACCGCAACGTTACAGAAGATCAGAGTTCTCGGAGATGTATCTTTTCCACGGGAGAGAGTGTTCAGATGAAACTCCGCGATGGAGTGCGGATGGTCTGGAGTTACGCAACCCCGTGAAGTCCTGGCGAGCGCTCATCACAGCAGCACAGACGCCTGACATACACCGAGAGCCTGGAGAGCCCACTTCTCTCTCATTACCACTCAGAACTGAATCTCACCGATGTGGACTTCATGTTTCAGAAACACAGATCATCACGTCTTTAAAAGTAAATTAAACTGTTTAATACTTTTTCGCAGTAGAATTACGTAGAATACGGGAAACACGTCAGTCCAAGTGACTCACAGCACAGATGAGCAGATAAGGAGTGCAGAACATAATCGTGTGCAGTAAACATCACATTTACATACATTTTGTTCAGCTTGAATTTTACACTCATAGCGTCTGTAAACAAATATATATTTAACCAAAGCAAGCCACACCTTCAGTGATCACTCTGTAAGTAAAAAAAAAAAAAGACTACATAATATATGAAGTGGACAATGTTTTAATACTTATTACTTACACATTTGGCTAAATAACAGTTTTAATAGTGAATAAAAATGTGATGAGACAAAAATGTCATATCACGATATTTGTAGACATTTGTACGATACGCGTCATGATATTCAACTCGGCTAACGAACTGTGAACGATAAACCAGTGCATTAACTCCAGAGAACCAGCAGGGCCCTGCGAGCCGGATACAGAATTCTCACAACACCTAGAAAACAATTTGATTTGTATCACAATTACATAAAGGTCCCACATTTTTTTGCTACAATTTTAAAACCTTGAACTTGTAAACGAAGTTAGCAGTAAATTTTGTGCCACCACACCAGGTGCTGTGCTGCCTGCATGGGTGCGAATAGTTTAGAGCGTTCCATCTGTAGGATTATAGAGGAGCAGGGACGTTTCACCACCATCGAATTCAAACATGTAGAAGTGAAAACCTGATTTTGGAGTCAGTGTGGCGATACACGAATCCCCGCACAAACGAAGCGCGACGCGCAACTGAATTGATTTCCCCATCTTTAGTCTTTCGGAGCCGAACACGGTGTGAGGATCAGAAGCCTGGGGCCGAGTAGGAATGTTTAAACCCAGGTCCACAGTTTAACCCTCTAATCTCCGAGGTCCTCATTCCTGACCGGTCTTTATTCTCAGGAACGCTGATGTCTTCCCGTCGTCCGTCTCACTCACACCACGTAACATCCACAAGCTGCAGATTACACACAACTAAACAGTCAACTCACGCAAGCTGTTGGT
Source organism: Notoglanidium maculatum (assembly GCA_030068355.1). Classification (NCBI taxonomy): domain Eukaryota; kingdom Metazoa; phylum Chordata; class Actinopteri; order Siluriformes; family Auchenoglanididae; genus Notoglanidium; species Notoglanidium maculatum. The sequence continues at coordinate 254,597 of JAQQZX010000008.1, read as the reverse complement.
CGGCGGCATCCTCTGTCTCGGTCTCGCTCTCTGTCTCACCTCAACACCATCTGAGGTGTTCTCTCGCTCGACGCTGTCTGTAACGCCGGAGGAGTGAAAACCCGCAGAGGTTCCTCTTAAATCGCATAAAAGTTTTCACTTCACAGTCAGTCTGACAGTCCTCACACACACACACACACACACACACACACACAGCTCATTACACAACTCATCCTCATCGCGTGACTCATTGTATTTCTTGAAGTCAAATTAAACGTTTTGTAAAAACGGGGATTAGTAATATCTGGGGTTTTCCTTCACAGCTTCCTCTCTCGCTTCTTCCGTGTAAACGAGCGCTCGATTGTGTTTTTTGCTGCTGTTCTTTATTTTTCTTCTTTAAAGAGGAACTGAAGAATTATGTCATGCAGTAATCAGTGTGAAAACTGGATCAGAAGTTTGACTGATATTAGATTTGCAAAGCGAGCTAACTGTACTAGCTCCACTCCCACACCGAGACCCCGGCCATCCGCTGCTTCCTTCTGAGCTTTAGGTCTCGGCTACATTCCTGCCTCCTCTGCAGACGTTTATTCGCAGGGTGTGTGTGAGAGGAGAAGACGAACCCTCGGTAACTGTTAATAATGAACACAGGAAGGGGAACGCTGGGCGATACGGAGACATATCGACATCCTGATCGTTTAAGTCACATTACATATTGTCTTTTTTAAATAACAAGCAGCAGATCTGATAAAGGTTCCTACTGTTCCCACTGGAACCCCATACGCGGAACCAGAACAGGGCCGAGACCGAACAACGCCGGGTATCAGCGACTAAAAACAAATGAATGAATTTGATTCCAGACAAACAGAAAAAACTGGAAATGGATTTGGAGAAGATTTTCCTGGAACTGGATATATTTACACACAGAGACATACTGCACATTTCTGCTCACATGGATTTATGATTATTATATTTATTCTGTATAATTTATTAACTGCACTGATTTTTGTATAAAAGCTGCAGTTTCGTGTAAGTCATGGTTTTTGTGTAAGCTTCTTCAGTTAAAAAACATTTTAAAGATTATTAGTTTTAAAATATATGAGCTGGAAAAGAAAGAGTTACTGCACCACCTCTAGCTTCAATCTTTAAAATTCTTAAATATATTTGACATTTGTTTTTGTGTTTCATTTTCAGTATTTAGATCATCATTTTTCTTCTTATGCAATAAATAGAAAGTATTTAAAAATTGTATTTTTTTATTTCTATATAAATATATTGTTTTAAATTCAACACATCTGTTATGCTGTCAGTTTGCCCAGAAAGCTGTATATCGCAAGACACTTCCTGTGTGCTCGAATTACCTTATATCTCACCGATAAACTTTATTTGGTCATGTGTGGCCGGACCTCACGCACCGTAGGACTGTTCCAGCCAATGACCCGTCACAGCATCGCACCCAATTTACATAAATGTGAGCAAAACACAACTGGAAAGCTGCTTGCTACTGGACCATTTGGTATAATAAAGTCACACGAAAAGTCCATTTGGGATAAAAATAAATGTATTTCTTTTGTTCTAAGGGTGTGTAAACTTTTGCACGCAGCTGTTTATCCCCTCAGGCTGAGGCGTTATTAAACCTCAGAGGCAGAGTGGTGTAGAAGTGAAAGTGCTGATGTTCACACTGGACTCACGTCACACGTGCTGAATCAGACGTGGAAGTTCCGAGGTGTTCACATTCCAGCTTTTCTACATGCGTGTACAGTCAGCATGCAAACATCCCATAATAACAGCGCTATAATAAACACCGCCTCCTCCTTTCCTGGTACACGAACACCTTACAACCTCCATCCATTTATCACTGAACCGCAGCAGTGCTGCCGAGCTCCGGACCGAAGGAGGCTCCAGTTTCACTCAGAGCCGCAAAACGAGATGAGAAACTGATCTGTAGAACTTCCTGAGAAACGTTCTCACTTACCTGAGACCTGAGCCTGTTCTCCTGCACTGCGGTGTGTGTTCTCACTCTCACTCTCACGCTCACACTGTGTGTGTGTGTGTGTGTGTGTGTGTGTGTGTGTGTGTTACATCTCACTACAGGAACAACATGCCTTCCAGGTCACCATAATTAATGAACAGGTTCTAAATCACGTCAGTAGCTCGAGCGCGTCATACTGTTCCATTTTCTGCATTTATTACAATGATGACAGAGCCGGCTCGCCCCAGAGCAGGGGTTCCCAAACACCGTCCAGGTTCCGGAGCAGGGGTTCCCAAACACCGTCCAGGTTCCGGAGCAGGGGTTCCCAAACACCGTCCAGGTTCCGGAGCAGGGGTTCCCAAACACCTGCTCTCTTTTGCATTGGATTGCATTGCTACACCTTTTGGATATGTAGAAGCTCATTTCCTAATGGCTGCCTGCCTGCGCGTGCGTTACAGACGGAAATTACACTTTAGATTTAAGTTAATTCATCTGAAGCAGAGTCGAGCTTCCCCTTAAAAGTCGAGTCAAATCATCAGTCAGAGACGCGTCAGTCGATTGAGATTCAAGCTGAGCTTTTTTTTCTTAGTCATTGTGCATTACGCATTATATTAACAGTATTATTATTATTATTATTAACAGAATTATAAATAAGGGAATCAAAAATATATTCTTGTATTCTAGCAGGGCTAGCTAGGTGTTTACCTGACGAGCGAAGCTGAAAGCTGAGGTGGAGTGGAGGGTAAACTGGGCTAGCAATAACCACGTCTCAGAAGTGAAACGCAAACTTTTATGCAAGAATTTGCTCATCATCAAAGGTCACCTCTCGCAAGTAATGTGGACAAACTCGTTTTCCTCTCTTTCAACACGGCTGAATAGGAGGCACTCACCTGCCCTGCGAGCTGTAAAGGGCAGGCCAGTCATTCCCCGCACACCTGTTAGCTATTTACTCTGCAGGAAAAAGAAACTAAAGGCAAATTAATCATTAAGTCAAAAATAATTCCATTTTTACATTTATTCCGGTTTAGATTTATTTATTAGTTTTTATGTAATATAGAAATATCATAAGGTAATGCTAAAGAAGAGATGTCCAGTCATTTTATTGCGAGCAATGTCCTGAACTTATTTTAATCCGATTCATTTATTTATTCCTTTACATATCAAAGGGAAATAAAGAATTAGGCTACAAGAGCTTGATCTTGATCAGAAATAAATGTGTGCTGCCTGTATAATTTTCCGGATAAATCCACATCATAGTCCAACATTATTTGCATTTGATTATGTTAATGTGGCTGAAATCATCAGAGTTTCCGATTGCCAGACAGTCTGTATGAAAAATAAAGGAATGAACAGTCGATTCGTCGTGTTGGACAGCCAAACCCAATTCAGCTGACGATGTTCTGAGTGGGGTACAGCCTTAAAATACCGCACAAGACGTTTATATGGTTACTTTTAGTTTAGTTTCAGTTGTTTTAGGGTTTTTTTATGGTTACTTTTAATTCTGCACCCTGAAGTTGACTGTTGTTCTACAACTGTGCGTGCATTTGATTCCTCTTATACCACAGCAACGTACCAACAATTACAATCATTTATTTATTAAAGGAAACATTGCACTTTTCAGACAGTTTCATTAAATGTAGGTGGAATAAGTTCCTGTCCTCTCTTATCTATCAGTGAACTGTGTACTGAAATATAAAACTGGTAATAATAATAACAATAATACAAAGAACAAAGCCAGTTCTTGTCATTTTAAGCTTATTTCTAAGAACATTTATACGACTACACACACACACACACACACACACACACACACACACACACACACACACACACACCTTTATACAGCTGTATTTCACATATAGAGCACTATAGAGTTCAAGAAAGTTGCGTGACTGATATCTTTAATGAAAATAGTTTACCCCACAGTTAATATATACAGACAGAGAAAGAGAAAGAGAGAGAGAAAAGATATATTTATAGCACATAGACCTTCATGTTTTGTACAGAATGTCTTGTTATTCGGCCAGTTTCACTCCAGGGGGCGCTCCTGACGCCTCTCAAACTGTGCTAGCATAAACCTTTACTTTAACCATTATCGACTCTCTTGTGACATTTCTGTAAACGTTTCCGATTACACAGAGCTGAAGATTTGTATGTTTATAAAAAGGAAACGTATTTAAACTAAAGCCATGTTATTTTTCTCTCATACCTGTGGTAATGATTTCAGCGTCAGCGCGACGGCGAGGCGGCCATCCGGCGCTGTAAACCCCAGCGGATTCACAGAAGAAACATACGCCGGTATCGGTGCGTAGCTGCTGAACACTGTACCGCCGGCTACGGAGGTGACGCAGAAACGCGAGAAACTTTGCCGGCTAAACACCGCAGTCCCTGGACTCTGAGGTAAATAGTTTTCTTTTTTTTAGTAACGATAAAAAAACCGTTGCTGTCAGTTCTATGACTAATTAGTAAAGTGTTATGTCTGTAATAGTGATGTTAACTCATGTTACTTGTAAATAAACCTCTCGTATCTCTCTCTGTCCCTCCTGCTTGTGTGGTAGTACGTTCCTAGCTGAAGCTCCGCCCCCTGCTCTTCTCATTGGTTACCGGGTGAGTTGCATACTAACGTGCTAACGAGTATTTCAAACTAGCACGCTAGTCCTGTTGCTACGCAACGCCGCCCACCTTCGAAGACTAGACTACGTCACGAAGTGCATACTACAGTACTAAATAGTATGAAGGAGCGCTTCTCTGCTAAACATGCACCGCCAACGCTGAGGAGCTGTGAGGCTGAGGCTGGACGAAATGGCGGGTTTAATGAAGGCTCAATGCTGTTCTGAACCTCGATAAAGTTTACTATGAATTGTAAAGAAACCTTTAAGTGCTCATATTTGTGTCTTCAGAGTTTCTGTAGAAATGTAATCAAGAAATCATGAATTTTGGGATTTAGCGTAAATGCGAGTTTATAAGCGCAGAAACATTCCTGAACATGTATAAATAGCAACAGGAAGCTCCAGCTGCATTATTCTATTTCTGATCCCATTTTGGCAGAGATGTGGCCGTTTCTATACTTATATAAATACTCATTGTGACGCATCCAAAATCAAAAGGCTTTGTGTAAGTAAGGAATAAGAGGCTTGGGGACGTGCTGTTGGAGAAAAACAATCAACAACAGGGTGGTGTGATGAAGTGGCGTTACTGTTACCACTCTAGGTGTTGATTATTTTCCTACAACATCACGTCCACGCGTGTTTTATTCCTAACTTTATTAAAGAATGACACGTCATGGATTTTTATCTGTTCATAATTACATTTAATGTTCATGAAACAAGTTGGTTCCTGTTCTCACTTACTGTTCTCATCGGCATCTCCTGAAGTTAAGACAAAAAAAAGCATCGTGTGATGTTACAGAGAAAAGTGTTACTGACTATTGAAGGATGATGTTGTGTTGCCATGGCGACCTGTGCCGCACACTATTCTGACATTCCGTGAAGTGCAGTAGTGTTGTGTGTGTGATGTTTATGATTAATGCAAACATCCATGAGTCCGAAAACCAGATGAATAATGAAGACTTGTATATAAATAGCATACAAATTATTATTATTTAAATAACAAGAGTTTAATAGTTTCTTCACACAGTACACACAGCATACACACTGGGTTACAGAGCTTTCTTTCACAACAATCACATTATATATACAGGATGTTTTTCTAGGATGATTGTTGAATTTGACAGTCTATGTAAACGATGCACGAGCGTCCTCACTCGTCCCCCCCAAACCCCGTCCAGCGTCACAAACAGACCAGACACTGGTACAAGGATTGGGAGAAGACGAGAAGACAAGAGGAGAGGAGAGACACAGGATGAAAAGTGCTGATGGACGGCTGTGAAGGAGAGAAATGACAAGACAAATGCAGCATCAGTAACACAAATGAGGAAATAAATCATCAGTGCAAGCTTCATGACTTACACAAAAAAAACACAAATTACTACATCATGCATAATAAAAAGCAACACATTAATGCATAAACTCAGCTATTTCTGTTCCTGTAGCTGCACGCTGAGCCTTAAAGCATGTTACATAGCATTCACATGAAACCCTCAGTGATATTAGCATGAGAACAATAAAAGGAGGAAGAGAGGAGAGAAGAAAACATCTGATCACCATCATGAGAAAATTCAGAGAGGCAGAGGAGAGAGAAACAAGACGCATCGAGCAAACATCCGGAGTGAGAGCCTTCATCGGCAGCTACAATCACTCTGAATACACAGAAAAGAAATATAAAGGCAGAAGTCAAGCACAGACACGCTCCTGAAAGTTTTACTAACCAGATAAAGTGAATCTCTCGCTCTCTCTCTCTCTCTCTCTCTCTCTCTCTCTCTCCTCCACACACACACACACACTTACAGAGTTTCATCTTGACTTTATCATCGCCGCTGGTTATCAGTCTCTCCGTCCCACGTCCTCCTCAGCTTGTTCATCTCTGCTCTGCACCTTCGTCCCCTCGCCCTCTTCATCCCCACTTGCTTTATTTAGCTGCTGCACTTCCTGTGTGCGAGCTCCGCCCTTTGTCCTCACCCCGCCCCCTGTCCCAGAGCGCTTCTCCTTCACCCTGTCCCGCGCTCCCTCTATCTGTCCCTCAGCCTCCCTATCTCTCCGCAAATCACTGTTTCCCCCGACACACCAACCAACAGGGACCGACACAGCCGGGTGGGGCACTTCCTCTCCAACAGGAAGCCAGCACAAAACACACACACACATACACACACAAACCCAAAAACACAAGAGAAAAACTAGGAGAGAGAGAACAAAAAAATAGAGATACAGAGAGAGAGAGAGAGAGAGAGAAAGAGAGAGAGAGACAGAAAGCGAGACGCCCAGAGTGGGACAGAGAGAGACAATGGAGACAGAGATGAAACGAGAAGGGAAACAGGATGAAAAAAAAGACAGAAAAACAGAAATAGAGGTAAAAATCTAGAGATAGATAGGGAGAGAAAGAATGTCAAAGAGGTAAGACAGAGTGAGAAAGGATACACAATGAGAGAGACAGAAAGAGAGACAATGTGACTGATAGACAAATGGACAAAGATGGAGACACAGACAAGCTGGTAGACTGATAGAGAGAATAGGACGAAAGACAAAATTTAATATCTGACAGAAAGATAGACAAACAGAAAGAGAGAAAGATCCTTTATTTAAAACTTTTTAGAAATGTTAAATGTTATAAAATATTTTCCTAACATCCAGAAAACCTGACAAAACTTTCTTCAAACCAAACATCCTCAGAACCAAATGAGAACCTCAACTTATTAGCTGGAACACAGCGAGAAGAGCGCGTGAGACAGAGGCAGACAGACAGAGACAGACAGACCGAGGCAGACAGACAGAGAGACAGAGGCAGAGAGACAAATACAGACAGAGATACATGCAGAGAAACAGAAACGGGTAGACAGACAGACAGATATGAAGATGCTGATGTGGCATTAACTCCTGATGTTGTTCTCTCTGTACACTTGTTCACTGTTAGTGGCCATGATGTTTCTGCACACTTCATATCTAGTGCACTTCATCAATATATATGAAGTGGATTTGATTGAACAGGATGTCAGTAGTGGATCACAGCTTAGTTCTGAGAAAAGCTCTGTGTGTGTGTGTGTGTGTGTGTGTGTGTGTGTGTGTGTGTGTGTGTGTGTGTGTGTGTGTGTGTGTGTG
>JAQQZX010000008.1:205320-218430 GCA_030068355.1 Notoglanidium maculatum | reverse complement strand
GTAAAGCTGGAACTGTGAGCTCTCCCACATCTTCAGCACAGAGGAGTTTACACTGCACTGCACTTTCACTAACATGATGTATACGTGTGTGTGTGTGTGTGTGTGTGTGTGTGTGTGTGTGTGTGTGTGTGTGGTTTCTCACCTCACAGAATTCACAATGCTCAGATTTGTCTCCTTTTTTACATGGACACTTGTCGCAGCTGTCGCAGTGCTGAGGAACAGAAACAAACAGCTGAAACACCACAGTGACAAACGTCTCGTTATGAAGGAACACAAAAACGACACAACAAATTATCACAGGAAACAGACACATGAGCGTTGTCCAGTCTGATTAAAACCACATCTGTGCTGTGATTCAGTCATCAATTATCAACTTTATATATAAAGTCATCAATTTATATATAACATTGTACTTAAAGTTAAGAAATATGAGTATTGTACTGTATATGAACAGACCAAACACCAAGAAGCAAAAATGTTAAACTTCTGACAGGAAGGATGTATTTAATGTATAACATAGCTCAGATATCAGATTCCTCAGTTTCTCCAATCTGCCACATCAGCTCCATGTAATGTATGACGTAGTGTTCTGTATAGTGTTCTGCCTTAAGGGTTCTGAAATGATGTGAACTGCTGAATATGATTTAATATGAAGATTTAAAGTATGTGATGAATATGTGTGTAGTATAGCAGTGCTGGAATAAAAATGTATAAAATAAAGTCTTTACATTAATAACTGACTGTTTAGCTGAGCCAAAATGGCGGTACTCTACCTCGCAGTGGGCACAGAAGCTGCAGACGGAGCCGTCATGGTATTCTTCATCGTCATCATCATCATCATCATCATCATCTGTAAGAAGCGTTGTTAATTTACTCTATGAATATTTCCACACACAGTGTAATATAAATAATAATCAACTGGAGTGATATTGCTGGATAAACAACAGAAGGAAATTGTACAGAAGGAAAGAGTGTGATGCTGACACCCCATGTGATGAGAATGTGAATAAATGTATTAAATTTAATTTGTGTATCGTTTGTGCATGCAAAATAAAAATCTGTGTTCAAGTAGTTTTAGAGAAATTAACCAAAAAAACATTTAGTGGCATCACCCCACACTCCGTTAACGCCCAAATGACTCTAAACATGACTGATTCGTTTGTTCATGTTCTCATCATATGGAGTGCCAACTTCACAAAAAGCGGTTCAAAAAGAGGCCCCAGTAAGTATAATATATATATACATATACACACATATATGAGCTGTGAGCTATATTTCTCCTGCTACTGCCCAGATGATAAAGAGCTTTATTATTATTATTTTTTTATTAATATTTTAATCCTGATTACTAGTACATTCCGGTAAATTAAATTAAGTTCTATATGCACTACCAGGAAGGATATAGTAACTCATAATTACTCTTTGCAACCATGCTGAACATCTCAGAACACACAACACATCAAACCTTGAGGTGGACGGGCTACAACAAACAGCAAAAGACCACATCAGGTTCCACTTCTCTCAACCAGGAACAGGAATCTGAGGCCACCATGGGCACAGACTCACCCAAACTGGCCAGTTGAAGATTAGAAAAGAAAACCACCTGGTCTTTTTCCAGTCTTCACCTGTCCAGTTTTGGTAGTCAGATTCTGACCTTCTTGTTCTTGGAACCTGACGTGGTCTGCTGCTGTAGCTCGTCCACCTCATGGCTTGTTGTGTGCTCTGAGATGCTTTTCTCTTCAGCACAGTTGTAAAGCATGATTATTTGAGTTACTATAGATTTCCTGTTACTTCAGACCGGTCTGATCATTCTCCTCTGATCTTTCTCATCAGCACGGTGTTTCAGCCTGCAGACCCTCCACTCACCAGATGGTTTCGGTTTTTCGCACCACTCTGTATAAACCCTAGAGACTGTTTTGTGTGAAATTCCCAAGAGATTTCTGAAAAACTCAAAGCAGCCCATCTGACACCAACCACCATGTCACAGTTAAAGTCACAGAGATCAGACTTTTCCTTCATTCTACGGTCTGATGTGAACATTAACTGAAGCTCTTGACCTGCATGTGCATGATTTTATACATTGTGCTGCCGCCACCTGATTGGCTGATTAGGCAACTGTATGAATGTACAGGTGTTTCTAATAAAGTGGATGGCGAGTGTACTATATAAAATGGTGTTACAGCCCCCTCTTTTGGTGGAGCTGAGTGTGAGGGTTTTTTCTGTTATAATTTGAAGAATCTGTAATAAATTTTATTCTTTTGAGCAGCCTAAGGGAGAATGAAATCTCTTTTAAACTAAAGTATTAGCTAGAGTCCTCTACTATGGTCAAGGTGTCAGAGTGTACACTACACACTATTCCTCTTAGCAGTATGCAGTGTGTGAGAATGATCATTTAATAAAAGTCAAAGTCAAGTTCACTTCATCTGTAGCTGCAGATGACATTAATCTGTTTAATTTTCACTGGTGGTGACCAGAAAGTGTCCGTGTTCGGCAGTTAAACCCAACAACAATGCAATAAAAAGCTTAAAGGCATTATATAACTGCTTTCGAGCTGGTTCCAGTAATGACACAAACTGCTGACAAGCATAAATCTGTTTCTGTGTCAGATATAACACCATCACAGACAGTTAAGAATTAAGAGATTTTACAGAATAAAGATTTATATTAAATGTATTAATTTGCTAGTAACTGACACAGCCACAACAATAAATAAGAAATTACATTAAAACTATTTAGCAGCTTCAATAGTTGTCAGTTAGCATTAGCTTGTACACATAGGCATTGCCACATCATTTAGTACTTTTTTATATTTGTAAAGTTTCTGCAGCTTTGGCCCTTAGCTCTAGGATAATTTATAGACAACAGAAAAGAAAGAAAAACTACAAACAAAACAAAAATACGAGTGCAAAATATATTATTCTGTATTTACTGCTATCTGGTTATCCTGTTAGCTATATCATGGTTATAAGCTGTTTTTTCTTGGGTGTAGCAATATTAGCTTAATTTAGCAAACTGTTAGCTTTAATTAGCTAAACTATGTATCAACACCAGGCAGTTTCTTCTTTTTACATAAACCTACACAAGTGATTAGTTTACTATACTAACTATACTATACTAATATAACAAAGCTGGAGTTTATTTTGAGCTCTTCACAGCTAGTTTAATCGTTCAGCTTGATAGCTAGGTAGTTAGCTTGTTGCCAGCTAGCTTGCTCATGCCTCGTCTAGTTAAGCTGTTAGCTGGAATGATTTAGCTACCTACAAATGTATTATTTCACAGTCAGATTTCACAAATGCAGTCGACATTTGTACATTTTTTGTGTCTGTTTGGAGATTTGGGCTGCAATGTAGATTTATTGTTTTATCTACTGAGTTAGCATTTTGTGTCACAGCTGCTAGGCTGCCATGCTTCTCTAAATACTTAAAAATAAAGACGCAGTTTGAAATGATTAGATGTGTATTAGGGCAGTACTAGAAAGCTGTTCATAATAAACTGATAATGGTTTATCTTTAGTAGTGATGTAATCATTTTCTACATTTATATGAAATATATGCATCATTAATATATTTTTTACTAAACATTTTTCTTTCTAGAGTTCTAGAGAGAGAAAAGTACCTCTAAATAGAAACCAAAGTATATCCAAAGCTTAAAGTTTGCAATATATTGTAAAACTAAGAACTGACACTTCTCTAAGTCTTATGTTTACTGCTAACTTTAGTTGGTTTTATTAAATTACATAATTACGGCAATGGGCTAGTGAGGACCGGGATTCCCACCCCTTAAAAGAAAGAAGTACTATCAAGTAGAATTTTCAGAATACATGTTAGAAAAAATTATTTATTGATCTGAGTTTCTTTCTCAAGAACATTCTGGTCCGTAACACCAGTGAGATAAAGTTTTGCTGCTGTTATTTGCTTAAAATCTTATTGTAAAGATGTATTTAAAGGGATGTGTGGATGTACTGGCACATGAGTGACGTGACAGTTATTAAGTGCATTATTCTGGCCATCATTATGCCACAAACTTCTATACTCGTCTAGCTCAACGGTCCATGGAGATCCCTGTGTCCTGCCCGCCACATTTTAACGTTTTTTCCTGCTCTAACACACACACGTCACTGTTAATTAGCTGATTCACTGACTTAGAGCATGAAAACAGTAAGATTTGCAGGACAGTGGGTTCTCCAGGATCAGGGTGGAGAACCTGTGCTCTCGATTTTGAAGATCATGCAGAAGTTGCCCTCCCATGAGAGATTTCCTGAAACAGGAACAGCCTCTCGGATCCGGTGTTTTTTTTACCTGCCGGCCTCAGAGAGCAGACAGCACACGCACAGAACAAACCTCGGGATCATTTGATTTATTCCATCGTTTCAAAGTGGGGTTAAAGGATGTGGTGATCAGGTGGTAGGACACACTACTGTGCTGATTTCACACATATTACAGTCAACAGAATATTATTCAACAAATGTAACAAAAAATGTTTTTTTAAAGGGTGAACAATGAAATACTAAAGTGTCAGGGTAACGTGCGAAGTGGAAATTACATTTTTTTCTGTTCCCTTGTTGTGCACATTGGACTGGGGAGTGCTTCATTTTTTGGTGAATTCCCATTCTCTCTCTTTCACTACCTCTCCTCTGGTCACTGTTCTTGCTGCAGATTATATCATTTCATTAATGTTTTTATTAGTTGTTTACTTAAAGTTTATTGTTTTGTGTCTCCAAAATGAATCAACCACATTGTACATTGTTATAATCGTATTGTCACATCATTCGAATAATAAATAAGCTACTAAATCTCATCAGATATGTCTCAAACTTTAACAGTATCAAATTTTTAAATAAGTTACAGTAGCTGCATTTTTACAGAGGCTCAGAAGATGATTGAGAATGATAGGATAGTTGAGCTTGTATGTATAAACATGTTTAAAATGCAAACAATGAAACTTAGAGGTTAGCATGTAACAGGGTACGTATATGTGTAACTGTGAAAAAAAAACAAAAACAAAAATCATATATTGTAGATAAATATGGTTTTAAAAACACAAAAAGTTTACAAAAAAAAGACAAACCAGGGGAGTACACATTACATTAGTACAACTGCTTTGGTGACAATGATGGAGAATCTCTACAGAGAAAGAACGAGTTGGGAGAGATGTAGAGAAAGAGAGAGAATCTTGAACCGATCAATCCAATCAGTCTCTTTCCTGGGTAATTACCGACCTCCTCCTGTCTCTCTCTCTCTATCAGCCCCCACTAGACTCTGTCCTCATTTCTGTCCTTCTCTTTATCAATCCCCGGCTACTTTTAACTACATCTCCCTGTCTCTCCTTCTTTCTCTGTAGGTTCACATGGAGGCACAAGTGCAGGTCAATCCAAATTGGTACGGGAACGGGGTGGAGGGAAGAAGGGACCCCACTCTATCAAAACGAGACACAAATCAAACAACGATCTGATCTATAGAGGCAGCGTGAGGCCTGCGGCTCAGACTGCAGCGCTGGGTTTTTGCTTTTTTTCTCTCTCTCAAGTCCTCAGTTCATAAGTACTGCACTGCACTGCACTTCGGGACTCGACACAGTCCGCCTTCAGAGGGCCCACAGAACTCATAGCTCTGTTTCAGCAGGGAAGAGAAGACAGAGAGAATCAGAGACAGCCAGGTTGATGGAAAGACAGAGAGGGGAGGAGGGACTACTGCAGAGAACCAACTATCTGATTGGATAATGAAAATGATCAGTTGGGCTAGAGCTATGATTGGTTTGAGGACAGCATGCCTGGAAGAGCTAGGGATGGGTCAGATGTTCCCTTGCTCCTCCCCTGTCTTACTCCAAAAAGGGCAAGATCAACAAAGGAGGAGTAAGAGGGGGTCAAACATCTAAGAAAACAGAGGAATACAAAGCACATACAAAACAATGAGTTGATGTATGAGCAAGGTTACGTACCTTCATGGTCATCATCATCATCGTCATCATCGTCGTCATCGTCATCATCGTCATCGTCATCATCGTCGTCGTCGTCATCATCGTCGTCATCATCGTCGTCATCGTCATCATCATCGTCATCGTCGTCGTCGTCATCATCGTCATCGTCATCGTCATCATCGTCGTCATCGTCGTCATCATCGTCGTCATCATCGTCATCATCATCGTCGTCATCATCGTCGTCGTCGTCATCGTCGTCATCGTCGTCATCATCGTCATCATCATCGTCGTCGTCATCGTCATCGTCATCATCGTCATCATCGTCATCATCATCGTCGTCATCATCGTCATCATCGTCATCATCGTCATCGTCGTCGTCATCGTCGTCGTCGTCGTCGTCGTCGTCGTCGTCATCGTCATCGTCGTCGTCATCGTCATCGTCATCATCATCGTCATCATCATCGTCATCATCGTCTGCCATTAGTCCCTCCTCGTGGATGTGAGGAAGCTCCTGGGCCTTGACGGCAGCAGAGGGAGCCAGGGGCGTCTGGAAACTGCAGAGCAGAACCAGTAAGAGCCCGAGCAGCCAACTTCTCAGTGTAGCCATGTCTGTACGCACAGGTCACCAGATTCCTTAAAAATGTAACACTCCTTCTCGCCCACTTGACAACTCTCAATGCCACTCAGAAGTCACTCCTTGGAGTGAGTCCACCGCTCACACACTCTGTGGCATGCACTCACTCTCACACCAGGAGCAACAGGTGAGCAGAGACAAGCCAGGAGGTATTCCAACTTCTAAACAGTCCAAATCCACACGCTTGTTCCCAGCATAAAACTCGCGATGATCCCCTGGGATTCAGGTAGGTTTTGCAATATGCACCGCACGTGGGTGAGTTTTTTAAAAAAAAGCCCAAAAATGAGATGATGATGACGATGATCCCACTCTGCGGTGACTTAGCGTGTGAAGACCGAAGAGGAACGGCGCAGCAGGCTAGGCAGCGTCTGCAACACAGAGCTCACTAATGGTGCGCAGACGGACTGAGAGACCAACTCGGGGGTAAGACGAGACGGGGGCGGGGGACTCGGGGCATGAGTGACAGGGCCAAGTGCGGGTGAGCGGGCCAGCTACTACTGTCCATACGCTTTAGAGAGCGAGCGAGAGACGAAGGGCGGCATATATTGCTTGCTTTCCTGCCGTCATCAAATGTTGGGGTTTAACTTTAGAGAAGGCCGTGGCCCGGGAGGGGGGTGTATGGAGACGATGACCATATATCGTGAGTATGAGGGTGGAGGGAGAGAGTCAGAGAGAGAGGGAGAAGGAGGGAACGAGGGAGGGAGAACATATCAGGTCTATATCAAAAGGATGAGCTGGGAATAGGGGCCATTTCATTTAAATCCATGTGTGAGATGGGATGATTAGCATTTAGAACTGGAGGACATCATCATACACACATACACACACACTTTTCTTCAAGTACAGACATCTCTTTTTGTTTATTTATTTACTTAGTTTTAATGAAGAGCTGAATCAGATGTTGTGGCCCGTTAGCTGTGAGCGTCAGCAAACTTCATATGCTTGTTTACATCTTAAATAATAAAATGAAATGACGCACCAATTACCCACAGGATATTTACACATTTGTGATCTATTCCAGTAAGTGTTTTAGAATAATGAGCTAGCACATTCAGAAATGCACACACGGTTAGATCAGCAGTCTGAGTGCACATTTTGGGGCAGCAGCAGATCCACACTTAGCGCCTTCCCACCTTGTCTCTCTTCAGCACGTCCCTAAAATAGTGCACTGGGAGCAGGGTGGAGGAATGGCTCCCTCTATTTAAAACCCAGCTCTACCAGCGTCAGGGTAATGTGACCTTCTCTGGCACGGCACACCACTGACACCCAGAAACACTCCTACAACTCCTGTCATACCACCACCACTCTCTGTACACCCATCACCACTAACACCACCAATCTCCCATCACTCCTCCTCCCCGTACATCCACTTCCTCACTTTCATTTATCAATAAAACACAACACTCAGATTTTGTAACCAGTTTATAAACATGAGCAGGTCAGAAACTCAGACAAACCTTAACAAAAGAGCCAGAACTATTTCCTTTACAGAATCTTATATAGTAGAAAAGTTGACGATCAGTCTGAGGAGCACCTGACAGGGTGAGAAGGGGATAAGGCACAAAACGGAGAAGAAACTGCACCGTGGCTGAAAGTGGAGATGTAACCAGACATGCCTTTGAGATATTTGTCTCCACTCCTCCTCCTCCTCCTCCTCCTCGTGTCTTCTTGTCTCTACGCTCTGGGCAGAGTTACACGACCAACGCTTGAGATTTGACCCACATATTTAACTACAGCATGATCAGACCTGAAGTTATGAAAACCAAGTCCGATCAGTTAATGACTGTTTCCTGTGTGAGCTAGAAGAGCACTCGAGTTCACCGTGGCTCGTAACGCTGTTATTGTACGACTCGCTCATGTTCGTCCCGTCGCTGAACGCTATATATGGAGTAAAAGGTTAGAGTTCATGGACTCGGACAGTCGTGTTGAGAGCGAGTTAGTCGTGATTAGAGGACAAACAGAGCATGTGGTGCACTTTGTTTATATTGTTTTGTTTATACTTTACATAATAAAGGACTTACTTTTATTTTCAACCTAAGTCCACAATAAGGAAAAATAACATTTAATAACATTAACAATTATTGTGATCATATGAACCTCAGTATATTAGACATTAAACTGGTGAAGACTTGCATTCCTTTCACAAGAATTTTCAGAACAGAACACATTTGTGGGTTCTTAAAGAGAACATCTAAAGACTGTGAAGTTGAGAAACAGCACAGAATCCTGGAAAACAACCCCAACCTCAATTATTCATCAATTTCTGGATGAAATCTATATAATCTATCAAAATACAAATTTATCCATTGTATTGAGTTCATTGGACCAAAATTCCTTTGTTGCTCTTTAGCATTAAAGTGAGCCGCGATCTCGAAAGCAGCAGCAGCAACAGCGTCTCTGATCTGCAGTCAGTGAAGACGAGAACCTGATCCTGATTTGGCCCCCAGTCTTCCCATGTAAGGCTCCTGCGAGACCATGACTTGGAATCAAATGATCGCCCTTCAGACGACAGGGAGGGGTCACGAGCCACGGCACCGAGAAAGGCCAAGGACCTGATTACAGAATAAACTTACACCGGAGGCACATGCAGTGTAATAATCAAATGGTTTTTATATTTAGAAAATGTAAAAATCAGCTCATAGAAAGAATTCAGATGTACTCAGAACAAATGAGAACTTTTTAAAGACCCTTAAATCACATTCCCCTAAAAAACAAATTATAAAACTTTACATTTCACCCATAATCACTATTTCATTAACTTACTCAACTGAAACCTGTAAGAACAATATACAAATCACACACACTAATATATATATATATAATTAAAAAGAAGAAGAAGAAGAAGAAGAATCTGGTCATCTTTACTGAACTGTTTACAGATCTAAAGGGATGCGATCCTGCACAGAAGGAGAGGTTTTCAGACTTTGTGTTTCTTTAAAAAATTGAAATAAAGAGAGTCTGTGAAACATGTTGCTCTCCCCTAAAGCTTTTTTTTTTTTTTTTTAGAAAGGGAGAAATCATGATGATGATCATCATCATCTTTAATTGGACACACATTTGCATGAATGGACATCCAGAAGCTCCTTTGGTTTGGAGACTCGTACGTCTGCCGTTCTCTCAGGTGGGAGACGTCGGTGGGGCCGAGTCTGAAACACAGAATGGAGACACATCAGCACTCGAGGTGTCGCTTTATATCAGTTTGTAGACATCTGCACACTGGGAAGAAAAGAAAGAAAACAAAACTGAACCCAGAACTGAACCTTTTCTTTATGGGGGAAAAAGTCCACATGAAACGGTTTGAGAGCCATGATTTGGGTGGCCAGTGTGTTCTAGATCTAACACGAATGGACAGAAACAAAAAAACTCTGAAACACTTAATTTAATTTCAGGGGAGCCTAAAGTACAGAAACATAGGGGCAAAGGCTGAACAGAGAGTTCCTCTATAGAACATTAGAAACTTTAAACATACAAAGAACCTTTAGGGAACTTTTCTTTCCAGTGATGGTAGATGAAGATTTATTTCTTCAGTCCTTCCACCTCTCCTAATCAATACCTCTGATAATTAGCAATTATTTTATAAATGATAATAAAATAATAATAATAATAATAATAAAATAAGAAGCAGCAATAACGCTTATTCTAGAATGCAAAAGTATGCACACCCTTATTGAAACATAATGAAACTCACAAGTAACAGATTTACTGCGAGATAAATAGTGAAAAGGTGCATATTAATAGTAAAATGAGAAGCTTTTATGATTAATGATGATTTCCCGGAGCTTCGCTGTATTAAGATAACATGTCTGCTGGTGTTAAGTGTGTATTGTGCGTATGTGCCGAGGCAGCAGAGCTGTGGTGTTCTGATCGCGGTCATCTATAGCCATGCTGAATATAAATCAGTTCCAGGAGCCTTCAGGAGCTGAGCTTCAGCAATGTGCAGATATAAGGCTGATCTAAATTAAGCCCAACTCTGTTAAGTCACTGAGAAACCTAAACCCTGAGACGCTGTCGCAGGAAGACGGATCGAGCACAGTTGCACTGAGGCAGCGAGAGCAGAGGGGGTGGGGGGTTGTGGTGGTTGTACCTCGGTGGACGGGCGGACGACGGGTGTGTTTGATCAGGTCACTCTGCGCCAGTTCTTCCATTATCCAAGAGAGGGAGCTAGAGCAGTACTCCAACTGAAAGAGAGACGGATGAGGAGAGATGTAAATGCCGAACTACTCACAAATTAAAAGATCAGTGCTTGTGGTCATGTAAGAGTGATGAAACTCAAAGGTAAGACATTCATGTCCCTGTTAGTGCTGTATTGTTTTACAGTGTATACATAGCGCAAAGCAAGCATCTCAGACACTCTACATAATATTTACTATTATTAATTCATAATTATACATTTTAACATGACTTATTTTTCCATTACATTTATGTCATTTAGCAGACGCTCTTATCCAGAGCGACTTACATATTTATACAGTTGAGCAATTGAGGATTAAGGCGTTTGCTCAAAGGCCCAGCAGAGATAGCTTGGCAGTGCTGGGATTTGAACTCACAACCTTCCAATCACTAGCCCAACATCTTAACCACTGAGCTACCACTGCCCATTACAGACCAAGCCCACATCTGGTTTAAATCTAAGGTGTTCAGTGGGGTTGAGGTCAGGGCTCTGTGCAGGACACACCAGTCTTAACCTGAACACCATGTCCTCATGGAGCTGCTTTGTGCACAGGGGCATCATCATGCTGGGGCAGGTTTGGGCCTCTCAGTTCCAGTGAAGGGAAACTGTAACGCTGCAGCAAACACAGCTGTACAACCGGTGCTTGTGGAAAAACAATATATGGGTGTGATGGTCAGGGGTGCACATACTTTTGGCTGTATAGTGTAAATAATAATGCATTCATTTGTCTCGATTATTTTATACCTGCTGACTGTTATTTCGGCCACAATATTGAGTTAGAAAGAAAGTCGTAACGGAAGCTGTTCAGGCTTTACTGCATTTCAGTTGATTAATTTTTGCTCTTTATCCAAACAGTTTTTATATTTAGAGTCTTTTCATTTCATTTTGAAAGCATCTTCACCTTACAGAGTGGTGTTACTGTACATGTACTATAACTTATAACATATTTAAACAGCCCATTTAGGACCTATTTAGATCTAATCTAATCTAGCGCTGCGTTTGAGGGTCTGATCTACAGGCTTAATGGCTTTAAATTCCTCACATGACCGTGTTTACTAAAATGTTCATTAATAGTCACATAAAGATCTAGGAGTGAGCAGGTCATCATTTCACACACACGAACAGTAATTCTGTATGAACTTCATGTTCGGTGTTGCTCTGTTTGGTGCCTGTAGCAGTGGAAGCGACTAGAAACTCGTCAGAGACAGACTCAACTCAGCAGTGAATGATGAGAGGCAGCATTAACATCTGCAATCCCACACCAGTTACTACTTCAGCTTACTTCTGATTGGTTAATTAAGAGTCATGTGACACTAGAATGTCTAGATTAGATTTTAAAGAATTATATTTGTGTCTTTTATGTAATTTTTCCGATCTCTTCACATTACACTGTGATTAATACATTAACTGAATTACAAAAGTTATGATCACGATGGGAATAATTCATTGTCCTACAGCGGAGATGCAGTGTGTGTGTGTGTGTGTGTGTGTGTGTGTGTGAGCGATAACAGATGGTGTGTTCAATGCTGAGTAGGTGAACAAGCAGCAGCTGCTGTACACACACACACAGATTCCGCTTAAACATCTCTGTAGAGGTTCTCCACTGACCTCAGACTCCAGCATTCTCAATCTGTGGTCTTGATCTCGAATCTCTGCCATCTGCTTCAACATGTTGTCCACCCTACACACACACACACACACACACACACACACACTTCAGCAAGCCTGGACATTCTTTATGTCTCCTGTTTTCACACACGTACGTAATCGGAGCTGCCACAGCAAGCGTCCTCAAATGGTGTGCATTTGTGCAAGGCTCAGAGCCTCAAATGAAACGTGGCACTTACAGGAAGCTTCTTTACCCCCCACTGAGATGGAACACAGATTCCGGCACACTGTAATGTAGTGCAGTGGAAATCAAGTAAAGCTTGTGAAAGTCTGGTTCCAATAAACGTTTCCAAAGAGCCAGTGTTGTAATGATTTGTCCCGTCTCTTTATCTAACTGATCGACTGCAGCGTGCGCTTATACACCAACAAATCCAGTGCTGTTTTAACCTCTGGTCTGAGCAGAAAACATTTCCAGCTTTAAAGCATGAACTGGAGTGCAGAAGTGACGTGAACAAAAGCAGAACCTCTTGATAAGACGTGTTGTTTAGTCCGACAGTGTGGCAGAACAATGTGACTGAATAATGCCGAGTTACCTTTTAATATCTAACCTGTAGTGATTACAGGCAAAATGTAATGAATAAAGTTTATCTAGAAACTGATATTTTGATTTTTAATGATTTGATGTGTTTACACTACAGGTACGTTTATCCATCCATCCATCCATTATCTATAGCGCTTTATCCGTCTGGGTCGCGGGGAAGCTGAAGCCAATCCCAGCATCTTG
>JAQQZX010000008.1:181083-199545 GCA_030068355.1 Notoglanidium maculatum | reverse complement strand
TCTAGTGGGAAGCCGAACAGCAGCGTGGAGCGCGTTATAACTGCACAGGGGGATACATCTGGGACGGGATGTTCAACTCATGGGTGTACAAACTAGAGTCTGACTAGCGCATCGATCAATACTCAAGGTGGATTATACTTCATGTGGAATTCATTAACACTGTGCATTACACATTAAGGCTCTGAAATTGTGTATTTACATTTTTTTTTTAATCTTTAATTTTAAATTTTCATTCAATTAGAAGCACTTCCTGTTTTGCTATTTGTAGTTTCATTTATTTCATTATTTTAAAATACCTTAAAACTATTTACATTTCATTTAAAAATAGTTCGTCGGTAATAATGATGTAATTATTGTTTTTAAACGTATACATTTTATTCTGTTTTTATCCATTTACAGTAACAATGAACCGAGAATCAAGAATAAACTCCTGAGTGCGTACATACTGGAAGTGTTGACTTGTGTAAGCGTGTCTGAACACAGCTCCTGACGCCGCAATGCCCCGGGGTCGTTACTTTAAATGAGATAATAAGGTAGCTTTATGTTAAACTCTGCAATATTCCTCACACACGTCACACGCGGGCATGATGTCCGTCTGTAGCGTGTTCACTGCCGTCTGACAGATTCCACTCACCAGAAATCACAAACTTGCACGCAACACACACTCAAGAACGCTAAAAACAACCACCTCCACACGTGGCGTTCTTTAATGCCTCGTTCTGTCAGTCATCTCCACACGCAGCTGAACAGCATCCAGACTAGAGGAGACTAAATAAATCAAACAAATGCTACAAAGGCGTTCCCTGGTCAGAAAAGGTTCCAAGTAGAACTCTTTTAGGAGGCAAAGAACCTGTAATCATTTTGTGAGGAGGTAAGGTTCTCAGTACTCAGTTCTAAGGTTCAGTGCCTTTAGGACCGGGTCATGTTGTGGTTTATGACGGAGTTCTCTATAAAAATGGACAAACTGCGCTGCTGAAAACTGTACATTCATTACATGGTTAAGGATTATTAGTTTCCTAAAAAGTTCTTACTTGGATTTTGACCTGATAACACTGTTGAAGGGTTCTACTCAAAATCTTGAATCTTTCAGGTTCTGAATTCTAATTCAGTGGTTTTTCTTCCATTTTCTTACTTAATACACTTCATATCTTAATACAGAAGAGGACTGGGGCCACGTGGAAGGAATTTCAGTGAACTCTGAGAACAAACGGTGTGAATTCGGAGCATAAAATTCAGGTCTTTTTCCTCAGAATTCTCTGAAATGTATTTCACGCGGCCCTAATCCTCTTCCGTGTCTTACAGTAGTGTTCTTAAAGTTATTTCATGGTTTTGATGTCTTCAGTGTAGAAAAGAGTCAAATTAAAGAAAAACCCGTGAATGAGTAAGGGTGTACAAACTTTTGACAGGCTTCTGAATAAATAAGAGAGTGATTTCCTGAATTCTACACGAGGATCCTCGTCACTCCAGGACAAAACTAACGTCAGACGTCTTTGCTGAAGTGGAAAATGTGAGCAAGGCTGAATTTTCCCCACAAACGTGAACGTTATTAACGCGTTAGATTTAAGCACGTAAACCACAAGATAATGATCCGACAGAACGTCCGTTTAATATGAAGTGCTACTTTATTAGCACACCGGCCTCAGGAAACATTACCCCATAGTCTTAGGCAGCAGAGGGCGTGGTCAGAGGGCGTGGTCAGAGGGTGTGGTCAGAGGGCGTGGTCAGAAGGTGTGTTCCACCCACACCGGTAGCGTCATGCACAATGCCAAAAGGAAAATATCTGGCTTGTGAATTTTTTTCAGTTGAATGAAGTTGAAGGACGAAAATGTCTTTTTTCCCATTTTTTTTCTTTTTAGAGGACTGATGAGTGTGGCCATCACATAGATCGGCTTCTGACCTGTGACAGCAGGCTAACTATGCTAGTTATGCTAGCTTGATTGGGTCACCTGTCTCCCCGCTCTCATCTCTGCTTCCAGCAAGAAATTCATTCTGATCAAGTGATGTGCGCAGAATACATGTCGAAACAAATGTCTTTGGAAAGACACCAGACCTAGAAAACTCTAACAGAAGCAGAGATGGACAATACAGATTACCACGAACGCCGAGACCTGCGTATTGTGTTCAGGCCATTGTAGCTTTATTACGTAAATCCAATCATGTGATTTATGCACTGGGTTGTGAAATTAACCCCATTTCATCCTGGTGCAGCTTAACGTCATTTAGACATTAAATATTTTTAGTTATTTGCGTTTTTATAAAAAGCCACACTGGAAACACAACGTCTCCTTACACCGTCTCTCCCATTTCTACATCAGAGTTGGCTATTTCATTTTGTTTTATTTATACAGCACTTTATCAAAAATCAGCTTTATAGAAAATAGATTTATAGACAGTTGAAAAAACTCGAAAACTTTTAAATATGTAATATCTCAATTATAGGTCATAAAAAAATGACGTACAATATTTCAAGCAGGCCTATTTTAAGCGACCGCCAACAATATCAGTAACATCCATCCATCCGTCTATACGTCTATAAAAGCTGCATGGCACATTTTCTTACATTTATATTATGTTTTCTTTTCTTTTGGTCTGCATTTATATCCACAGCTTGCTCTTGACATGAGACTAACACAACTTCCCAACACAGTATTTTCAGACGGGAAATGTGTGTGGAAATGTGAAATTTGGAGTGTCAGCGGTCTGTACTGATCTCGCTGGAGTGCTCTCATCATGGAGGCATGTCTTGTACCTGTAGTGTGCATCCTCAGGTGCACGTGCTGAGGATCGTACCGAAACCGACATCCATCCGATATTGATTCTTTAAAACTACGAAGCTTTAAAATGATATTTTTGGAAGCACTTACAGTAACTCTGGGGGGAAAAAAGCTAAAAACAGGACTTGGACAAAGCAGCAGGTTTTGTATTCAGCTAAACTTTTCCACTTACAAGCCAAATATACTAATAAACACCATAAAGCATAAATATAGTCAAATCAATACTAATAAAAACACAACCTTGTCAAAAGCATCTCTCCATTTGTTACAGCATGTGAATCAGTTTGTTCTGTTCCTCGCGCTCAGACATCCAAAAGCACTGTTTTGGGTTTAACTCGACCTTAAATAGTTTTTAAAAGGTATGAGCATTAATATTGAAAGGCCAGGCCACAGAGTAAAGTACCGTTCAGCTCCTTTATTAGTGTCTGCTGCAGTTCCCGTAACACTTCCGGTAAAACCTGTGCAGATTTTCCTCATGAACAGTTCTCTGCTCGGTCTCCCTGCAGGAACAGCCAAAGCGCCCAGGAAGCCTACAGCACGGCCACATGAGCAATATACAAGCATTCCTATTTTCCACGTGTGTGTAACGGAAAGCAAACTAACATTTTTTTCCCCCCTGCTCATATTTTCCTTAATGCGCGCGTGCAAAGTGAAGAGCTCAGATTAATTTCCTTCCTTCCAGCCGTGCTGCTGTTCCTGCACGCGCACCACACTGCTGCTGCACTACGGTTCCGGAGTGCACGCGCAGTCACGGCGATGTGGGGAAAAAAAAATAATGATTTAAAAAAAAAAAAAAAAAAAAAAAAAACAGTGAACTTTATTTATTAGAAAAGAAAAGAAAAGCCAGGTCAGCGACTAGCCGTAATAAACCGAGACCCACCTGATCTTTCTCTCCTTTTCTGGACCCGTCCCTGATCAGCTCGTTTTCTCTGTCTGTGGAAGTCATGTCTCCGTCCTCCTGCGCGCGCTTTAAGAAACACTGCTCGGAGATGATCTTCCTCTCTGCAGCGGATTCTCACGGGCCACATACAGTTTCCCTTCTCGGTCGAAGTTACACGCACGAGCGCAGAGCCCCACCCTCACGCCGCTCGCGCTCACTCACCTTTCTAATGCATTTCCGTCGCGAGAACCTCCGCCATTTCCCGCCTGCACAGGTAAATACAGACACAGCTCAGCCACGCCCACTACAGGTGTGTGAGGACAGGCCAGACAGGTGATTATCAGGGGTGTGTGTGTGTGTGTGGAGTCTACTTCTTTATGCAGGCAAACAGTGTTGAATTTCATGGAACTGCGACGAGAGTTCACCAGTATTTCAGTTTCAGCCGTTTGTTTTTCGTTATTTGACCTCAGTACAGTGCTGTGAGCAGAATTCTCACATCGCTCTGTCAGATTTACTGTCAAAATAAAAACAATCATCTTGGATACCTTTTAAGGCACTTATGTACATACACATCACTGTAAAACATTGTATAATTCTGAAGTCCGACGAACTAAAAAATAAAACACTTGTGGGAGCGCGGTTCCAGGAAAGGAATCAGTACCGGTTGGTGTGGTGAAGACAAAAAGCAAGAAAACCTGAGCTGGTCATGTTAGTGAGAGTGTAAACACCTCTATCCTGAAAACACAGTTACAGCTTTACTGCCGCAGACAGCGGACATGAGATTCCTGAAGCTCAGCTCACACCCATGACTGGGAAACGGAATTAAAAACAATCTAATGACCAGAGAAATGTACAAGTAACTCGAATAAAAAGTGTGTGTGTGTGAGAGAGAGAGAGAGTCAGGGTGTTGCTCACTTTACCATGTCATGATTATTTTCTGAGGGACTCAGCTTTACGTCCTTCAGGAAAATCCCTAGACTGTTCAAGGTCATATTCCAGAAGCTCGGAGTTGCTGCAGTGGATCAGGAACGTCACGCTGCTGAATGGGACTGTAAAGCTCTACATTGTTTAACCCATTATCTAATTACAACCTTCTGTGAGCTCACCTGGGTGGAACGGAGGACAGAAAAAACCTGCACGACGTGCTGCGGACTGTTTACACATTTTCATTCCTGGCAGACATTTTCATTTCCTTTTTTATTTCCGCACTGAGGAGCAGTACACACAAACCATCTGCTACTTACTATAGAGTTATTATGCACACGGTGCACCATACGCACTCCTAATACTTTATTTTCCTCTTATTTCTACATTCTTAAGTAACTGACGCTTATATTTTTATCCGGTGTACCTAAACTGACAGTGAATCTAAATTTATGGCAGCTTTGTCCACTTTCGCAGTCACATGATGAACAGCTCGTATCCAAATCTGAGGACATTTTAACGCAGGTAAAATATCAGGGAATGAATGATTTGGGCTTTGAAGAATCTCCCACTCAGGTGCACCTTTCAGCTTTGTTGGAGGTGTGGTGGGCGCTGCGCTTGACTCGGACCGGTATGACCAGTCGTGCAGGTTACTGCATTCAGGTAGACGCAAAACAATGATTCTCAGACACCCTGATGCAACAATCATGATTTAAGCAGAACACAGAGGGCTCGGGGCCAGTCAGTGCTGTATATAAACATCCATTTTAGTGTTAATTTACAGCCGTGTTAATTGCTCACCGTTTTCTCATGTGTTTATATCCAGCAACTCCACTGCTTTAGATTTAGATAAATAATAAATCACACATAGTGGCAAGCCCAACACACGATCTCATTAAACAACTAACAAAAAGTGCATCACCACTTTCAGGTCCTCGTTAAAGACACGTTTGTCTGCATTTTGTGACGTAGTTCCAGGTGAAAATGCTCGTGTGTGTCCGGGATTTCAGTGTTCAGCGATTCACATTTTAAAAAGTTAATGTCTTCAAAAACACATCCGTATTGGCACTCACTGATCATGAGTACGTAACTGACGAGACTTCTGACCACCATACGAGCGGTCTGGGGAATCATCCGGGAAAATCGTTCGCTTTACAGCCTCATATCCAATGAGAAAGTCCTAATTTAAATGGTGCAGGTTCTGTGTCCCACACATATGTAGAAAATAAATAATCGCCTTTCGCTTTATGGTTGATGAGCATGAACACGCTAACATACGAAGAGCAGGGTCTCTCTAGGACCAGATTACAGAAAGCTCCTAACTCCACTGTCAGGAGAAGCGTTAGCTGTTCCACCAGTGTGAGCGAACCGGTTTCATCTGCATGGCTGCACTTTTACTGCTTTCCACAACCAGTGAAACGTCCTCAGGCCGGGCAGCTTCACTCAGAGGCGTAAGGCAGACCCTGACCACGTGTTGAGGCTTGATAACAAAACCTTCATTAGTGGACACAGACTACCACCGGGCCACGATCCAATTTTCAACGTGAGACTTTCAAAGCGAAGTGGCCGACGTAGCGCTTAGCGTTGTTGTAAATTTCCCAGAAAGATCATCTTTGGATTTCTCTACAGATGACACCAAATCTTCGAGCGCATCCGTCTGGAAGCACTGGTCTTTGTTTTGCACATCGATGAGAAAATCTAATGGGCTACAAAACAGCTCACTGAAATGGAATGTAGCGTTAGTTGCTAGGTAACAGACAAAGGTTGAATTGAGGATTTAGGATTTCCTAACCGGAGACATGACGAAGCAAGAAAAGATATGATTCCTAACCGTTAGAAGGGTTTATTTAAGATTTTGGGACGTGTATGTATTATACTTTTCCAATCCTACGTCAGGATAAGAGCACTGACTTAGGAACTGTTCATCTGTAATAGCTTTTTTCCTTAATCAGGTCCAATTACCATGGTTACCATCAGAGTACCGGAGCTCCTGCAGGGAACAGAAAATGAGGCTCAACAGAACATCTTGCTGCTTTAAGAGCCAGTGCTGCAGTAAAGCTCAGCACCTGATGGAGATGTGTGCGACACACAGACGCTCAGCATCATCAGCACCACAGCTGGAGGAGTAAAAAACAAACTGCATCACTGCAATTTCCCAAAAATCATCAGTAAAAATGCAGGCGAGGTTTAAAAACACTGGTCAAAACAAGTGAACTTAAATTATAATTTCAACGACAGCATGATTAAAACTGTGCAGCATTTACAGTATAAACCGAGTCACACTCATCACCGTGTTTAATGCGAGTAATTGTTACAGATGTTTCATGATTGTTGAATCACTTAATCTAGAAAGTCTTGCATGTCTGTGTTAACACGCGGTCTTTCCTTCACACAGGGTTTGAAACAGATCCCCTTTAGAGAGCTTTCTGCACGTCCATGCTGGTTTTGTGGAATCGGTGTTTGATTAAATCTGTAGTTTTTAATCAAATCATCTCTGAATTTTTTTTTTCTTGCATCAATTTAATTTATACTTCACATACAGTAGTTACGAACCAGTAACACACTCACTCATGTTCACCTTTCATTAAAGGTTTAATAATTTATTTCAGAGCTTCTCACATTCCGCCCGCTGCTTCCTCACCACTCGTCTCCCGCTCAGGTAGAATAAACATTTACTGTGAAACAAAAACTCAGCTAAACTTTTAAATTTAACATGAACTACATTCGCTGCACTTTTATACAGGGTGTAGGAAAAGTGGAACCATGTACCCATTCATCCTTTAAGAACTTTTATAAGTTCTAGAAGTTCTTTGTTTTGCTTCTTTTTTCTTTTTTTTTTTGAGATGTTGCGCTGATTTTTGCTTATATATTGCCAGTAAAGATCTACTAACATTATTTATTTCAGACAGAAGGGTCCTCGCTGCTCAATCAGGCAGTGCAGCGAGTCCGACTCCTTGATTTTTTTATCGAGTTTATCATTTGCTGATCCTCCTGTCCCGAAGCCGAGCTCATGAGACGCCGACTGCGTCGTGCAGACGAGAAGACGCACGTCACGTCGCACGTGTTGTATGCGATGGCTTCCCCCCTTTTTTTTTTCTTTTTTTTTTTTACCTCTGATTTAGCACATCGCCCTCCTGAAGTACAAATAAAGTCTAAAACACATGCACGTCTACAGCCACAAGTCTGAGAACCTGCTAATGCGCCTGTAGCATCTGAGATGAGGAGATGGCACAGTCACCGGCAGAGTCCGTGTTCTCCACATCCGTGACTTTGTGCTACGAGAAACGTCGGACGTATGAAGGACCGCAATTCAGAAACGAATGCGTAAGAAAAGTCATCAAGGTTCAAACATGCACCCGTCTACCTCTGAGTCTGTAATCGATTTCTGGTGAATATTTTAACATTCTTCTTTCAGAGGGAGAGAGAATCCATGTAGTGTCCTGAAACATGACAAACCTAAAAGAGTACAAAAAAAAAGTGTTCATCATCTCTCCCTCCGAAGATTGCACTCGTCTTTAATCCTACACTTAGATTAGACACACAGGAAAGGGGCGTGGCATGGTGTGGAGGCGGAGCTCAGGACTTTACATTAACAGCACGTAGCACAGTGGTGGAGAATCACAAACTCTCGCGGAGGGTCCGTCAGAACAAATCGTCCAATCACGTGGAGCCGTGCAGGGAGGCGGAGTCTCGCTCTTCCTTGTCCTCGTCTTCCATTTTGCGGCCGTGCTTCCTGAAATACTTGTACCTCTGCACATAAAGTTTGACCAGGTTACTCACCTTCACTGGGTTGATCTCACCGGTCCTGCTGTGACAGATCTGAAAAACACAAAAAACATTTTTAGACCAAAGGTTTGTGCACCCTCACGGCACAGACGAAAAGTAAGGAATAAAACAGTGTGCGTTTGTCAGCAATTTACAGAAAAAACCAAGCTGGCACGGGAGACTCCTTCCATACAAGTTAAATAAACGCCTCCTGACGTATTAACAGTTACACACATCTTTTTATTCCTTTATTCTGCCGTGCTTGTCCCTGTGAATGAGCTGATCAGCTTCGGGATCCTCACTGTTCAGGACTGTCAACATATCACAGGATATTCACCACATATTGTTTTTTAGCTTCTTCTCTTGTATATAAATTGAACAACGGAGGTACATTTTCCTATTTCCCTCACCGTGGAGGACACTACTCTCTACTCTTGTTCCATTTCTGAGACTTTGAGAAGTTTTTCAAAATAAAAATTGTTCATTGCGTGAGAGTCATTTTGTTACACCTGCGCATTACAGAATACCTGGATTACTTTTGTCCTTTATTACACACTAATAAAGCCACTAACAAAGGTGGAAACCTGATCCCAGATCAGTCTTACATCATCAGGTGCATTATGAATGTAAGCAGAGGGGATTTATTTTACCTTTCACCTGTTTCTCCAGAGGCCAAACCAAAGTCATGGTTGGCTAGGTTCTATGAAACTGCTTTATGGAGTGAAGGAGTGTTTACCTTGTGCACAGCTTTTCTCAGAATGTCCTTGTACTCTTCTTTGTTGATGTCTTTGCGCTGGTAGTACGGCTTGATGGCCAACTTCACCTCCTCTACTGCCCTCTCCTGGGTGTGCAGCTTCTTTAAATACTGACAGGAAGAGATTCAGATTAATAATGTCCATTCTATTACCATATTATTATTATTATTATTATTATTATTATTATTGTTTCTAACACCATTGTTATCATCATCATTATGATTGCTAAAATTATTGCTATTGTTATCATATTGTTATTATAATATTGTTATAATGCTTTTTATTACTGTCATTATAGTCATTAATAATACTTCTATTGTTTTTACAGATTGTACATTACTGTTATTATTGGTGTCAATTTTATTACTGGCAGAAATAGTAGCAATAATATTGCTATTTATTTATTACAATTGTTTTTATCATTACTATTAATTATTTTATTATTTAGATGTAGTAATAATAATTCTTATTTGTTTTTATTATTGTTACTATTACTATAATTATTATTACTGATGATTTACTATTTGTATAATTTCTTTTTCTTATATTAGCTTTAGAATGATCATGAACCTGTTAACAACCTGATGATGATTATTATTACTATTATTAGTACAGACAAGAGAGAAGATGGTAGCGATACCTTGTCAGGGTCTTTACTTTCTCCATCCCAGACTGTCTCGCTGGCGCCCCCTGCTGCCCCGGACAGCCCTGTGGGCAGTGGAGGAGGTGGGGTCTGAGCACACCCGCCACCCAATGAAAGTCCAGGGTGTAGATGTGAAGGCGGTGTTTTGGTGCAGCCGACCAAGGGGAGGGAGCCGTGGAGAATGAACTGGGTGGGAGTTGGACCAGGAGGAGGGGCGTGTGATGGAGGAGGAGGAGGAGGGACTTGTGAGGTGGAGGAGGAAGATGTTGAATGCGACTGGGACTGGTTCTGGTTAGCCTGAGAGAGAATCTGTTTTACACATATAACAAGACAGAAAGAATTAGCTGACACTATATATTAATATTATGACTTATATGAACAAATTAACCAGTGAAATTGCAGTAGGGAAGAAAGAGAAATATGGATCTCACCTGGCTTGTGGCCTGAATGAACTCCTGCGCTTTGGCTCTACTGGCGATGTTGGCTTCCTCCATCTTAAACAGTAGTGCAGTCACTGGAACAGGACAGAGATAAGAATTAGGCTTTCATATGGAGACTGACAATAACCTTTATTATCCTACATCATATCTGTCTCATATTCACATGTGAAGAAAATAATTTTACAGTATTGTACTGCTATTAGGCTTCACACTAGGACTTTTTCCCCCTCAAACCTGCAGAAAGCAGCTCCATTTCACCCACCCTATAAAATGTGACATGTAGTGCAATTTTAGCTCCTGTTGTGGGGCAAGTCTTGCAAGCAAGTTGTGGGGCAAAACTGACATGAATGACATTCTACACAATTGTGTGCTTCCAACTTTGTGGTAACAGTTTGGGGGAAAAAAAAACCACACTCGGGTGTTATGGTCAGGGGTACACATACTTCTGGTCTTATAGCGTAAAACATGTCTTTTTATGCACATTCACTAGTAAATGGAATGATGTTTCTGCTTTTCCTGCCTACAATGCTACAGTGTAGGCAAATGACCTCCTCATCCCCAGAGTTCACCAATCTTAATCTAAACTGCTAAGAATTAAAATATAATCTAAAGCTAGGCTAGTTAATCAGTTTATACTAACTAGGACTGGTTAGAATGATGTTGGGGTTATTGCGTGTGTCGTGTGAGCTGCTTTTTTAGTGCTCTGGCCAGGGAAAAAAGCTAGGGTTTCCATCTCCAATTCTGGAGGCCCACTGCGCTACAAGGTTTCCCTACGCCCAAAACGCCTGCTCCACCTTGTTAGCTAACTTCCAAGTGCTTCGTATTTTTGGATCAAGTGAAAACTTGACACTCTCTAGGGTAGTGGACTGAGAAATGTCCTTCCTCTAGTACACCTGATTCAAATAACTAAAGAGCTGTGGGTTGGTGAAGACAGAAAGATAAAAATTTGAGAACTCTACAGTATGCACACGGAACATTTAAGGAGTATAACACTCACATGCTAGTACACCTCCAGCAGTGCAATCTACGCCAGTCTGCAGGCTCCAGGGCAAAGGTGGCACAGCAGAGGGTGGAGGAGGAGGGGGCGGAGGCTTACTGACCGTTGATGAAGACACCGAAGCTGAGGAGGAGGAGGAAGGTTCGGCAGCCAGAGGAGGAATAGAATGAGCAAGAGAAACTGCAGCCAATGCTGAAGAAGATGTGGAGCAGGGTGGTGACATCTTTTGGTCATCCAGGGGGAGGAGCTTGGAGACAGACTGTGAAATTCCATCTCCTCTTGAGGGTGGTGGGCTAGGAGGTGACTTTGCAGGCACAAGCAGGGCGGACTGGGACTGAGCAGGGCACTCCTCTGAAAGGAAAGAAGGTTCAGGGGTTTTGCAGCTGCTGTCTACAGTCTGAGAGTCTGGAGATGATTCTCTAGTGTCTCGAGAGGGTGGTAAAGACAAAGGAGGAGTGTGTGGGGGCGAGGAAGATGGGGGAAGAACACTGGTAGATGAGGAAGAAGATGATGATGAAGATGAAGATGAAGGTGTGGGCCCAGGATGTGTGGAGGGTGGACTTGATGGTTTAGGAGCAATTCCACCCAAAGGCGGAATATCTGAAGCTCCAGTCCAACCAGATCCCAAAGCACTGCTGTTGGCACCTTTCACATTGGGCCCATCAACTGCTACACCCTTCTCCCGGGGCTTCTTTCCTGGCCTTCGTCTACGCTTTGCTGCTGAGGACGATGTGGGCGAGGATGCGGACGAAGATGTGGAGGTGGTGGAGCTTGGCTTGGCTTTCTTTGACTTGAGTCCTGTCGGGTTCGTTGAGGACAGGGATGAAAGTGTATTCCGCTGCTTGCCAGTCTTGTTCAAATCTTTGACTCTGCCAGGCAAGGAAAGCGGTTCCGAACAGGGCTTTAGGAATGGAGATCGGCTTTCGTTGTCCCGACGGAAAACCACAGCTATAGACCCGCCCACCACTGAAGGTCCTGTTGTTCCACTGGGTCCTAGGAGATCAATACCCAGTTTACCAGAGTTACCCGTGGTGCTGCTTACGCCCTCCCGGACCAGTACTGAGACTTTAGATTGTAGTTTACCTTTCCTGCTGTTTCCAACAAGCTTCTTGGATCTTCCGGAGCGACCCGATTCCTTCTTGCTTGGTTTATCTTTCCCGGTCTTCCGTACTCGTTTGGCAGGAGACGAAGAAGCAGTGAGAGGAATTGAAGCAGTATTGCCAGAAGATGCAGAAAGCGGTGAAGAGAGTGAGGGCAAAAGGCTTTTACCTTTGCCTGCTTTTGGTCTGTGAGAAGAAGAGGAGGTGGACGACTCAGACTGGCCCAGTTTTTTGGTCCTAGATCTGGATTTCTTCTTTTGATGGTGCCGACTACTTTTGGGAGCTGTGGATTTGAGTTTGGGGCTTGGCAGGGGAGGCTCAGGGGGAGGAGGGAGCAGAGGGGAGTCCTCGAGGGAAGGGTAATCAGAGTCCAGAGCCTCTCCATCCAAAGAAAGCATGTCTGGCTCGGGGTGGTCCGAGAGACGGTCCGATTCATAGCCATGGTATCGAACAGGGCTTAGAGAGGTGGGACGAGATCTGCTCCTGCCCTCCTCATCATCATCAGAGCGTCTCCTCCGTTTCCTCTTGTGCTTGCGAGGTTTGTCTGAACCTTGAGTCGGACTCCGGGCCCGATCCTGGGAATGGGAAGGAGAGGTAGGGATCAAGGTGGTGGTGGGTGTAGTGGTAACAGTGATCGTACGTTTGATTGCAAAAAGGTCTGAGCCATTTAGGTCCTGAATAGACGGAGGTACAACAGGTCGGCCATTTCTTCTCCTGTCCCGCTCCCTTTCCCGCCCTCTTTCTTTCTCCCCGTCTCTTCTATCGCTGCTTTCTCTTCTCCTTTTTGCATCCCCCCCCTCTCTGCTACTTGACCTCCTGTTTCCTTCATCTCGATCTCTCTTCTTTTCTTCTCTCATTTGGGTGTCTTTCTCTCTCTCACTTTCCCGGTTATCTCTCCTTCGGTCTCGGTATCGATCCCTTTCCCGGTCTCTGTCCCTATCTCGGTCACGGTCCCTCCTTCTGTGGTGGCCTTCCGATGGGCTGGACCAGGATCTGCGGTTGTGTGCGTGCCGAGAGGTATTATGGGAGTGTGAAACCGGTTCAGGAGTGCTGTGATGCGTGGTCTTCCTTGTTTGGCTATAACTTCTGCTGCTCCTCCTGTCCTTCTCTTTCCCTTCTCTTCTGCTCCTCCTTTCATGATCCTTTTCCTTGCTCTCTCCACTTGCTCTTTCTGATTCCCCCTTTTCATCTTTCCTCTTCTTGCGCTTCTCTTTTTCCTGGCCTTTCAGCTTGCGCCGGTCCCTCTCTTTGGAGCTTTTGGAAGATCTGCGACTCCTTACCTTCTCCGTAGTGTGGGGTTGGGACGCTGGCGGGGAGGGGGATGGTACTGGTAGGACAGATGTAGGCGGCGGCGATATGGATGCTGAAGAAGGGCAAGATCTGAATCTCTGTTTTCGTCTGTTGGTGAGTTTCCTTCTCAGGTCTCCCATGCCAATAGGGGGTGCTGGTTGGTGGTCCCATTCACCCTCTGCTCGAACCGATACAAATCCCTCACCATCCAGGACTCGCAAGATCCTCTCGGGTTTGAGACCTCCTCCCTGCAAGAAGGAAGGACTCCCTGGAGATGGAAGCAGCACCTCCCTTCTTATCTCAATCTCCCTTTCCTTTCTGCTCTCGCTGACACCCACAATCTCTCCTTCTTCGATTTCTGAGTGATCGGAGTCGTCCTCTTCTCTTCGGTCTTTTCCACGTTGTCTCATGTGTTTGATCCTGTTCACCTGTGTGGACATGTTCTCAGACACCAACAGTCGCGCTAATGTCTCTGTCGAGTCTGGAGGTGGACCCTCTGTCTCAGGAGCCATCTCCAGCTCTGCCTCTTTAGTGTCCTTTATGTCACATGCTATACGTATGCTGTTGATTGAGCTTTCTTCCTCTCCATCTTGCTCTCCATCCATCTCTTTCTCTGATGCTGGTGATCCGGTGGGTTCAAAGGGGTCGTACTTATCTCCTTCATCGCCGGCCACTATGCCTGGTACGCCCTCGCCATCTGTGGGTTGAAAAGGGTCATAAATCTCCGTGTCCAAGGCATCCCTCTGATCATTATTGTAAAGGCGGGGTGATGAGGACAGTCGACGTAAAGAAGCTGAAGGAGGTGCAGACAGCAGTGACGGAGCCAGAGATGACGAGGTCGACGACACACCGTCCCCTCCTGCTTTTCTGATCCGATTGTTCCCAATATGGCTACCATCCTCATCCTCACGATATCCTGTTCCCATTCTTCTGGGAGAGGTTGAGCAGGGAGAGGAGGGGGAAGAGGGAGTAGATGAAGGTGAGGACGGAGATGTGGAGGGAGAAGAAGGGAGAGGGCTTTTAGCAGTCTGAGATGCCCTCCGAGAGGTGCAGAGAGGAGATGGCCTGGGCATCTGTGCCGTAGTTCGACAGAGTGGTGTACAAACCACTTCTCTACCCTGAGGGATGCAGGAAGAAGCTCTCCGTCAAATGCGTAGCCTAAGAGATGAACACACAAATTTAGAAAATTTATTTATTAACATTTAAATCACAAAGCATTAGACTGTGGGAGGTATTATACATAAAGTGGCATCCCGATTTACCTGTCCTTCCAGCAACAAAGCTTCGTTTACTCTCACAGCTGATGTAGGCTTCACATCAAAGAGACTTGGAAAGACAAAATCAGAAATCAAAAACCATGAACATGTGACCTTATAAACATTAACATTCCACAATCTCAACACTTACCAATCAGTGAGCCTGTATTGAGAGCACAGCTGAGACATAAGGAATGTAGTGTTGTATAAACAGCAGCCTGCAGTGCAGTACACCCCACACACACACACACACACACACACACACACACACACACACACACACACACACACAGAGGTCAACTCCCAACTTTGATTGATCCAGGAACAGATGATGTAAATGAGCCAACATCATATTTCCTGTGGCAGATTGACATTTTGTCCGTTTTACATTACCGACCAATCAGGCTCGTCATATAGTCCGTTCGTTTCCGTGGTAACGCCTCAGACCAATTGTCCTCTTATCAGCCCTAAACTCCACCTACTCTTCTTCCACTCCATCTCAGAGACTGAAATTAAAATGAGAAATTATTTTAGACTGCACCACTAATTACACTGAAACAGGTTTTTTTGGGGGGGGATTTCAGATTATAAAAAAATTCTGATGTAAAACTGTTATGGATTTCTTAATAAAATAAAATAAAATAAATATACAATAAAAGCAGCACGCACCATAAGATAATTAAGTCAGTAAATAAACAAATGTATCTTATTCATAATAATATAAAAATGCTGAATACCTTATTGAGACTTATCCAATGGTTAATAACAGTAGTTATTATTATTATTTTCATCATCATTATTAATTCAGATCAAGAGCTTCAGTTAATGTTCACAACAAACATCAGAATGCAGAAGAAGTCTGAGCTCAGTGACTTTAACCGTGTGATAGTGGTTGGTGCGAGACGGGCTGGTTTGAGGGTTTCAGAAACTGCTGATCTCCTGGGATTTATACATTATGCTGCTGCCACAGGCTTGGCTGACTGGATAACGGCATGAACACGCAGGTGTTCCTAATAAAGTGGACAGTGAGTGTATCTATTCATTTTGCCTTTAGCAGAAGTTTTTACCTTATCTGACCTTCACTGTCATGTCTTGCTTTCAGGTGAGGAATTAATCCTGTGAGTGAAAACGAGGACCTTCTTCCCCATTATGTTTTCTTTCAGTTTGAAACGTAAAAATGTTAAGTGCATCAGGAATATTATGATGGTTGAGAAAGACAACGCTGTCTGTGAAGGTCTTCAGTGTTGATGCAATGAAGACATCTAATCTCTTGGTC
The DNA here is from genome assembly GCA_030068355.1 of Notoglanidium maculatum. Lineage (NCBI taxonomy): Eukaryota > Metazoa > Chordata > Actinopteri > Siluriformes > Auchenoglanididae > Notoglanidium > Notoglanidium maculatum. The sequence goes on along the minus strand of JAQQZX010000008.1, from coordinate 183,445 downwards.
TCTCTCTCTGTCTCACCTCTCATCCAGGAGGCTTGAGGAACCGACTGATATGCAGAACCTGAACACAAGTCTGCAGGATTTCCAGCTCCTGTTCATGCATCTGTCCCAAAGTCACTGCCACTGGACCTGCTGATGATCAGACTGCTAATATGTGTCTCCTCTCTCTGATCTGATGTGTGTCTGTAGGTTAACATTCACATTTTGTGCAGCTTTAAATTAAAGCCAATACACGTCCTGCTTTGATGTTTTAACGCTTTGAAGCTTTAACGCTGATGAATGACGCGATGACGGCAGTGCGTCCGCTCGCGAGCTAACTTCCACCTCACTTATAACCAATTAGCATCACAGTACTGCTAACAATCACCAGTTCTGACCAATTTCCACTTCAGAATCGCATGAACAGCACAGCTGTACACTCTTCCTCACATTAAGATGCTAAAAATAAAACTTAGCTTTCCACAGCTAAACCAGTTAGCATCTGATTCGTATCCAATGACTAACGAGGATCCAGTTAGCCAGCTAGCTAGCAGGCTAACAGGCAGTTACAGCTGGATAAAATGATTTACCTTCCCCGGTTAGAGTTTAGTCAGCAGGTGCTCCCACACAGTCGCGATTTCTTTAAAGCTTTTAAAACTTAGTGAGTAACCTCTAAGATACAAAATTAAAAGCATAAAACATTTTTCCTACTAAGAACACAATAACAGGCCCATCCCATCCTAATCCGCCATTTTGCTCCTTTCACTGTGGGGTAAAGAAAACCGCAGGGAATTATGGGAAATGATGTTTTCTTTCTGTTGCTTTCTTTTTTCGCGTTGTTTTTGCTCGCGCATAGGGGTTTCGTGTTGTCTAGTGTCTCTACTGCCCCCTAGAGGACAGGATGAACACTGCAGCATGCCCAGCTTAATCACGAACTCCTACTTTCTGCACTCAAACACTATAATATTTATTTTAAAAAACAAAATCGTATTTTTTTTAAAGCTATTGAGCGTTTAATTTCTTTCCTTATATAACTTTCCACCAACAGAACACATCAGGTCCAAGTTTATATTATTTGCCAGCACCGTGGCAGATTTTTTTCCTTTGTACTTCAATAAGAGCTTTCTAAAAATGTATTGTGTTTATGCTGGATGTTATAAAGTGTATCTCTGAGGATACACTGCTTTATTAGAATACAAAATTGTTTAAAATCCAATCATTAAAGCATCTCTTTGATGAAAAGTGAGATGGGCACATTAAATCATTTCTATTTTCCAAACATTAAAATGTCATTTTAGAAAGTAAAATATTTTTATCCAGTCTAATATATATAAATGTACACCAACAAATCACAAATGATGCCTTTTGCTGAGCAATATTTGTTTATTTATTTATTTATTTTCAGTTAAACTAAAACAGAATTTGCAAGATTAGCAAAAATTCATCCTGAGCTGCATCTCTTTAATAATCATTCAGCAAGTCATTTCATATTTTTCCATTTGCAGTTAGTATGTTTTAGATCTGGGTTAGGGTTAGATTTTTAGATCTGTTAAAATCTTCTGACTGGGCCCTTAAATAAATAAAGTTTACAGCATGCAGGCACTGAATTTGTTAATTTTATTAATAAATCCTCAGTATAATGAGGTAACCCAGTTCAGAGAGGGATGCTTCTCTGCACTTTATTATTCAGTGAGATAATTTTGGGGAGAACAAAAAGGTAAATGACTCACAGGTAATTAATGAATAATCAGTGTGTTTATTGGGTTTATTTGTGAAATTGTAGTTTATATATGACTTATATGAGTAATGTTTAGTGATTTAAGCTTCCTGTGTCAGCTTTAACATCCAGTGTGTTTATATGTTGCAGTAGTTTTCCAGATCATAGTAATCACAGGAGAAATGACAGCACTGCTCCACAATCCCCCTCTTTATCACACCGGAAACAGCAGACTCCTTCTCCAGACTCTGCATCACCTGGCGGGAAATGGCGCCATCTGTCATCATCACACCTGTACAAGCATGCGCACATTCACTCAATTAGCCTACTGATGTGTTACTCAACAATATGGTGTTTGGCATATTGTACTGTTAATTAGAAGGTAGACTAAGATTTAATGAAACAATTTCAGCCATAATTTGGCAAAGAAGAACAACCACAGGTCAAAAATGGTCCTGTAGGGCTCCTTCTTTAGCTTGACGGCATCCCTCACCGCCGGTGTCCACCAACGGGTTCGAGGATTGCCGCCACGACAGGCATTGACCACCTTACGACCACAGCTCCGGTTAGCCGCCTCAACAAGAAAGGCACCTTGGATCACTGCTTTTTGCAGATGATGTTGTCCTGTTTGCTTCATCAGGTCGTGATCTTCAGCTCTCTCTGGATCGG
>JAQQZX010000008.1:142386-175974 GCA_030068355.1 Notoglanidium maculatum | reverse complement strand
CTCTCTCTCTCTCTCTCTCTCTCTCTCTCTCTCTCTCTCTCTCTCTCTCTCTCTCTCTCTCTCTCTCTCTCTCGTCAGTTCCGCAGGAATAAAGTAAGAGACTATGTTCCTGACTTGGACTCAGACTTTGGCTCAGGAGATGAAGACGGTGAGAATCCAGACCTCATCTTGCGCAGGGTTAGTTATAAACTCGCCTCTCACACACGCTGTCCCTTGATCTTATGACATCAATACATTTAATTAACTCCTGATTTTAAGTAGATAATATAATAAGTTAGGGTTAACATGGTGAGTATAGTTAGCAAAATCTAGAACTCTTAAGCTAAAGTAAAATAATATACTAAAATTGCATTAAAAACCCACAACTAAACCATTACAACTGAACCTACCTGAAATTAGCTAACTACGAGTTTCAGTAAACAGTTTTCTAAGGTTCAGACTAATAAACTCTAACTGAAACAGGAAATTGATGTAAATAATTATATGATTATGTGATTACAGAAAACGTTCAATATTTGTGAGTCAATACAACAAAAATAAACTTTTTTAATGTGACTAAATCAGTTACATTATTTTTACATTCGGGCTTTAACCTGAATTATGTAGGCTTTACATTAGGCTTCTGTATTTACACATATTTCTGTCCATCTGGGGGCTTCCTGCCCAATGGGGGTCTTTGGCTGACCAGTCAGGGGCTTTGTGTGTCCAGTCTGGAGCTTTACATCATCAGTCCATGGCTAGTCACTTAGCAAAATCATTGAGTGTCTCTCTCTCTCTCTCTCTCTCTCTCTCTCTCTCTCTCTCTCCCACCGCAGCGGTTGGCTGAAGCTCTGCTCCGGTTCATCAGGACTCGTCTCCAGCCCGGTGTTCTCAGCGTGTGTTTGCGTACGTTGCGTATTCTCTCCCGCGACCGCCATGCACTCGCGCCCTTCATCACTGACTCGGCCATCCTCACCCTCGCCTGTTTGGGTAGCATCAAAACCCTGCCCCTTTCTCACCAGGACCATGAGGAGGAGGAGAAAGAGATAGGAGAAAGGAAAATGGATGAGGTTGTCTCAAATTCAGTCAGCAACATGGACTTCCATGGCGATTTCACTGATACAGCAGCTCCTGATGTAAGCTGCACCCCTTCGTACACCCCACACTGTGTGAGTGAGGACATCATGGCGATGGAAAGAACCGACAGTATCCATGGAGTGTTGGCGAGAGGAAAAAGAGATGCCAGAGAGGAGGAAGATGAGGAGAGGAGTGAGTGGTGTGATGAAGGAGAGGTGTGGAGGAAGGAGGCCATGAAGACTCTCTGTAATGTCATCTACAACAGCCAGGAGGCACAAGAGAGGGCCAGTGCGCTGAGGTGAGAGACACACACACACACACACACACACACACACACACACACACACACACACACAAGTTCATTACAAGGTTCTTGCACATTCTTTATGAAAAAAATCTAGTTCAGATTTGCAGTTTTCTTGCTAAATTCTTATTAATTTTAAGCTCATCATTACACCATACAGCTGCTGAGTTCTGACTTCTGACTGATAAGAACTTCTGTTAATTTGCCAATAAACAAACAAAAAACAAACATTTTTGTTTATTAAAGAATAGCACATAATACTTTTTATCCATTCATAGTTACATGTAATGATGTGGAATGTTGGTGAAATGAGTTGGTTCCTGTTCTCACTCTCTTCTCTCTCCTGAAGTTAATAAGACAAAAAAAATTATGATTATAATTATTATTATAAACATGTTACCGAGAAACTGCGAGGAAGTGTAAATTCCTGTCTTGAAGATGTCCTTTCAGTTCCAGCTTTACCTCTGACTGTTACACAGCGCTCACACTGGACACTCCTTCATACACGATACACACACACATCATATCATTTATCAATTAGACACATTTTTCTTTTTTAATCTGTTCATTATCAGTGGAGCATCTGCCATACACCTCCCTGTGAGTGAGCCGTAATTATAGATATGATAACGTATTAGAGCGAGTGCATTAATTATAAATAGATAGATAGATAGATAGATAATGAATAAGTGAGCAAGTGAGTGAGTGACAAAGAAATGAAATAGATGTTAAAGCTAGATAGTAGCATTAGCAGTCAGGCCTTGAAAAATTCATTGAAGTCAATGGGAGAAATGTGAGGGATGAAAAAACAGAAGGCAGGAGTGATAGAGGGATGAAAACAGACAGAAGCACACTTTTAGTATTGCCAAGAACATGTCCAGTAATTTTGGAGGTAAAATTTAGAAATTTCACAAAATGGGAGGAGTTTGAAAAGTGTTCCTACTCAAAGTTGGGGAAAAATGAACAGAAATGTACAGTAGAGGTACAGAAGAAGAAGAAGAAAAGAAGCCAGGGGACAACAGGATCGTGCTTTGCTTTACAAGTACTGTAATAAAAGCTTGGGTGTCTCCTTCGCTCTTTGTCTTGTCTGTCTTTTGCATACTTTTTTCCACTTTTCTTCCTCCAGACTCCTCCCAGGTCTTTGTGAAAAGCTGAAGGATGGCATTCGCTCTGTCTCGCCCCCCAGTGGTCAGTTTTATGAGCTGCGGCTGCTGTTCCTGTTGACGGCTTTAAGGCCTGAACTCAGACGACAGTTGCAGCAGGTAAACACTTACCATACACAACACATTACTCTTTATTATCCTGCACTTCCTCTGACACTTCCTGTGTCTGCTTCCTGCAGGAGCGTGGCGTGTCCATGCTGACGGCCACTCTGGAGCAGTGTTTGGAAGTTCAGTGGGCTGACATGTACGAGGTGGCAGCCTGGGACTCTGAGTCGCCCCCTGTCTGTAAAGAGGTGTTTCAGCGTGCCATTGAGATCCTGAAAGTCCTGTTCAATGTCACGTACAGCTCACACACGCAGAAGCCTGACGAGGTCCAGCAGATTACTCACAGGAATCCACACACTCTGCTAAGTCCACTTTCCACTGCGGTCAGTAAGAAGCAGTTTATTACACGCTAAGCCTCTCCGTCTCTCTGTTTCTACCCTCAGGAGGATGCAGCTCTGTATCGCCGCCTAGCTGCTGTACTGCGTCACTGCCTGCTGCTGCCCTGCCAAGGTGAAGAACTGACTGAGGAACTACAGGGGTGAGAAACCACACACATACAACACCATATACAGCCATGTACTCGGCTGAAGGTCTCTAATGAAGATATATGCCTAAGCAGTAATTATTCATTATTATACTCTAATATACTTGAACATATCTCATAGATTATAGCAATCCAATATACAGTACACTACCTGCCTACGTCATCATCACCTGTAACGTCTCTTTGATCAACACCTCTCATGTCTGCTGCTCAGGACCAAACATGAGAATTAGTTAGACCCAGCTCATTAAAGTTGATAGAAGCAGATATTCCCTGACCTTTTGATTGACCTTTGACATTTTTACTGTCCCTGAAATCTGACTCCCACAGGCAGACGGTGAATGTGTTGTCAGCACTTCCTCTGCAGTGTCTGGACGTCCTGCTCTCGGCTCGTCTCTCTGATGGGTCGAGGGAATCGGGTGGAGTCAACATGGACTGTGTCCACTCACTGCTACTGTTCATGGAGAGGAGACTGGACAGAGTAAGAGAGAGAGAGAGAGAGAGAGCGAGCGAAAGAGAGAGCGAGAGAGAGAGAAAATCCTGTTTTAGCAGTTGTAAAGCTAAAACTTTACAGCTAAAGTTTTGAAAAAAACTGAAATGAAAAGAAAGAAATGAAATCATGGTAAAAGACAAACCTTTGGACCAGATGGACAGATTTTTAGAATCAGTGTTAGAAGATGGGAAATCTCAAAAAATCTTGGTTTTATTTATTTATTTGTTTGTTAATATATATATATATATATATATTATATTTACATTTTATTAATTTAATACACAGATATTTTCAATCATTAGGTCATTACTGTAACCTCTGAGTCATCTCTGTCCCACATACATCTCGTCTGTAGTTTAGCAAGTGTAACAACCTGACGTGTGTGTGTGTCTGTGTGTGTGTGTGTCTGCGTGTGTGTTAAGGGTCATAAGCTGAAGGAGAGACTGACCCCGGTGCTGAATCTCTTGACTGAGAGCTGTAGAGCTCACAGAGAAACACGACACTATCTCAGACAGCAGGTGCCAAAACTTTATGCACTTATGCAACTGTTTGCTTAACAGAAAAGGCAAAAAATATTTCTACACTTTTTTATCCTTATCAAATAAAAGTCGACAACTCCCCAACGCACATACTCCGCCCCCTTTTCTCTCATAAACAGTTTTTTAGTCTGCATTTGCATACTGGGACCTGATTGGTTCTATATTTTATGATGTAATGACGCATGTGCTTATGGATTGGAGCTGATTGGTTAATAATGCAACAGAGCCTCTGCGCCATTTGGATAAATTCAATACTAACACAAATTTTCCCATGGGATTAATTTAATTAAAATTAGGATTTTGTTTTCCTTAAAAAAAATAAACAATGCTACAGTAATAATATTTTTACATTTGACACCATCTGCACACTAAAAGAATTCACCCTGAACAGGTTTGATGATAAAACACATTTTAAAATGTTGAGTTGAGATCTGGGTCATCTGACCTTCCTGTGCTGCGATTGGTCAGATTCTGCCGCCGCTGAGGGACGTGGCGCTGAGGCCTGAGCAGGGAGACACGATCCGTAACAAACTGGTGAGGCTGATGACGCACGTGGACACGGAGCTGAAACACTGCGCCGCTGAACTGCTGTTTGTTCTCTGCAAAGAAAACGGTACAGAAACTCAAACCTACAGGATGAGCTTTAACATCAGCCTTACTGAGTCATTTACAAGCTCTAGCAGAAAAAGATGACGTTTATAATCCAATACAAATCCACTTTAACACACAGTGTAGGAATTCTGTCCTGTTCCTACAGTCCCACAGAACTGATGTTTGTCATACATATGTTTCTCATATTTATACAGCCAGCATGAAGCCAAAGTCTCGTCCCCTTACCACATTTCACTCCATAGTGCACGTCTACATCAGTGGAGGGATGTATTTTATTTTCATGTAGGCCATTTCTATCTTTACATCATCATATTGTTTTCGGTAACACAACAGGAGTGACTTCACCTCCTGAAGCAATAATCAATCTAATGTCAAATCCATCAAACATTAAAATCACAGACTAATACCGTCAACGACGCCATCAAGTGTAAAATGATCTTGGAAACCTTTTTTGGAACTCTTGGAACAAATGACCAGTGTTTACACCACAGTTAACCTGTACATTCAAAATATATTACATCACATCAACAGCAGTTTTAATAGAATAATAAATATAAAATCTATCTAACGAACTTCATAGAGGAATTTAAAGCTATACATGATGAAACTTGCAGAACCCAAACTGAGAACAGTGAGTGTTGTATGATGACTGAGTCACTGAGTCCATCGATCAGTCAAACCTGCACACGGTTCGGTTTCAGTGCCGAATGAGGAAGAGGGCAAATAATTTTTTTTAATACACTCGCAAAGTGACCTGTGTGAGAGGTGGAAGTGATAAAATGGAAACTGAGTAAGTGTACTATCTGAGTGTGTGTGTGTGTGTGTGTGTGTGTCAGTGGGCCGGTTTGTGAAGTACACCGGTTATGGCAATGCAGCAGGTTTGTTAGCAGCCCGAGGTCTCCTGAGTGGTCGCAGCTCGACGCCTCAGTCTCAGTACTCCAGCGACTCGGACTCGGACACAGAGGAGTACCGACAGGCCAGAGACAGGATCAACCCGGTGACGGGGCGAGTGGAGGAGCCGCAGCCCGACCCCATGGAGGGGATGAGCGAGGAAGAGAAGGAGGCCGAAGCTGTGCGACTTGTCGCCATGTTCAACAGACTCTCCAGGTGCGTGTGTGTGTGTGTGTGTGTGTGTCTAAGGCCCCATTCACAGTATCTGCATATTTTTGGAAATGCAGTATTGATTGACCAAACTATTTTTAGTGAAAAGCTTTTCATTTTTTGAAAAAAGGGTTCTGAAAAAGACATTTCAAAACTCAATTTTGACAGTTTTTTTTCCCACATGGACAGAACCATCTTTTAAAACAGTGAAATCACATTATACTTTGTCTGATTATTACACCCTTGTGTAGAAGGGACAGAATCCGATCCAGTGCTACAAGCCGCACTGAGAACCCGGATTTAGGATCAGAGCCGGAGAACACGCTGTATTCTAGTGGAACCTTAAGCAGTAGTTCATCATCATCATCATCATCATCATCATCATCCACACATACTGTATTAACCCTCCTGTTTATTATTTCTGTCACGGTACCATAGTTATCACACTCCAAACATAACATTATATAACATTTCTGCATATAAGACAATTATTTTACAGTTCTACTTCCAGTTCCACCCCGGCACAGCAGATGGCGATAAGAGTAATAACAACATCCCCTTTCTGGAACCTCAGAGGAATCCATGACAGAATTAGCTCTCACAGAGGAGCTCTGCACCCAGACCCTTCTCTAACATTTGGCCATGTTTGTGCTTTTCCACATTTCTCCTTCTCTACCATGCAATGTGCAGCTCTGCATTGCTACTGAGGCATTTCACACAATAGTTTATGATGTAATATCTCTACCCACGAGGCTGGAGTTCTCATGTGAGTGTTATTAAATCATTTTTGTGATTTCATGTGGACAGAGAGTATACAAAGATACGGTTCTTGTGAACAGGAATTTGTGAAACATTTCTAAAAATGTTAAAACATATAACTGCTAGCTTACTGTTTCATAAGCTACGATTTGACAACAAGAAAATGAAAGACCTAGGAGATGAATGATTCAGAGGAACGAACTGCACATCAGTCTTTCTGGAAGTGCTAGAATACTGAACAAATGAACAAACAAACAAAACGAACAAATCTTTTAGACAAACTGAACAAAAAGGTCTCCCCAGAACTGCCTACAGCTTATGAGTCAATTAACAAGCTTCCCAATGAAAACTCCCAAACCCCGCCTCTTTTATTCTGAGACCGCCCCCTGTCTGGGATTGGATCAAGTACCACATGGTTGCTTCAATCCGTGCACAGAGGGGTTGCTAATCAATTTTCAGTTCCTTCATTCATTTTTTCATTCGTGGCTCAAGCAGCAGCATGAACATCTTTAAAAAAAAAACTCCAAGGTATTACAACATGATTACTGCATCCGAAACACACGTCCAGAAGAGATGTTAAAGGTACTGTGTAAATTTAACCTTTTACAAAACTGAGTGAGACAAAAGCACACAAAGAGGCCAAGAAAAGAAACATTCTGCTTCCTCTGGACTATTAACAGTTTAAGAATTGGACCATCACTATGCAAAAAGAAATCTAGGGTTAGGGTTACATCACCTGTCAGTCATGTAGCTCGTTAAACAGTGAGCCTCTTTAGCAAAAGATGTGCACAGTGACGAGACAGGTGGCATGCAGGTGTTACTGACCCACCTTTACGACATTCTTAAGCCATGTTTACATATAAGTACCTATACCTGTACTTCATAATGCTCACGTCACACCCCCTGTTGTTGTTCCTTAGGAGGAAGCACTAACGTACTGAATCGGTTCAGCAGATAACTTTAACTCATTTCCACCAAAATCGCTGACTACACCTTTAACTCTAGTTCCCTTAACTCTCCTCTTCTTTCTCTGTGTGTGTTTCTCAGGGATAAGATCATTCAGCCGATGTCTGTGATGCCGGATGGCCGACTGGTGCCTCTCTGTGGCCGTATGAGGAACAGCACCCTGGAAGAGGAGGAAGAGGAGGGGGAGGAAGAAGCAGACTGTGAAGAAGTGGATTAGGATGTGATCCTCAACCCTGAACCTCCAGACTTAAGTTCCAGCTCTGATGCAAGAGCTTACGTAGTGGACTGAATATGGATTCTGTAGGGAGGTAGAGCTACAGGTACAGGGATGTTAATCAGTGCCGTAGATGGAGCGCAAACTGAAAGGATCACAAAAGGATAGAGGGGGAAAACAGAGAAAGAGAAAAGGAACAGTCGCAGATACAGTGCAGAGAAGGGAAAAGAGATGAGGAATGATATATAACATGAACATAAAAATACAGACCAAGGCAGGAAAGCGTGTGTGTGTGTGTGTGTGTGTGTGTGTGTGTGTTCATGTGTGTGTGTGTCTGTGCAGTCATATGATGACAGCATCCCTGCAGGAAAATCTGTAATAATTTTTGAAGAGATTGAGAGTTACAGAAAGAGAGAGACAGCCATCAACGCTGACAAATGCTAGCAAGGTTGCCATGACTGCGTTGCCATGGTAACTACAGGAATATGTGGTTCTCCAGATTTGAGCAATTTCTCTGTCTCTCTCTCTCTCTCTGTCCTCCTTTCCCAAGAGTGGAGTGTTTACCTCGGATGAGAGCTGCTGTGGTTCAAATCTAATGCCATGTGAGCTGTAATGAAAGAATATTAGCAGCTAAATAAAAAAACATTTCATTTCCTGTACTCTCCAAGAGGCGTTTTCATTTGCAGCATGTTTTCCCCCCTACACTTTCATTCAAAAAGCCATGCAATGGTGGAATTACAGCATACAGAGGGACTATTAACCACATCAGCCCGGTTTAATGTGTGGCTTTCAGTCCTCTCTGTCTCACTGATTTTCTCCTTTTTGTTCCCCAACCTGAGAGCTGAGAGCTGAGAGCTGGGGAAGGGAAGGGAAGGGAAGGGGGAGGAAGTCAGGACCAGACAGGCGACAGCTCGTGAGTCAGCAATCACAATACAGCACGACAACAGTGTGTGATCATACACTGCTGTGATACTATACAAATTTAATTTACAATCTCACAAGAGTGTCAGATGAAGTGAAGAATTTTAAAACATTGGAGAAAAATTAAAAAAACTATTTATACATCGATTTGATAAACTACTGAAGGTTAAACCTGACTGGAGGTATATTAAAGGTGGAGAGATTTTAGTGGTACTGTTTTCTCCAAAGCCACGCCCCCAAAACACTTTCACACCGATCGGTCTGTTCTGTCCAATCAGAGAGAAATTCATTCTTTTGGCTTTTGCTCTTCATGTCACATAGTCCTGCAAAATCTTACATAAAAAGGAAAAAATCTAAACAAACTTTTATCACGTGGACACAGAAATGAAAAAAATCCTCCAAGCACAGAGAACATGAAGCCAATGATAAATAAATTATTTATATAAACAACAACATTTTGTGTTCAGCATCCAGAGTTTTCTTTCTTTTGTTGGTCCAAATGTCCAGAACTACAGCTCTGTCCTGTGCCTCAGTTTATCAGCTCACATCTACGGAAAAAAAACCCTGCAACCCGAAAACACACAGTGTGATTCACGTCCTGCACCCAGTCGATTCAGAGTTGAATTGCTTTCCCACTAAAGTTTATTCAGAAGCAGAGCGAGATCTCCTTCAGGTGCTCTCAGACCCGAGTGTGTTCTCAGCTGCCTAAAGAACCGCACTGAGGAGGCGGAGGAGGACACCAGGGTTCCGGTCAAACTCACTAAACACTGTGTATGAGAACGTGTTCTACAACACTTGCTGGTGCAAAAGGCAGAGCTTTCTGAATCAACACACAGCATGATTGACAGGAGAGAAGGTACACGTCTTTGTCCTGATTGGCTGCATATGGGTGGTTCATCATTATTTGTTATTTATCTCCTGTATATTTGATCAAAACATGTCCAGATGTGAGGAGAAAAAACACAGATTGCACCTTTAATAAGTGTTTGTTTTTTAAAATAATAATAATAATAATAATAATAATAGTAGTAGTAGTAGTAGTAGTAGTGATGGATGATTTTTATTCTAGCGTTTTCCCCAAACAAAGTAAAGCCGTCACTTTGTTATAACGTTATACAGCATTTAATGTCGTCCTCTTCAAAAAAGTGAAGTTGTAGAAACCACAATGAGATTTAATGTAATTATGAAGTGAATTTATCACACAGTTCCACCTGTACAATAAAAAGAGTCGTTTCTGATTCCCCCACCATTTTCATCGCTTGAATGTTTTGTTTTTCTGATTTTATTTGCGGTCGTCAAATACAGGAGCGCTCATTGTCAGATGAGACTGAAGCAGCTGTACAATATTTACAGAGAAATAAAACAAAAAAGCTCCAAAATAATAATAATAATGATAATAATAATAATAATTATTATTATTATTATTATTATAATCATAAGAATAATCATCATAGCAAACGACCAACAGATAAAAAACAAACACAGACATTTTCACATTTAAAAAATGTTACATCCCTCTGCACCATCACGCTTTCTTTGAGAAAACGAACAGATATGCCTTTTTTTCTTTTGAAGAACAAACAGAAAGAAACACATTTTTAACTTTAAATACATTTTTGACTTTGTTCTTTTTTCTGAGAAAAAAATGACATCACACACAGCTTTAGACTCTCCCTTTAAGTCCCCCCCGTCCCCCCCCTTTCACTTCAGTTTTTTCAAAAGGTGGGAAGAGCAGGGAATTATGGGTAGGCCATGTCATGTACATTCTAGTAAAACATGAATATTATTATTCAAAATAATAACGGCAAACGGCCCCAGCTTTAGGCTTTTTAAGGGGTGCACTTGTTACAAATGTCCTTGTATAAATAATATGAATCATAAACGTCAATAATAATAATAATAATAATAATCATAATGATGATAATAATAATAATAATAATAATAATAATAATAATAATAATAATACATAGCTATATATTTAAGAAGAGTGTGCATGGAACGTAGCGTTCGAGGCTCTAACCCTGTTCCCCTGGGCACTGTTTTTACCTTTCTCAACATCTTCACACATTCTCTCTTTTCTCTTTTCTTTCTGCCTCCTGTTTTTCCCAAAATACAAGAAACGAAAAGTCTCACAAAAAAAAACAAAAAAACAAACCCATCTCCAAGTGACGATGCAGCAGCCCAGAACAAGGCTCGCTCCTTCTACAGGACTGTGTCAGGAACTCGGTACATTCGAACTTCCTGCTGCTCGGAGGTCAGTAACGGATCAGTAATGGTTCGCTCTCCTGTCCGCCGCTGTGAGCATGCTCTGACCTTTGCCCTTTGACCTTTAAGGCTTCTTGCTAAGAGTCAGCAGTTCGATGAAGGAATTGAAGAGGGTCTCCAGCCAGCTCTGATTGGCCATACACTGCTGGACCACCTCCTCCTGCCCGGGATCGTCCGCCGCCTGCTCGATACTGTCCGTCTGAAACACGCAGACCAGACAAAGTCAGTCCAGTTCAATTTTATTTGTAAAGCGCTTTTAACGGTGGAGCGGATTTACAGACATATATCAATTATGGATGTAAATTTTACATACATGAATTTTAAATGTATCCCTAAAGAACAAGCCAGAGAAAAACTCCCTGAGACGACAAGAGAGGAAGAAGTCTTGAGAGGAACCAGACTCAAAAGGGAACACATTGTAAGTATTAACTGTTCAGTGATGGACACTTGAGTGCAGACTGTTCTTAGCAATTGCAGTCCTAAGGCTGTCTAAGAAAGAACATCCACAGCCTTTTTATGGTTTCTGTTTACTACAAAAGAAATTCTGTGCTTCTATCAGTGGCATTATAAGTGCTGGTCAAACACCATTTACTCCTAAAATCCACTAACAATAGTTTTTCAATATAAACACATTTAATTTGTGTGTAAAATATTTCAGACGCACTTCATCGCAATTCCTCTCGTTAGTCCTAAAGAACGTTCATTCTCCGTTCGACTCCAAACACGATGGACCAGCAGTTTTCACAACGGATTCTAAACACAATGCTGTGGTGAACTGAAAAGCAGCCCTAAATCCTCACCGTCACGCAACAAACAGAGTGGATAAGAGTTAATGTCCACGGAAAACGCACACTTCCGCGGCCATTTGATGACACACAGAAACGTTCTCCATTACAAACCGGTGCTTTATTCAACCTGAGTCTTTAGATCGTTAGAATAAATTTCAATCATTTAAAGAAGTGATTAGTGATGGGAATTCTAGCTCTTCGGAGTGAGTCAGCACATAATAGTCGACTGTTTTGTCTCCCAAATGACTCCTTACCATTGTTCCCCCAAAAGCTGGTCAAACTCATTGCTCTTTGCCTATCAAATTGTCTATTGTCTTTTATAAAAGACAAACTGCTGCATCACAGGGTGGTGTAACACACTCTGAAGAAAGCGCTATCTGCCCTCTTCCTCATGCATGAGCTTCCAGATGACCGTGATTGGCTAGTGTTATTGTGATGGATGGGGAAGTGAGAGCAGGCTCCAGGGTGCGGATGGCTGTGGCATCATCAAACTTCAAACTCACGACCTCCAGGAGCGGTTGAGCAATTAGTTCTGATTTATTATTTCTACTTTTAAGTGTGGTATATAGACATTAAATCCTTTTCTCCCAATTTAGTCACAGACAACTCGACTTTCTATCAGTCGGGGAGGTTGAGGAGTCTCACGAGCTTCCTCTGACACGTGAAGCCTTCAAACTGTCAGACTTGAACTGACCCTGCTCTGTACACATGAGCTAACAGATGACTGATTAGCTCCTGTGTCTCTGATTGCCATGATCACACACTCAGAGAGCAGGACAGATACACGCTCAGGTTCTTAAACCTCCAACTGTAAACACCAAACTCCTGATCTCCAGACGACAAGGCGGAATCTTACCCTGTCTCTGAAATACACACTGTACAGAGGAAACTCATAAATGCTATACAGTCGAGTGATTCGACCATCAGGATGCCATCTACATGCCACTGATATTTACAAATCTGTGTGTAAAGTAAAGATAACAGATATTTTGGACACAGTCTTCAATCGTTGATTATAATCATTAAATACTTCAGAAAGCTGATTAGTTTTTGCATTGATGTGCAAATCCTTTCAAACATTTAATGAAACATTTCACCCGCTCAACTCATTCGCCACTCATTCAAGTTCAACACAGGAAACACCTCAAGACCGCTCTCGAGTCCCAGAGCGCTATGATTCACCCCTATGAAGTATACAGACCGTTCCACAAGTCACAGCTTTACTCCTTCATCCGAATTTCTGAAGATCAGGGGACGAGTAAAAGAAGGTTTGCTCATTTTTATTTATTTTCTTTTTAAAGTTATTGACTGCCAAGGACACATACAACACTATTACTCAAATTATAGACTGAAAGTAAAATTATTCATAAACAAAAAAAAACCATTTTAAATAAATAAATAGAAAGTCACTAGTTAACCACATTTTGTGTTTTTGCAAATTCTATACTATAAACTCAATGCTGTTACACATTTAAGAGGACCAGAAATCACATTTCCAACTTTTATCCAACTTTTACGTTGCTATGTAAAGCCATTGCATACCTCAGTGTATGGCATGCAAATTACTGATGAGTCGTTTGAAAATGAGTCAACTCCTTGAGTCAGCTCTTTTTAGGTGGATGTTAAGAACCAACTCACGTTCCTGAACATTTTTCCCTCAGGTGTAGATAAACCCGTTAATCAAAACACTTCCCTGGAAACATCCGAGCTGCTCATTAGTGTAAAAGGTGAGTCGTTTGTTTGACACTCAACTGTGTGAATGAATCAACATCGACACAAATGAATCGACCGAAGATCTGTTGCACTGCTGCCTGATGATGTAAGATCCAATAGAAAGTATTTCATATATATATATATATATATATAGGAGGTAGAGTGAGGTTGTAATAGTGATAAAAGAACAATATGTTCTATGTAACATGGCAAAACAGACACAGCAACAGTACAGTATTACGGTTCTCCACAGCGAATGCAAATAAATGCGAGGTTTCCTGTACCTCCTTCTTGCAGTGCAGAAAGGTGTGATATTTATAATGATGGAGCGAGTGGTACAGGCTGTAGATCCGACACATCTCTGTCGAAAGCTTCAGATCCTGAGGGACAGAAAGAGGAATAAAATGAACAGAATTCATTGATAGTTTGGCTCGGATGCTTTACAGCTAGGCATTGTTCGTCTGCCGGCTCTGTGTGTTTATCACTTCCCTAGAGTTTGCTCTGAAGTCACACTTCTCACATTAATGTTCTTATACAGGATGTTTCCCGTCTTGTAAAAACTTTCTGTTGACACAGGAAATTGGTTCTTCTTTGTAAGTGCAACATCCTCTCACACAGTTTTACCTCAGCAATGAGAAAAGAAAAGAAATGTAATCTTATCTATACTACAAATACCAGCACTTTTATAAATATCAATCATGTTATAATTAGTTGATGCAACTCTACACACTATAAGGATAAACGTTATTGTTTTATTACAGTATAATTCATTATTTCACTTTAGTTTAATAATTATTATCTGCCACCAAGACATTAGTACCGGATCCTTTAACTCCTGCACGTTGGATTGGACTTCTTGTTCAGAATCATCTCACAGATGCTGGATCAGATTAGGATCTGTTGAATTTGGAGGCCAGAGCAACACCTTGAACGGTCCTAAAACCATTCCCAAATGTGTGCAATGTGGCATGGGAAATACCACTGAAGGGGTGTACCTGGTCCCTAACGATGCTTAGGAAGGTGGTGCGTCTCAAAATGACATCTACATGAATGCCAGGGCTCAACGTTTCCCAGCAGAACATTACCCAGAGCATCACACTGACTCTGCTGGCTTGCTTTCTTCCTACAGTGCATCATTTGCCATCATTCCCCAAGTATACACCCCTTGCCATCCACATGATATAAAATAAAACAAGATTCATTGGATGAGGCCACCTTCTTCCATCACTCCAAGGTTAAATTCTGATGCTCATGTGCCCATTGTAGATGCCTTCAATGGTGGACAGGGGTCAGCATGGGCACTCTGACCGGTCTGCAGCTATGCAGCCTGATACACAACATGCATGTTGTGACACATTCCTTATGTAACCATCATTAAAAATTTCCAAAAGACTTGTGTTACAGTCGCCCTTGTGTCAGTTCAGACCAGACAGGACACCCCACGCCACCCTCACACATCACTGAGTCCTGGGAGCCCAACACCCTGTCACTGATCTGTGGTTTGTCCCTCCTTGGATCACTGCGAGTAAGTTCTCACCACTGATGACAGGAAGCAGCCAAAACAAACAGTCTGACTCAGGTCTTCATGCCTGCCCATTTCTCCCACATCCAAGACACTAACTGTCCGCTTAACATCTAATACGTCCTAGACATTTACATGCACTATTGTTATGAGACAATGAACGTTATTTGCATGGAGGTATATATTTATGTTGAACTCAACAGTCCAACTTGCTAGCTCAATCTAATCTGAGGTTAGTCAACACTCAGTCACAGTCAGTGCCAGCACCTCATAGTTTTAACAACTGCTGTAAAATTGTCTGTTTGTTTTGTTGTTTAGTTTTCTGTCTTGGCTGTGGGGTATTTATCTGGTTTTGGTGCTTACCTGTTGCTTGGGCAGACTCTTTTTAACACGGTTGAGAGTTTTGCGGTTATATCCTTCTCCCCCAAGCCGTACTTTCACCATGCCGGACTCCAGAGCATCAGCACTCATCTGAGGATACATGTGCAGCGCTTCCTGTATAACACACACACACACACACACACACATACATTCACATACACACACATATAGGAAGATTAAGTGGAGAATATGCTATATCTTTTTCTAATCCTGAGTTGGAGAAGGTGGTACCTGGTGCTGAGCGTTCATGTTCACTCTCCTCAGTAACCTGCGCTTCTGTTCGTTCAGGATGCTGTCGATCTTCCTCATGGGTGGGAGATAAAGCTCATCTGGAAACATGAGGTAGGATGTCTGAATATTTGCAGTACAGGACTTTGGGAGAACATTCTGTCCTTCACTAAAGGTTCATGCAATCATGTCACTATGACTTCACTACATTTATACCTAATCTAATAAGGAGCTAAATCAGAGACTTTAAGTTTGGCATTGAAAAATCAAAATTGACATTGATTCAAAAAATTGGATATTCAGTCAAGCATTTCAATGTATTTTTCTGTTTAGTTTTGTCAATGTCAATTTAGTTTTTTTCAATACTAAATTTAAAGTCTTTGATTAAGCTCCATAATCTTACTTCTGACTCATGTGGTATCTGTGTGTGCTCATGAACACACAGCAATGAGGAAAGCTTTACCACCAAATTAAAGCCTATGCATCCCTCCATAGATCCATATGTAGAGTCTTAGATGTTTGTCCAAGTCCAGTTTTCCTCACTTTACCCTGAGCCCCGGCCTCCAATCCCTCATATCATCATCATCATCATCAACATCATCCCCTCCTCTATTCCCCCGATTCGCTCTCCGTCCTCACCGTTGGTGTCCTCCAGTGCCTGGATCATGTCGGGGTCAAGTGCTGTGCTCACCAACATCTCCACATAGCTGCGGAACATCTCCCTCATCGCGCGACTGTTTATCACACCGCGCACTGAGCCTGAGAAGGTTCAACACACAAAAAAACACATATACATAATGTTAAAAACACATGTTCGTATACTGTGTGATATTAAAGTAATAATTTAGCCAAAAAGTAAAAATGTCCACAATTTCACCCCAAATGTACACAATCCGTGTACTTCTGTGAGCTCATGTATGTGGACAAGAGCAGCATTTCGAAAAGATGTGGCTGCGTAGCATCACGTGTTCCAGAGGAAGCACATGCTAGCCTTCACCCTCCCTGGTCGATAGCAGACGTGTGATGGGAGAGTTAGCTAGTGTGTGGAAATACGCAGGAGACCAAATAAGACAGAAAAATGCGGAAAAATGTAGAAAATAAGTGTTTTGACATTGTTAATGTTGACATTATGAACATGCATATTGTAAAGTGCTAAACTGGAACTTATACACATGGGTTGTTAGTTAGCTACATTAGCATTGTAGCTTCACTTCAGCCACCAAATGTCTTTTTTGTTACATACATATGTGTGTATATCATCAACCTTACAGTCTCTCCCTGTCTCACACACACACACACACACACACACACACACACACACACACACACACCTTCATCCTCACTGGCAGAGGGGGACGAGTCAGACTCGGAGGATGGAACTTCCTTCAGCCACTTCTTCCTCTTTTTGGGTGGAGGCTCCGCCTTCACTTTTACAGTCCTGTTCCTGGCCTTCTCTGCTCTCTTCTCTCCTCCTGCTCCTCCTCTCTTCTCCTCCCTGACTCTCCCTCGCTCCGTTCCACCTCTCCTCTCCAACTTTTCCTGATTTTGTCTTTCTTGGAACTTCTTTTCCTTTTCTCTCTCCTTCTCTTGCTCTCTCTCCCTTTCTTTTTCCTCTCTCTCCTTTCCTTGTTGTTTATCTCTCTCCTTCTCTTTCTCCATCCGTCTCTCTTGATCACGCTCTCTTTCTCTTTGTTTCTCTCGCTCTCTCTCTTTTTCCTTCTCCTTATCTTGTTGTTTCTCTCTTTCCCTTGCTCTCTCTTTCTCTCTCTCCCTCTCCTCCCTCTCTCGCTCTCTTTCTATTTCCCGTTCTTTCTCTTTTTCTTGTCTTTCTTTTTCCCTCAGTTCTGCCTCTTTCTCTCTCTCTTTCTCCCTCTCCCATTCTTTTCTCTCTTTCTCCTTCACCCTCTCCCTCTCTCTTTGCTCGTGCTGTTCTCTCTCTCGTTGTCTCTCTCTCTCTCTTACTTTTTCTCTCTCCTCTCGTTCCATGCGGGGTGGAGTTTGACTGCGGATGGTGGGCAGCGGCTTAGCAAGTGACTGGCGCCTGATAAGAAATAAAAGAAACACGATGACTGTGATATAAGCATAACTATATGAAAATGGGGTGTGTCATTATATATAGCCAATATATAGAAATAACAATGAGGAGGCGTGACCTACAGCCAAATATGGGGATGTGGGCGTAGCTGAGTTATTACTTGGAAATATATATAAGGATGATACAAGTCCTTGCCATTCTTGTGTCATTGTTATATGCGTGTGTATTAATGTGGTTAGCTAGCTAACATGAGCAAATGTGACATGTTATGTCTGGTCTGAATGTTCTTTGCTAACATTAGCTAGCTGGCTAACGTGAGGTAATCAGACAGAGCCCTTATCCAGAGCAACTTACATACGTTTTATTTTATAAAGCAGTGAGCAGTGAAGGTTAAGGGTTAGGTTTTAGGTTAAGGGACTTGCTCAAGGGCCCAGCATGATTACATGATTTGAACTCACGACCTTCCAATTACTAGTCCAATGTCTTAACCACTGAGCTACCACAGATATAACTACCCCAATATTTTCATTGCTCTAATGCTCTAATAGTTAACGTTACATGATTTCTGAGTTAATTTAATAAATGCTTAATGTATTTTCTGCTAATGCTAGCTATCAGGCCCAAATGAGGTGACCTGACAGGATTTCTTTTTTAAATTTTTTATGCATAAATGTAACACTTGAATAAATAAATAAACATCTGAATAAATGTCAATAATCTTTACTGCCAATGCTTTCATGGGAAACATAAGATAAATTGAGAAGAATGTTCAATAACTTCACTGTTAATACTAGCCAATATTAATACTAGCTACCTGGCTAGTGAAGTGACAGGATTTTGACAGAACTGTTATATTCATAAATGTGCTGAATC
Source organism: Notoglanidium maculatum (assembly GCA_030068355.1). Taxonomy (NCBI): domain Eukaryota; kingdom Metazoa; phylum Chordata; class Actinopteri; order Siluriformes; family Auchenoglanididae; genus Notoglanidium; species Notoglanidium maculatum. Next base: position 157,452 of record JAQQZX010000008.1, on the reverse strand, counting down.
TTCACTACTAACTAGCCAGTAAGCTAATATGACATAACCGCACAAGATTTCCTACTTGTAAATGTTCAGCATATTCACTGTTTTATATAGCTAGCTAAAATGTTATGCTAACTGGATAAAATGAGGCAACCTGAAAGGATTTCTTAGAAAAGTTTTAAGCGCATAGCAGCATGTTCATAAATGTTCAGAATCTTTACTGTTAACACAAGCTAGCTGGCTAACATGAGCTAACCTGACAGAATTTGCTGTTATATTCCTAAATGTTCAATATTTTCACTGGTAACACAAGATAACATGAGGTAAGATGGCCGTTTGTATTTATAAATATTCTGAATCTTCACTGCAAACACTAGACATCAAGTTAGCATGACGTAAACTGACAGGGTTTTTAGTTTTATTAATAAATGTTCATAATCTTCATTGCTATTAATAGTAAGCTGTCTAACCTGAGGTAAACAGACAATTTCTGAAAAGAATTTAGGTTATGTTCATAAATATTCATCATTTTTACTGCCAGTACCAGCTAGCTGGCTAACATGGGGTAAACTGACAAGACTTTTTTATGTTCATAAATTGATGATATTCTCTACTAACATTAGCCAGTAAGCTAACATGACATAACTTGACAAGATTTTTTTATTTTATTCATACATGTTCAAAATCTTTACTTCTAATGCTTTCTTGCCTACATTGTGCTAAGCTGACTGGATTTTTTTGATCTGACAGAAATCCCTGAGAGGATTTTTAAGTTTTCCTAAATATTGAATATTTTCAATGCTAACACTAGTTAGCTGGCTTACATGAGGTAGCCTGACAGGATTTTCTGAGATGCTGTTCTATTATTTTCTGAAGGTTGTGTCTTTGGGTTTATAAACTCTACCTGAGAGCAATGCCAGCTCTGTGCCAAGGTTTCCGAGAACACACCCTCACGTAATCCTTCTTGTTCACATTCTCCAGGAACTTAACATATAGGCGTTGGTATCTCATCTTTGCGTCTCCAAAGTAGCCCAGATACTGCCGGTGAGTGAGAGGAGGAGAGAAACATATTTAATCACTCACTTAGGAACTGGTAGAAATCAGAAGCAGAGGAGCAAATAGAAGATGAGAAGCTCTCAGAGCGATGGAGGAGGTCATTAAAAAGGAACAACTCACATTGCTGGTGGCACAGAACTGCCTCTGGCCGTCCTTAATCTCAGGTGCGAATTTCTGCAACAGCGCTTTCTGCACTCTCCAAATAGGAGGAGGTTCTCGTCCTGTCTGCAGAGCCAGCTAGAGGACGAGAGAAAAGAGAGATGAATAGGTAAGGGGGAGAGAAAGAAGCAGAGTTAGAGTTACAGAGGAAGAGAGGGAGGTAAAAAGAAGTAAAACAGTGAGAAAGTCAGTAAGGAATAAAGAAGGATGGAAATTAGAGAAATAAAGATGTAATGAAGGTGAGAGAGATGGAGAAGTGGGGGAGAGAAAAAGATGGGATAATATGCAGAGAACTTCATAGGAAAAATAGAGAGAGAAAAGGAGATGAGAGAGAAAGTTGAAGGGATGAAGGGATAAGAGAGCGGTAAGAGGTAAGAAGAGAGAAAAAGGAAAGTAAGAGAGAAGCATGAAGGGAGAAAGAATGAGAGAATGTGGTATAGAAGAAGAATGGGAGAGAGACGTAAACAGATGAGGGGGAGAGAAAAAGCACAAGAAATAGAAGGAAAATTATAAATTAGAGAAAAAAATATACAGAAAGAAATCAGAATAAGATAGAGGGCTAGAGTAAGAGTGAGGTTGAAAAAAGATAAAAAGAAAAGAGCAGAGAGAGAAATAAAGAGAGAAACAATTGAAAAAGTGTAGAACGAGGGAGAGACAAAGGAAGCACCGAAAGAGAGAAAGAGCCAGAAAAGTGAGAGAAAAAGAAGGGAAAATATGCAGAGGAAGAAAGAAGCCAAAATATAGAATACAAGAAGAAATAGAGGAAAAAAGAAAAATAGAGATAAAGTAAAAGATAAGATAAAGGAAGAAAGAGATGAGAACGTAGGATAGAGAATGAAAATAGATTAAAGAGTGAGAGATGGTAGGATAGAGAAGAAGTGAGGGAAGATAGGAGGTCAAGGCCCTTTACATGTATGCAATGTCACACACTCAGCTAATTTAAATCCCCAGCAGTAATGGATGTTGACGATAACAGATGTTAACAGATGTTGATGCATGTTTACCTTGAGCGTGCCAATGTCCTCTGTGCGCACCACAAACTCGTCCCTCTCTCTGAAAATGCCCTCGCCGCCGCTCTCACTGTCCTCCTCCTCGCTCTCTCCAGCAATGGCCGCGTTGTCCTGCTTCTTCGCCAGGTGGAGGGAGGTGATTTGATGGGTGGGGGCATCCTCAGGGGTTGGGGGCGACGGAGGCGAAGGGTGGGGTAAATCAACAGGCAGAGGAGGGGAGGAGGATGGAGGAGGAGTGGCAGATGAAGGAAGTGTTGGAGGAGGAGGAGACGGGGAGGGAAGAGTCGGAGGAGAAGGGCTAGGGGGAAGAGACTGATGGAGCAGTAGACCTGGCTGAGACTGAAGCTGAGGTTGAAGTTGTGGCTGTGGTTGTAATTGTGATTGCGGTTGTGGTTGTGGTTGCAGTTGCGGGCTGTCCTCCTCTGGAGCAGGAAGAGGTGAGGGAATCGAGAGAGGAGGAGGAAGAGGTGATGGAGATGAGGAGGTAGGAGGAGAGGGAGAAAGAGATGGAGGAGAAGGTGGTGCAGGAGCAAGAGGAGGCTCAGATGAAGAATCTTGATAAAGGGGAAACAAATTACAGATATAACAAAGGGTTAATAGGGGTCTAGACACACACAACTAACAAAGAAGCTGAAGCCCTTCAGGATATATTATTACTGCTCATAAAATATTACAAGCTCTTGTAACATATTATACCAGCACGCTGTGGAATTCTCAAATCTGAAGGCATGGATTAATTCTCTATAACAGCACAGCTCTGACAGTAATTGCATATGTTATGGTTTCTATAGCAACAGCTCATTCATATGGACTTGTCCTTTAAGATATTTTTTTAAGTTGTTATTTATCTTGCTACAATTGCTAGAATCATTGATATGGTGAAGTTTTATTTAATATTTAAGGAAAGGGGTCTCCAGTGTCAGTGCTTTGTAACAGTCTGAAGTAAAGATGTAACTTTAAGTTTGCAGACATGGATAGTTTAATTATGAATGTACAATTACTATGTTGAACAAAATAGATGCTGATTATTTTCACTGAAATGTACTTTAATGTCTTGTTACCAGTTATGTGTAACATGTTGGAAATTATTTCAGTCAAATCAAGCTGCTATGTTGGAATTTCATTCACTTGTTTTCAGTCACTCACACTCTCACATGTTACACCAGCAAGACTAAGACATAACTGACACCTGAACATTTCACATACAACTTGTATGTGGATTGCTCCCTGATCAAATGTTAGCTTAATTTTAGTGTAAATGTGAATTTATACTTGTAGTCAAATGCATCTCCAGTCCCAGTTCTGGAAGGCCAAAATCAAAATAAATAACAAATAAAGTTAGAAACAATATTTTACTTTAGTGAAAAAGCCAATTTTGTGAAAATGTCAGCTTTTTTACTGCAACATATGCTTATGTTTAAAATTGTATTACTGTTCAGCTGTATGCAATCACGCACAACACAAATTCAAAACAGCTGCACTTACCATCAACTTTGTGGGCATCAATGACACGGAACTCTGTCTCCTCATCATCAACCTCATTTTCCAAGTCCTTTCCTCTACTTATGTTATCTTCTTCTCCTCCATCTTTATCGAAGTCCTCCTCTTTATTTTCCTCTTTCTGCATTCTCTCCTCCTCTAGCTCCTCTGGCCCCTCGTCCTCTGTAGGTTCATCTTCCTCCTCTGGAGTGTGTGTCCTCTCCTGCAAGTTCAGCACAGTGTGTGTATGAAGGTCGTGGGTCATCATGCGAGTCTCTAGCTCGGGGAAAGTGTCTGAATCAGCTGGTGGTGGAGGTGTATCAAGGGGCATGGCCTGTGAAGGGGGTGGAGGTGGTGTGGGAGGGGGCGGGAGGGCAGCCAGGCTGTGGGGTGTGTCATAGAGGGCAGAGATGGCTGAGGAGATGCTCTTCTGAAGGTCCTGGTTCTTGCTTACAGAATCTTCTTCATCGGAGGAGAAAGATGGCAGTGTCTCCAGGTTTCTCTTGAGTTCCTCATCCAGGCGTTTACACGGTGAAGGGCAGTTGCTCAGTGCGAGACCTCCTTCTCCTTCTGTCTCACCAAAAGGTGGAGGAGTTGGAGGTGGGGGCGGAGGTGGTGATAAGGGACGAATCCCTCCTTTCACAGAGGGCTCGTGTACAGGGCTGGATTCGTCCATGTGGAGTGGGTCAGATGGAGGCTTCTTCTCAGTTTTTAGAAAGTCCAGAAAGGAAGTGATAAAGCCAGACTTCAGCTCTGATGGCTTGCCATCGGTCTGAGGGGGATCAAGAAAGGAAGTGTGGATTCAGTGAAGAAAAATTCATGGATTCATGAAACATGGATGATACATATTGAGAAAATAGAAAGAATTACTCACAATTTAGCCATAGCTGTTTCCCATGTACTAATGAAATCCACAAATCTGAAGACAGTGAAGTCTAACTAAGTGTTCCTCCAAGACAAAGTCAGGCATCTTTTCAAACTGGCACAAATTGAGGAGAGGAACAACTGCCCTATTCTATTTACTTGAGCTAACAGACTCAGCAGGTTAGTGTCACTGATTGCCAACCAGAAGGAAGAACCAATCGTGCTCTCTTGCTCTAGCAGTCACAGACAGCTATGCTTCAACTTCTGATCACGTAATAACAGAGTAAAGCGTTAGATAGTTGCACCACTCACAAACTTTCTAAATTAGAATTGAATTTTAGATTTAGGATTATCATAAATGTTAGCATTGTTATGGTTCCCTATTATAATCACTTGCAGAACAAGTCCTCCACCAATTAGCAGCTTCTTCTTCCAATATTTGCTCAGGTGTCCTAGCAGTCTAAAACAGATTATTTTGAATCCATTCTGCTTTCTTTAACGTCACACATGCTGATGAAAAGCAGCCCATAGCACAATGCAGCTACTGCTGTCATACATTATTTGTTCAAATGGCTGTTTTTATTGTGTGTGCAAAATTAATTAGGCATTATATATATTGTTTTGATTTTTGGTTAAAGATATATGGCATATCTTCATTTCATCAGAGGTATGACCACAGAGTCTTATTTTTGCCCAATTACAGAATGTTTGTACATGATTACTGGCTTTTGTGCCACCCTGTCATACAGCCCAAGCTTATCGTTGAGTGGTGCACTTTTTCTCTGCCGCTCTCTCTCGCTTCTTTCACAATCCTTGCCTTCTTGTACAGAATTTAATGGATGGGATTTTATATGTAGTGTCTTGGTGGTTTAAGTAACTCCCTGGTTGGTGGATCAGTAATTCCCACCAGGACACCAAAACGTTTGGATAATGGTTGCACTGGTTCCTAATTAATATTTTGTTTATAGCCTTAAATGGAATGTTCTTTTGTCATCCGTTTCAAAGCTATCCTGCAGAATACAGTGTCTGAATATTTAGCTGTGGAATTTTTATTTTCATCAAGAATGACCAGTTTGAAGCCATCTTTAGGCAATTAGAAACATAAGTATACTGTGTATACAGCATATTTAATTTTATTTTCCCAAGATCAAATTCTACTGCAAAACAGTAAGATATTAAATGACTCTTTTTGAGTCAAAGTGTTCCAAAATTAAAATCACAGAGACAACAACAATCTGTATAAATCAGTAATCTGGTAAAATTGGTGAAGAGTCTGAATACTTTTGCATGGTGCTGTATATTAGGTGTGTCTAACGGGAGGTAGTACAGCAGGGGGGCTGGATGGCGGTTACTATGAATGAGTAACCATGGCAACAGCTACCCTGGAAACAGCCAGCTCTCTCCCCTTCTTTTATTACATTTTTTTTAAGGACAGATAGATCATGGCAGACTGTCAATCATTTCACTTTCAGACTACACTGCTCCCTCTAGTGGAACTAAACACACAAGCACACTGAGGACAATGAATTCTCTCCTAGATAAACACACAGTCTTCTTGTCTGTAAAATATTCTAATAGTCTTTCACATACATATATTACTTAGATTCTTTCTTATAGCATTATTTCATGCACATCATGAATTTTTCTATTAAAAATATCTCAGAATAATGAAGATGTTCCTTACAGAGCTGGACAGTTTTTGCATGGTGGCCCATGCCTCTGGAGTCAACTCTTCATCCATGTCTCTCTCCCAAGACATCTGGGGAAAAATCCACAGATATATCCACATTACATATGCAATAACTAAAGATATCCACATTACACCCCCTTTTTTTCTTCCTTCCTTCTCGTCTGAGGTTACCTGTTGCTGAGGCAACAAGAGCAATTTCACAAGTACAATTGTACACAAAGGCATAGAGAAAAGGATCATATGATTAAAGTTTCAGCATTTTGGACCTTTATAAAGGAACAGAAAACACAAATTCTCTGTGCATACACAGGATGAAAAATATTTTCTTTTTTATCTTAAATACATTTATGATAACTATAGTTTCACATGTGTGTTATATTATCTATTTGTAAAAAAAATTATGAGGAATAATGCATCTTGAATTCATCAAGAAAGAAAAACAAAGAATTTCAATGTGAGTATTATTTTTTGAGCACTGCAGTAATAAATAGAAATTAATTTATGCTATCACATGAAATTCTTCTTGCACAAAATGGTCAATTTAAAAAATAAAATAATAAACACATTGATTTATTTATTTATTATATAATAAATACATAATAAATAAAAAAGAATTTATGCAGATAATGTTTGTGACACTAGTGTACTGCTATCAAACATCCAATATATAGCATCTAAGAAAGGATTGGTAATATAAAATTGTTTGCAATACATCATAATATCTTCACACCTTTTGACTACAACAAATAATGTACTAGTATCTATTTTTATTTTCCACAGGGTTCAGCATGCTGAAACTACTTTAAGAAGTCTAAATTAAAAAAGTATTTTTCTCAATAATAAACATTAATAACTAGGAACTAGGAACATATTTTTCCTTTGATATTTCAAGTAGTCTCTAGAAATATTTTCTGTATTTTCTTCTAATTTCTTTTACCTCTTGGTCCTTCTGTTTCATTTTATCCTGACCACAGTTCATATCAGTTCTGTTCATGTCCAGTGCAGACGTGGGTCCAGGGCTCAGACCAAGAGATGGTGCAGATCCCACTGAGCCATCAGACAGAACTGGGTCTGTACTCGACAAGGAGTCTGTCCTCAGGAGAGATTCAGATGAAGGCATGGGGGGAAGAGGAAGCTTTATCTAGAAGTGGGAAAACAGATTGATGGTATATTGCTATGAAATAATCTAATATGTTAAATCTTAAAACATGAAGCATTTTGTTTCACTCACTTTAATTGGTTTGATGGGTTCCTGATATTGCTGCTGAGGCTGATGTTGTTGTTGTTGTTGCTGTTGTTGTTGTGTTTGCTGCTGATGTAAGTGCTGATGGTGTTGTGGATGTAGGTGCTGCTGTTGGTGCATGTGTTGCTGCTGTGGGTGGAGGTGCTGCTGTGGCTGTGAATGGTGGTGCAGATGTTGATGTTGCGATAAGTGCTGCTGTTGTGGATGTTGCTGTTGAAGTTGTTGTTGATGATGGAGATGAGGTGCTTGTTGGTGAGACTGTTGAGGGTAATTCTGTCCTTTGTTAATGTCTCTGTGCATCTCCAACATGAGATCATCTTTCCTGCCACGACCCCTTCCTCGACCACGACCTCTTCGGCTCTCTCCAGCACCAGGTCCCATCAGCCCCCTGCAATAAGGAGGTTCTGGAAGTGGACGAATACGAGGTCTTCCCCTAGGCCTAGGAGGGCCTTCTCGTTTGGGTTTAGTGGGCTTTCTACCTCTTTTCTTTGGCCCATCATTGGGAAGGAGCTGTGGAGGAGGCCCAAGTGATGAGTAGCCTGAGGCATTGCAGAAATCCAAGTCACCCATTAGGGGACTTAGACCACCAACCCCTGAACCACCACTGGACTTTCTGCAGCTGGATACCAGATCAGGAAGCAAATCCGGGAGTCGTCTGCTGTTCAGTCGAATGTCAGCAGGAACATCTGCTTTGTCTTCATCGTCTTCAAATTCATATTCTTGGGCATAAGTTTTCTTTGTCTGTGGCTGGGAATTGGGGTCCCTCCGCTGTTTTAGAAGGTGGAAGGAGCTGGTTTTCAGCAGTTTTTTTGGTCTAGAGGAACAGAAGATGGGTGAGCTTAACCCAACTGTTCCAGAACCACTACCTACACCAGAATTTCCCATAATTTTGTTCCCTGTTCCCTCTACACTAGACCCTGTTCCACCCATTCCCATGCCTGATGCCTGAGACTGAATAAGGCCCAGTTGCTCTGTATTGACAGTAGATGGGAGTTCATGAGTTTTCAGTGAGTCCAAATCTAGATGCATGGTCCCATTGCCAGTTTCAGAAAGACTGTGACAGTACTGTCCATAACCCTGGTCACCATGGTGGCCCATCATATCATATCCACCTGCCCCTCCACCTGTTTTAACTGACTCTATTCCATCTTGAATATTAACCCGCGGTTCAGACACAATATCCTGATCGCCTTGTCCTGCACCTGCTCCACAGCTTGGTTTGTAGTCCTCAGAACAAAACATGTCCTCCATTGCTGGAAAAAATGATCGATCCTCATCTTGGAGAAGTGAGTCAGGGAAACAGATGGAGGTCAGAGGCACAAATCTCTGCTGCTGCTGTTGGTTCTGATCCTGGTTTTGTGAAGTTTTCACTACAGAACTTTCAGTGTCAAACTGGTGCTCTTTAAGTTGATCTAGCTGTGGCTGGGAAATCTGGGGCTCTGGTTCCCTGGACTGACCCTGGGGTTGCATTGGTCCAGTATTGGTTGGCATGTGGCGAGAGTGCTGGTGGGAGTGTTGGTGATGCGGATGGGGCTGTGGTTGGTGGTGGGAATGTGGGTGTCCATGATGAGAAGGCATGTGATGCAGATGAGATGGGGCTGACATGGTCAAATTTGACTCATTCAGGAAATCATGGAGCTCTGAAGGTGTTTGTTGAGGATGGTGGGTCTGGTGAAGAGCAGGCATCCTATGCTGCTGCTGCAGCTGTTGCTGTGGTCTCTGATGGTCATTAGCACTTCCATCTCCACCAGCAATCCTCTCAGTGGGCCCTGCACGTTCACGACTGTTTGTTCTAGAGAGTGATCGTTCAAGCATTTCAAGTTGTGAGACTGAATTCTGACTTGACTGGCTTTGGTTTCGCTGTGCCTCACAACCATAGTGGGCCTCCATAGACTGGGATTGGAGTTGGAGTTGAAGCTGAGAGGTCTGTGACTGGGTTTCAACACTTCCGCCACTTCCAGTTCCAAGGCCTCCACTTGGTCCCATTAAAGCTTGCTGACTCATAGGGTGAGGTGTTGGTTGGGGGACCTGTTGAGTGTCCATCTTGTTATGTGTGGAGTGGGAAAGGACAGACTGTAGAAGATGAGTTTGCTGAGGTTGCTGAGTCTGGTCAGGTGGTGAATCCATGTGTGGAAGAGAAGTTTGGGACCGTTGCTGCTGCAAGTCCGGAGGTTTTCGTATGTAGGGTAGCTCTGATGAATCTGTAGCTTTCTTTACCTCTACATGTGCATGAGACAGGGAATGGGGGTGAGAATGCTGTGGATGTTGGGAGTGCTGTGGGTGTGAAGAGTGTGAAGAGTGATGTTGGTGTGTCTGGTGGGTATACGAGTCCCCTCTCCCATAATGGACCACTGATCCGAGGGAGTCATGTTGGTGAGTGTGAGGAGCATGCTGGTGGGAGTGAGAGAGTGAATCAATTCCCCCTCGTCCTCCATTTGCTCCAGATCCTGATACTGTCCGGTCTATTTTTGTTTGCTGCTTCTTTAGAGATATTTCCAACTGACTCTCTTGGCAATTTCCTGGACCTGTTCCTTGTCCAGCAGTATTTGTTGTTCCTGGTCCCACATTATTAGTGGCATTATTGGTGCGAATGACACTCTGTAATTGGTAGCGTTCCTCAGATGCCTTGTTCAGTTCATAGGCAGAAATTCCCTTTGCTTCTTCCCTACTTTGCGGCATAGATTGTGGCTGTGCTGACTGCTGCTGGGAAGTCACCTGTTGTGGCTGTTGCTGAGTGTGGTGCTGAGATGGATGGTGTGCTGGGCTTTGGGAGTGCAAAAGGTGCTGTATTAGAAAATCATCATCATCTTCATCCTCTTCTTGAGATCGTTCAATCCCAAGCAAATCAGACTCGGACTTGCTCTTGGGTGGTGCAGAATGATAAGGCTGTGCCTGTGATGGTGGTGCCCGTGTGTCTGAGTAACCCTGTGGAGAAGTTAAAAAATTAGGAGAGAGAACTGAGGATAGGTACTTATTACTCCCAGTTCCTCCTGGAGACTGTGCAGGGTGAGTGGGTGCAGGAGAGTGCAGTCCAGGTCTAATGATTGCAGAGTTAATTGAAGGTGAAGGACTGGAATCAGGAAGGTGGTATGATCCTCCAGCCCCACCACTTGCAACACTGTTACTGCTACTAGCTGCTGAACTACCACCTGTTGAACCAGTACCATTACTTGTTGAACCAGTTCCACCTCCAGATCCAATTAGGGCAGGTGAATGTCCTGTACCATCATAGCCCATTGAAGGACTTCCTGCTCCTCCAAGTGAGGGTGGTAAGGAACCATATCCTGATTCTGAACCATATACCCCCTCCCCTGAAAATGAGCGCCCTGTTGCTCCAAGACCGCCAAACCCTTTTCCTGATCCCCCAGGACCAGAGCTAACTTCCTGGGTCTGGGGAGAACTGAACCCCCCATAAGGCTGGGAGAGGTGGGATGGTGGAGGTTGACTTGGTGAATATGATTGAGAGTGTTGTTGTGGTGGTGTTTGTCCAGGGAGGCAAGAAGTGGGTTTAACAGGAGCCACAGGGGAGCCATATGTGGAAAGACAGGGTTTAGGAGGAGGCTGTTGCGTTGCAGAGGAGGAAACAGGGAGTGGTGGGGGAGGTGGCAGAGGGGGTTGTGGTGCAGACTGGGGAGGTGGTTGCTGCCTTGAAGGAGCAGAGGAGGCACTAGATGAAGCACTCGGGTTAGAGGAAGTGGAGGAGGATGAAGTTGTAGAAGAAGCTGAGGGAGGTGTATGAGGAGTTCTGGATGAAGAAGAGCTAGAGGATGAGTAGCCACTGCTTGAACTAGTGCTCTTTCCTGATTTCCCAATACCACCACCAGAGGCAGCTGATGAGGATGTTGAGGAAGAGCTATAGGGGGGCTGTACTATGGGGCGGTACACTTGGTCTGATCGAGGTGAGGGCTTGGGGTCAGATGATGGGCTCTGTTCACCAAGGGGGCTACAGTTCATTCCACCATGCCGATGGTGTGGGATTTGCTGGTAGCCTGATGCTCCACAGCTAAGATAATGTTGCAGGGGATGGGATGTGGATGAGGACAATTGGGGCTGTGCAGAGGAGGGTCTCTGGTAGTGCTTAATTACACTGTCTTGCCTTGGAATTGTTCTCTCCTGTGGGTTAGGTGGTTGTGAGGGTGCAGGTGCTGAAGAGAATACAGAAGCATTATACAGATGGGAGGACTGCTCTTGAAGCTGGGAGGAGAGCAGGTTAAATTGAGGAGGAGGTAAGTGGCGGGCAGAGGATGACGTAGATGCTTGAGGCTGAGGACCACTTGGGGTCTCCTGTGCTCCTCTGTATGCTGCTGCACTCTGTGAAGAGAGAAGTCGGTCAAAACCCAGGCTGGATTGGGATGGTGGTTTTATGTGCAGCAAAGGATCATGGGGTGATAGGAGGCCATTGGAGGTAGGGCTAAATGTAGGTGTATCCTGGAGGGACAGTGATGGTGTCACCCCAGAGAACGAACGCCCAGAGAAGGAGGCAGGGTGCTGGTATGCTGACAAGGCAGAGGAAGAAGGGAATGAGCCAGATCCAGGCAAAGCACTGGATATGAAGAGCTCAGCAGGAGCTGGGGTATGCATTGCTACAAAGAGGAAAACAGATAAAACCAAATTAACCAGGTTACAACTAAATCAGTATAAATATTCATTTGCATACCATCCTGTACAGGACAGAACAATTAAGCATTGATGGATGCTTACCAGTTTGCCATGTTGGGGTACGAAACTGAGAAAGGAGGGAGGAGGCAGATGGGGGAGGCTGTGGGCCTCGGGATTCCAAAGCAGAGATCAGGTTCATGACTGAAGCATCAGGCCCTGAAGGGCTAGCATGGTGTAATCCAGCATCAAACAAACCCGAAAGCCCTATAAAAGAAATCACAATGTATACGTCATACATATGTACATAGTGACCTGCTAAAACTATGTAACCCTGTAGTAGTTGATTGAGAAATATCAACAGCAGTTAAAATTAACAAAACCATTTTAGAAATAAATCATCAGAGGAAAAAATCAGCAGACTGCTTGATTCAACATGGACATATGAACACATTTTAAAAATGTTAAATATATTTTAAAATAGACAAAAAAGACTTAAAAGATACAAAAACAAGTTCCATTGTCCTCACCTAAGCTCCGGCCTGCAGCCCCCCATGCCCCAGCCTGTCCAGAGCTGCCTGGGTGGTGATTTGTAGCATAGCCCTGCAGGGGGTGTGGTGTGGCATAAGCTTGACGATGGAGTAATTCGGAGTCTGGATGGGAGGATCTGGAACTCCCATACATCAGACTGACAACACAGATGAAAGAATAAATAAAACAAAAACAGAGTGAGATTAGGAAAGTAGAGAAGTACTTACCAAACAAAAGAGCTACCAATTGTCTGCATACAATTAGTCCTTAAAGCCCCTGTATAGCTTTGAATATGCAACATTATACAAATCAATATACAAACCAGTCACTAAACATGATACACATTACAGGTCTGTTAAGCTGTATACTTCATAAATCCTGTTACAGAATATTAGCTAATCTTGCTGTGCATTACATGCTGTTCAGTAGAGCCACACAGTCATATTAGCTGTTTAATCAGTCTATTCACTTCCATATCCTCCCTCTCCAAAATAGCCTCGGGAACTAACCCTATCCAGTCTCCAATACAACAATGCACATGCTCATTATCTTTGTACACACTCAATCCTTCAGGCGGAGAATGTCAAAAACTCAAGACCTGTTTTCAACCTCTCCAGTGCACCATTAAAAATTTGCCTCTGGATTGTGTTCGCCAATGTATCAATAATCAAGTGTTCGCATAATTTACTGCAAAGCCATACTGTATTAAATTATATATTTAGATTTGGGGAGGGATAACAAAAAGCACCCATAAAACCATTAATATTTTTCAATTAAATTAAATTTATTTGTATAGCACTTTTAACAACAGACATCTTCACAGCAAGATGTCTTGCTTCACAGCAACAGCAAAAGTATACAAGTATACAAATTCTGAATATAAACATGAATCTATAAATGTATCTATCTATCTATCTATCTATCTATCTAACCCTTTTAATACTAAAAACTGTTTTATTAAATGGCAAACTGCAGGCATACTTCTAACTCAAAAGCAAAGGCATGCAATGATTGTGCATTTTTAACAGTTGTCCTGGTTCTCTGTACTTCTTCCTCTGCTGTAAACGTAAACCCAGCTATTCACCCCGATTGGACATGGCTCAGCCAATCAGCTGTCTTTCGACTGTTGTTCCCTTTCATAAGAGTGGGCAGTTGAGCTGACAATAGCGGTTAGGATGTTGCTGAGGTGAGACAGAGCTCTCATTGATAAAAGCTCTCTTGTGACTCAATTGCCTTGGTAACCCCCTTCCTCAACAGGCTCTTAATGGGAGTACAGCTCTGTTAGCGTGGATCACTCCACTCGGAGGCCAGTGTGGGAAGCCGCAGACGCCACACACAGAGCGAGCACGTGGTGAGGGGGTGGGTGTCATTCAATATGAACATCAGAACACAGAACCAGACAGTCTATCTTTAAACCAACAGAGAAAGATAAGTGAGTTGACACTCATGTTGTTTCAATCTACATTTTGTGAAAATAAGCCAAAAAAAGAACATTAAAAAAATCTATCCAAAGATGCATACATGTGCTATTATCCTGTTATTCAATATTCTGTGAATAGAAAACTATTTCCTGTGAACACAAATTTCAATTATTATCCACTTGGCTTCTATGCAAAAAATAGGAATGACCAAAGCTCACACTTATGGGATAGCATCTGAGACCTTGTCCATGTTGTTTAAATGTACCCTTGTCTCAGGGGCAGGGTTCTTGTGTAATTAGCTGGAAAAAAGCTCTAATGAACTGAGTTAAATGGTTAAATGCACAAGCAAAAGAGCACACACCTCACTCATGCAGAGCCTCACTGGTTTATCCAATAACCACATAAATCATTGTGGCTGAGTACAATTATGTGCAATCAATAATACAAAATGCCTGTTTAAGACATTTAAATATCTCTGATTTGGTTTTAGAATTAAAATAACCAGGCAAGGATGGCTATGTTGAGTTTTTCATTTTATCAGCAAAAACAAAAGAACTTGATGTTAATTTCTGTGGAATTAAGAGCAAATCCATTTCAAAGGACACACCAAAATTTAATAAGACTACCAGTCAAACAGTCATATGCTTCTCAAGCAACAGAATACCGTCTCCTTAAAAACAAATCTCACAGCACGTGTTCATCAGCATTCATATACACTAAAATAATTCTTCTCCAAAGCCTGTGAGATCTCTAGCAAGATCTAAGAGATTGTCATGTTATCACAGTCCTTAAGATTGACATGAGGTTTGATAGAAATCGGCCCTTAATTAGGTGTTAATCCCAAAGTGATGAACCACAGACCCAGACGGAGTAAGAGATGGATCCCTGGAGGAAGAAGATAAATTGGTTGATGTTTCCCTATACAAACACTCCAGCTACACTTCCTTTCTTTTCATGTATTTTTTGCTAATTTTCAAACCACTTCCTTTTCTTGGTATTCCTCTACCATGGTTCACTTGCACTTTAGGTGATTCCATGCAC
>JAQQZX010000008.1:57120-67781 GCA_030068355.1 Notoglanidium maculatum | reverse complement strand
CACCCCCACACCGCCCCACACACACACCCCCACACAGCCCCACACACACACCCCCACACAGCCCCACACACACACCCCCACACAGCCCCACACACACACACACACACAGCCCCACACACACACACACACACACACACAGCCCCACACCACCAGGTCAAACACAGACAGGAATCTAAACCTCGAACACGCACGCACTAGACCACACACACGCGTGCGCGCGCATATAACACTTCACACATCCATCACATCTCACTTCACATCCTGGTTCAAAAACTACCGCTTTTACATTCAGCAGAAATAAATATACATCAGCAGCTCAGGTTTAACACATTGACATCCTGCACAGGAGAAACACAGCCAGGTCACCAGTTAACCAGGTGACCAGTTACTAAAGGAATAACATTAAAACAACAGCAAACAAAGAGGTGAACTTACAGTTCCTGATGTCGGAGATGAACACGGCTAATCCCCGCATCCCGTCTCCCTTCGACACGGCCGGCATCTTTACTCTCTCTCACCAACACACTCTTACTCTAACGCACACTCTCTGTCTCTCTCCCCGCGCGCGCGCACACACGCACACACACACACTGGGCTAACAAATTACTTCCAGATGGAAATGTGTCTGGATCAAACAGGGCTAGATTAGCTAAAAAAAAAAAACAAATAAAAAAAACACCGAGTTAGCTCAGAAGCTAATGTAACGTAAGACTGTGGTTCTTGGAGCTCTGAGGTGTTTTTGCGCTAGCTTGCTAAGGTTGCTAGCGGGTTGATCCAGCGCAAGAATCCGGTGAAGTGTGTTAGATGCGCGGCTGGATTGAGGTCACTGTCTAGCGCCGAGTTTTAGCTCCTAAACGCCACTTGACGTTTCCTCTCACACGAATTCATTCAAACCGAATCAAAGGCGATGATTTCACTCCGGAGCCCCACAACGCTACCGGCTACTGACGAACGATCTAGAATTTTTAAGTAACGGCTGTCGGTTGTTGAGCGGTTATTAAACGCGACACGGCGGAGAAATAAACCGATGCCGTGTCCTGGCTTTTTTTTCTGGTCACTGTGAGTCAGCTAGCTAAACAGCTATGCTAGTGCTATCAGAAGCTCAGAAGAGGCTACATCACCCGAAACCCGACACGCTCAGCTATTTTATCTTTCTGAGATTAAATTTGTAGCGCTAAACGCTTTCTACGTCGCCGGTTTTCGTGCCTTTCCGCTCGGTCGATACCAACGGACCAGGCTCGTGACAGAACAGGCAACGGGGCACGAGACGGTTTTTTTTTTTTTTTTTTTTTTATTTTATTTTTTTTTCCTTTCCTCTCAGCCAAAGGATTCTATAAGGGCTTCCTCTTGGTAAGCCCCGCCCATTGACCTGATTGGTTGTACGCGTTTGCGTCACCTCTGTTAAGCACGTTTATTAGTTAGTTTATGAATCACTTAATTGTCGTTAAGCAATCTGATTGGCTTAATGATTACACAAGATATTAAATTATGAACATTCTTTTTTTGTTATATTCTATTTAATCTTTTTAGGATTTTGGGTCATTTACATGTTTGATTTGTGAAATAACGGTACTATGATAAATAAACAACAGTAAACAGTACCTAAACATGGAATATAAATCCATACACCAAAAAAAACCCTAAAGTTAATTATTTATAGTGTAAATAAAAACTAATCAAATTTTGTGTTCAGAATTAGTCTGAAGCAAAACACAAAGCAAAAAAAATTTTTTTTCCTGTATCTTTTTTTTTATTGAATCTGCAAAATGCTGCTGTTTAAAAACAAAGAAATAAATAAATAAATACATGCATGGATTAATATAAAGCACATTTGATTATGTGACTTTTATGCAGCATGTGATCATTCTGTGAGTATAAAATGTTCTAGATTATTTTATTAAAGTATAATGTTATTAAGTTGGATGACTTTCTGACAGCCATTTTTGTCTTGTCTTTTTGTTTTTTTAGAAGTTTAAAAGAAACTACTTATTAGGCTTAAATAATCCTTATTACTCACTACACACCAGCCACTTTGCCTCTTTCTAACTTCATACTTCTGTAGAATACTTTTTCATTCTACTGTATACTTTACATGACAGTAAAGTGATCTAATATCTAATCTATTTATTATTATTATTATTATTATTATTATTATTATTATACTGTACAATATATTATGTTTAGGGTTTTTCACAGGACCTCCATTTCTGCTTTTCCTTCCTTTTAAAAATAACGTGTTTTTCACCAATTTAAAATTTTCCTTTTTGTTTTCTTCACAATAGCAAAAAAAAAAAACCACCACCTTGTAGACCTCAAAATTTCCTTAACATCATATACATTCTTTCAACTCTATTCTAAATGAGAGACCATACAGATCCCTCTTTATGAATCTAAGACGTCTGAATGATCCAATGAATCATTGAAGAGTTACTGCACACATAAGTGTGTTTTTTTTGAGCTGTAAACTAAAGGATCTGACTGTACTGTGGAGAAAAACATCAATACTGACAAAAAGTGACCAGTATGACCACTTTCATAAAAAAAACTTTTATGACCACTTTAATAAAAAAATCTGCTTTTTATTGATTGACTGGTTAAAATCTTCCAGAGCCCTGCAAGGCCCATGCTGTCGTAAAGTCAACTGTTTGGTACTTCTCTATGTCATGATGTTTTTATTTAAAAAAGATGTTTCTTTTTCACTTTTTCACCCAATCTAGTTCATAGTTTTTGTTTTGAAAGCACATGACCCCTACCTGCTAGCTGTCTGTGCAGCAAAGCCTCCACAGTTTCACTGTTAGTGATCCCTTTCAAACCCAGTGAAGTCCATAATAATACGCAACAGTAGATACAGATTTATTAAGAGTTGTTTATGTAATTAATCACATACCACATTTAAACAGTCACAGCAAGCAGTTGTGCTCATTTTGATTCTAATTATTAGTTCTGGATATT
Source organism: Notoglanidium maculatum (assembly GCA_030068355.1). Lineage (NCBI taxonomy): Eukaryota > Metazoa > Chordata > Actinopteri > Siluriformes > Auchenoglanididae > Notoglanidium > Notoglanidium maculatum. Next base: position 64,829 of record JAQQZX010000008.1, on the reverse strand, counting down.
CAATTAGTTCTGCAATAATCAGCTTCAGGATGGTGCCAGTGATTCCACCCTGTCTTTTCCTATAACAGCACGCTTCCAAAGTGTTTTATTCCTTACTTAGCTACTTTAATACTTCCACAATTATAAAAACAAGTTTTGCTTCATTTAATTATAGATCATTTCACTTGCTGGTTCATATTAAAGCCATATTTTGTCACAGGGATTTTTTTTAAACATCTTGTGGAGAATTTATGTTACGTGCAATGTAATCTATAACACTATGCATTATTCATATACTTTAATATATTTTAAAGTGCAATTTAATAAATAATCTTTCACAGATGTGTATTTACAGCAGTACGGGTTTCATTCGGATGAGAACAGAGCAGATATAAAGAGTTTAGTGATTTATTACGTTGAAGTAAAGTATTTTACATTTCATGAGCAACCGGTATAAAAATCATATTTTAAAATATGACAAAAAGAGGACACTTACAGTGACGTTTACATTCAAACAAGAGACAACAATACGCTCCCTTTCAACCAATGAGGACTCGAACTAAAGCAAAGTGGGCGGGGAAATGGAGGTGGAGTCACACCGAGATGGACCAATCAGAGAGTAGCAGTGTAGAGGCGGGAGGAAGAGGCGACGGGTTTATGTTGTGTAGCCGCGCTGAGGGACGCAATCCATTCATCAGCGAAATGGCGGAGACCGCGGACAGGATGGAGGTGAGCTGTAACCACACAAAGAGCGGCCCGGTGTAGCTATCGCGCGAGGGACCGAATTATCAGTGTGTTTAGTCTTATGGTTCACGGCAGATTTTCGTTATCAGGCTGTCTCTCACGCGCTTTTTAACCAACGTGCTGATTGCGTGCTGCGCATCATCCATTTTACACAGCTTAGCTAACGCTAGTTTACCTCAGAAAATCAGTTAAGATAATCCGCCATCTTTTAGCGTGATGGGTTCACTAAAATACCGCGTTTCCGTTTACAAAGTTTGTTTGAGCATTTCTATAAGGATAAGCCTTCAGTTTGATTCATGGATAAATTTCTCGCTGAATCACACTAGCTAGTTAGCTAGCTAACAGAATAATTGGCTCGTGCACACACCGCATGGGATTAGCTCCTTTCTGCACCCGTGTTAGGACAAATCCCACCTCTTTGCTACGATTGGCCAGTCGCTAGAACTAGCGATGGTGTAATTGGATGGTGCAGAAGTGATCCACTCGGCGGTTTGACCTAGCAGCCTGTCATAACGCACGGAGGCGGGGTTTGTCTGAGAACGGGTGCGAATGGAAAGTATGAAACGTAAGGGAATTTTTGCTGGTTATCCTTATTGATTTTAATTAGTCATTTTAGTATATCAGATAAAAATGTGTGCGTCAGTGTAAAAACGACTCAAGCACTTAGAGCTGTGGAATGGTTATTTAGCAGCTCCACGTTGTTAGCATGGTGGCTTTGCTAATAGCTAGACTGAGCCACAGGCTAAAGTTGCTCACATGGCGCACACAGCCGGAGGATGGAGAGGTTCTTCAGACGTTTTTCACTTTAATGTATTTTTATTGTTTATTTAAGTCATGTAAAGCTCAGTAAACACTGATATTAATACAGTCTTATGTGTTACTGTTTCGCTGTCGTGCCCCTGGAGGTGTCACAGGGAGAGAGCTCAGAGAAGCCTGCTGCTGAGGACATGACGTCTAAGGACTACTACTTCGACTCCTACGCGCACTTTGGCATCCATGAGGTCAGACCACGAGGTCCAGTCCTGATCTTTGATGTATAATCTCTCACCATGTCCTCCTGTCTTACACCTTCCTTCCTGTCCGTCTGTAGGAGATGCTGAAGGATGAAGTCCGCACACTCACCTACAGAAATTCCATGTTCCACAACAAGCACTTGTTCAAGGACAAGGTGGTGCTGGATGTGGGCAGTGGCACCGGCATCCTGTCTATGTTTGCAGCCAAGGCGGGCGCCAAGAAAGTCATTGGCGTGAGTTGTACATGTGCGCGCACGCACTGCATGTCTTGCTGTCTTAACCTCATCACGGCAAGTTCAGGTTGGGGACACCTTTTTAGGAGAACCACTGGTGTGGCCTAATATTCTAATGCGCAAGCTTGATTAGAAGCTCCGCCCTTGCCAAGCCACACCTACTTCAGGTCATATTAGGAGCAAATTATGAACTTTGTATTGATGGTGATTAAACGTTACTTTATTGTTAAGGTTCTAACATCTGTACTGTTGATTTTGTAGATCGAGTGCAGCAGCATATCTGACTACGCGGTGAAGATTGTCAAGGCCAACAAGCTGGATCACAGTAAGCACACAATCCTTACTGCTCTTGGTCTAAAGTGTACACACTGTATTCATCAGTGTGAACAAACTGAATGTGTTCTTCGGTCACTAATTTGATAAACGTGTCCGGTATATGAGTAGCTCTGAGTGTCCACTGACTGTGAGCTCACCTTGTGTCCTTCGTGTTGTGGTTCCAGTTGTGACCATTATAAAGGGTAAGGTGGAGGAGGTGGAGCTCCCAGTGGATCATGTAGACATCATCATCTCTGAGTGGATGGGTTACTGTCTGTTCTACGAGTCCATGCTCAACACGGTCATCTACGCCAGAGACAAGTGGCTGGTGAGGCTCAGAGCTGTCACGTCTCTCTACGTGATTTCAATATGTGTCATTAACCCTTTGTAACAAAGTACGAGATGGAAATCGCACCCTAACTACCTGAGACCTTTAGTGTAATTCAGCACTGAGTGTTCTACAGAATATCACAAATTAAATATATAAAATAAAAATGTGTATCCCATGTTCCACTGCAAGTTGGACCTGAGGTTTTTGTTTTAAGACTTTAAAATTCATATCAGTAACATGCAACAGCACTAAACTGTACTTCTTATATATGTTAAGAATATTGCGTATTTAGCATTTTCTGTTTATAAACATTATATGTTTTAGGCTTGAATGTTAACAATTATTGTTCATAACACTGGAGATTTTCTCCGTTCAGGTGTATTTTATCAGGATTCTTGTACTCATATTTTCATGTGATGTGGAATTTTAACTGATAAGAGCTTCCGTAGAGTCTGGATGTGTTTAAATGACGTCTCAGTCATAAAATAAGGACTGTGTGTGTTTTCGCACGTTACTGTGGGTACACAGCAGCCACATGTGCTTAGAAAGGGTTCTCTTTCTAATCTGGAATCCTTAACTGTTCAGAAATGGGCCTTGGAAGCCTTTCTCATAAATCAACCCTCTCTATAACAGATACCCTTAAGGGTTATAGAGTTGACTTTGTCTTCTAAAAGCATCAAACTATGTTCACACAGTTGCTTTTTTTTGTATTTTAATGTTACTAAAGTGTGTGTGTGTGTGTGTGTTCTAGCTTGTGTAAGAGGGTGTGTGTGCTCATCTGGTAATGATGGAGGGTTAATGTTGATCTTTGTGATGTTAATGCGCTCTTGTTTCAGAAACCTGACGGACTGATTTTCCCCGATAGAGCCACGCTGTACATCACCGCCATTGAGGACCGTCAGTACAAGGATTATAAAATCCACTGTGAGTTTTCTGCTCCTGTGTGTTTCCTGTGCATTCATCCGGAATGCTGCTGGTCTCCGTGTTTAAGCTCTTTTCCTCTCTCCTCTGTCAGGGTGGGAGAACGTGTACGGCTTTGACATGTCCTGCATTAAGGAGGTGGCCATTAAGGAGCCGCTGGTGGACGTCGTGGACCCCAAACAGCTCGTCACCAGCTCCTGCCTCATCAAGGTGGCCGAATTATCCACCGCTTCCTCGTGCAGATGTTCTTGACAGTTTACGTTAGCATGGGAGAAATGTCAATAATTAATGACGTAGTGAAAGCTGTGTACACTAACATGTTAACGTGTGTGTGTCAGGAGGTGGACATCTACACGGTGAAGATCGAGGACCTGTCCTTCACCTCGCCCTTTTGCCTGCAGGTGAAGAGGAATGACTACATCCATGCTCTGGTCACCTACTTCAACATCGAGTTCACACGCTGCCACAAGAGAACCGGCTTCTCCACCAGTGAGTCACTGTGGAACCTGTTTACGGTTCTAAAGCCTCTGAGCAGAGCTGATGCTAACCCCTTAGGAAGTACAGCTTCATGTGTGACCTCAGTGTTGGATTTTAGAGCTTATGAAGCAGAGGGCTTTTTGTTCCTCAGCAGAACTGAAGTGCGGAAATCTTTTTGGGGTTAAAGCTAATCTGTAACCTCATAATTCTTGTTTCCTCCTCAGGTCCTGAGTCTCCCTACACCCACTGGAAGCAGACTGTCTTTTATCTGGATGATTATCTGACGGTGAAGACGGGAGAGGAGATCTTTGGAACCATCAGCATGAAACCCAACGTCAAGAACAATGTAAGGCCTTTGGCTATAGAGATACTCTTACCATCCAAACATTGATTATTTTTTCTCTTAACAGCACTTCACAGAGCATTTAATGCTGCTTATACCACTGTACGTTACCAACTATTGATAGTTTATTTGAGAATAACTGGTCATACTTTTTAAACCATTTGTTGTCATATTTAACGTGGTGGACCCTAACCCCAACCACAAAAAAAAGTGTCTGCTGTACACATTCTCATGATTGAGCTGTTAATATAGAAATGGCAACATGTATTAGAAAGAGCGCCTTGATTATAAATAAACTTGCACCACCGTCACAGCTGCTGTTAGAGAAAATTAATCAACACCTTCTGAACAATCACAATCCAGAAATCGGGAGTGCTGTGATGTAAAAGAAAGTTGCTGAGCTGGCTGTAGTGTGTATTGTTGTGCGATCAGTGATTTTCTGTGTGTGTTTTACAGAGAGATCTGGACTTCACTGTAGATATTGACTTCAAGGGTCAGCTCTGTGAGATGTTCAAGACTTCCGAGTACAGGATGCGCTAAATCTCGTGTGTGTGTGTGTGTGTGTGTATGCACGTATGCACGTGTCGGAGGGAGATCAGTGCATTTTGTGTGTGTGTATCCTCATTCCTTTTACAGAGCTCTTGTGCATCACTGAAGGACTTTGACACCCATGCACGAACACTTTGATTTTCTATACAATGATGACGCAGCAGCGTTTTTGTTGTGCAATATTCACACAGGACATGTTTTATTTTTAGCCCACCCCTATATTTACACACACACGCGCGCACACACACACACACACACACACACATGCGCGTGCCCTGGCTCCTTCTTGCCTGTACATAGTGTTAATGTTCAGCCACTTTAACCTGTTGTGCAGTCATGGATCCTGTTGTCACGGCAACTCACCTGTCCTGTTTGATTTCTAGCATTTAGTTGGGTAAGAAGAGCCTCCTGTGACGGTTTGTTTGCTCCTCTCCCTCAGCGTGTGTCTGCGTGTTTGGGGGCAAACACAAGTCGATCATTGGTGTATTTTTGAAATTCAGTGTACTAATCCACCATCTTCTGTCTGTAAAATATGTCATGTTATGAACTCGGGCTGCAGCTCGGAGCCTGAGCCCCGGCTCTGTGATTGGCTGAATGTGAAAGTGTGCCGGGGTCCTGTTCTCACTCTGCAGTGTGTCGGAGTGGTCACTAGAGGGTGCTCTAATAACGGTTCACTCCGGTTTTATATTCCATTAAAATCCCACAGGCGGTTTTTAAAACTCACTCTGTTTTGTGGGAGGGGAAAAACCCATGTTTTAGTCCTTTCGCTGTTACACACTGAAGTCCAACACCTCCTGCAGCTGAGTTTCCTCGTAAGTGCTTCAGCTGTGTGTGCTGTGAGCACTTAAACCCCGAGCTGCAGTCTGATTTGGATAGACTGTGACAGTCGGACACTGATCTGTTTACAGCGCGGATATGTTGGGGTTTAACTCCTCCTCATGTGCGTCTGGGGAAACAGCTGCTTTCTGAAAGCCCGTGTTGATATCGCCTGAGCCTCCTCAATCAGTGTTAGAGAAACGAAAAGAACTAAACTGGCGTCAGCATCTTAAAAACATCTCCTTTACATTTAATATCTGTAGTGTTTAATTACAGGCAAAAAAGAGACAGTCATGAGTGTATTGAGGTTCAGTTTGTGTTCTTCACTGCTCTGGGATGCAGCTGGTTAAATTGTGTCCATTAGAAGTACATTCAGTTTTTTTCTGCATTTTTTTTAAATAAAACAATAAAATTGGGAGAAAAATTGTCGTTTCTGCCTGTCTCAAAAATCAGTATTCTTTTTTTTTTTTTTTTTTGTTTTTTTTTTTTAAGAGAACACAAACTCAATGCACGTGTTTCACTACAATGAAATGGAGTAATAGTAAAGCTTCTAGAAAAGTGCACAGCTTGTTGATTTTATTTTCCCAGGGTTCATATCTTCTTATGAATATCAGCAAGCTGTGCGTCTGTTATATTACTGTAAAGTAAAGACTAGGGAAGTTTGTTTTAAATTTTTTTTGATTTGTGTGTTTGGGTGTTTGCTTCATTCCTGTACAGAGGAAAAGCAGAATTCGGCTTTAGTGGTGTGTGTGCGCGTGCAGGAGTGTGGTCTAAACAGTTGTGGTATACTTTTAATTCATAGAAACAGTAATAAATTTATACCTAAAATTCTACTGAACACACACGAACATTACAGAGAAGTGCAGGTTTGAAGAAGTCTAGAATTTAAAGTTCTCACTTCCAGTTGTGGAGAAGTGGAAATGAGGAACATGTGTTGTTACTAAAGTGAAAGCAGAGGAGCACGTGATCAAGGATTAACTGTGTGTGTGAGAGAGAGAGAGACGTTTGTATAATAAGAACAACAGAATGAAGAAGCAGAAACTAATGAAAACTAATTCTTTAAGCACCGGAAGAGCTTTTTTCCACTTTATTAAACCTGTTTAAATGGAAATGTAAAGCCAAACCTTCATCATCTGCACACTGCTGGAACTCGTCTTTAACTGAACACTCCAATTGTTTACAGCGTCATTTTAAATACACTGATAAACTATAATGTACACTGTGTTCTGTCTTTGTTCTGTGGTTCTACATATGCGAGGTGGATATGAACAGAGCTGGAACTGATGTTTTCATCATTTTAGAAATGATGGATTAGATCATTAACAGCTCAAATAGTCAGGGTTGTATAACGCTATGAGCTGAGCTTTAAATGGATGGAGATAAATCACTAATTTATTATTATTATTATTATTATTATTATTATTAATATATGGACTATTGGAGCTCTCCTTTGCATGTCCATGTCTTGCTGAATTGTGAATACTGATTTTGTTTTTGTGATTTAAGTGATGCTGCAGCAGATGTTCTCCTTATGTTTCTCCTCAGCCATTCTTCTTTCTCCTTCCTGGCCTACTGTTCCTGCTTGTGCAGCTCCTTCACCTTCTGTGTGACCTCTCTCAGCATGTCCAAGTTCAAGTGGCTTTATTGATATTTCAACCATATACATGCGATACAGTACATAGTGAAATGAGACAACGTTTCTCCAGGACCAAGCTGCTACATATAAGACAACACAGAAGTACAAAGGTGCACATGTGCAACAGAAGACAACATAAAATGCAAGTGTGTAAATGTGTGAACACTACAAAGAGTGCAGACGCCATGAGACAAGACAAAACACTGTCACGTTAGTGCAGCACTAATCCAAATCTAATGTGCAAAATTGTAGAGGTAGATGAATGTACATTTTTCTGTGTGTGTGTGTCAGTCCAGTCCCTGAGTGTTCAGGAGTCTGATGGCTTGGGGGAAGAAACTATTACAGAGTCTGG
>JAQQZX010000007.1:24679680-24704055 GCA_030068355.1 Notoglanidium maculatum | reverse complement strand
TGCACTTTAAACCTGAACCTAGTATTAAGTGTATTAGTTGTAATTAAACTATACAGTGTGACCCAAATGAGGATGGGTTCCCTTTTGAGTCTGGTTCCTCTCAAGGTTTCTTCCTTTTGTAATCTCAGGGAGTTTTTCCTTGCCACCATCGCCACAGGCTTGCTCATTAGGGATATATATAGATAAATGTATAAGTTTATATTCAGAATTTATATACTCTTGTGAAGCTGCTTTGAGACAATGTCTGTTGTTAAAAGCGCTATACAAATAAAATTGAATTGAATTGAATATTTCTGACAAATGGATCACTAGTGAAGGAGATCTCAGACAAGTGATCAGACATTCATGCAAAAGCAATGTGTCAAAGGTCGTGGTCAATTGCTGTTTCCTTCATTTCATGGGTTATTGACATTTGACACAGAAAAACTGCTTCATGCTTTGTTACCTCTATGTTAGATTATTGAAATGCCTTACTATCTGGATGTTGCAGTAGGAGCATAAACAAGCTCCAGTTAGTCCAAAATGCAGCAGCAAGAGTACTTACTAGAACAAGAAGATATGAGCACATAACCCCTATCTTATCTACACTGCACTGGCTCCCAATCAAACTTCACATTGATTATAAAATACTACTATTACCCTATAAAGCACTGAATGGTCTCGCACCTCAATATCTGAGCGAACTTCTGAAATAGAGAGTGAAATAGAGTTGAAGCTGTTCTGTACGGAGGAATGGGCTAAAATTTATCCAAGCTGATGAGCAGGACTAATCAATGGTTACTATTACTATTTTACTACTACTAAATGTTTCTCTGCAGTTATTGCTGCACAAGAGGCTCTGAAAGCACAGGTTCACATACTTTTGCCTCGAACAGATGTGAAATATTAGATCATTTTCCTCAATAAAATCAGATGATGTTTTCTATATATAGAGAGAGAGAGATAGAGAGATTAAGATAAAAATGGGTTAAAGGCTTCTATCTATCTATCTATCTATCTATCTACTGCTCAAGTAATCCATACTTTGGTCAGTTGAACTCTTAAAGAAGTGCATGAATGCATATTCCTATTACTGAATACAGCTACGTTATAATGTACTATTATATTTTAGAATATAACAGTAGTATAAAGGCTAGTGGTATTTTGCCTACTTCATGCTATGCTTTACATTATTGGAGATTTTTTCCTTGTATATCTGGATCATATTTGTCATAGCCTAATGGATTGGCTGGCTGCCATTTGGAGAAAAAAGAATTATGCTTTTAAGTATCTGTGACTTAACTTGGGGCGTTGACAGTGTCCATTTAGGTCAGTTCCATTTTTTTCCTGCCATGGGTTTAATACAGCTAATACACCTATTGACGTCATGGCATGGGTAAATTGCTGTTTACAGTAAACTGTTCAATTAGCACACACCTCCTAAAAGATATTTTATAGCTCTGTATTGCTTTGTGGTATTTCAGCAAAAAGCTTACACGTATTTATGCAAATTCTAACTTGGTTGTTCGAAACATTGCATTATTTTTATCCTTCTAAATTTATGCTCCTGCTGATTTAATGAACCAGATAAGCAAGATGTGTGCAGGAAACCTACAGAAAGTTTGTGCATGATTGTAAATTGACTGTCTGTTTTTTAGACTCTGCTTTTCAGTAATTGAGGCATGAGGGGATACAATATCTCCTTATTAGCAGAAAGCAATGGGGTGGGCAGGAGCAGGACAGTAATATGAAATGAGTCACTCCTACTATGAGGGCACAGAGGTTAATTAACAAAGCATCTTACTGGAGCGGGGCCATTTGGACTGTGTGAAATATGGATATGAAAAGAGCACTTGGTGAAACGCCATAAGACCAGCTGAGGACAACATACCAAGAATCTTGGATCAGTACTTTTAATTCCTTGCAATTCATTCATGTGATGTGAATAGGATGATGGCCATGACTCATGGACATTTTCTCCATTTTACTTCTCAATTAAGTTCAAACAAAGGATCCAATATGAATCTTGTTCTCAAGCACATGGAAATCATTTCTGCCAATATGTCTTCAACAAATACTAATAATGTAAATAAAATATTAGTATAAATATCAGTCAACAGTAAAGTAAAATAAAGCAGGTCAGCATAGTGAATGTTTAAAGTCTTTAAAGTTTAAAAATGTTTAAATTCTGAAATCAGCATTTAAAGAACCTAACACAGTTCTTCTATTTCTGCAGTCAAAGCAGAACAGCCTCCATTATAGGTTTAAAAAGTACGCCATTGCTGATGATCTTACTTTATTTAAACTCATACCAAAACTATTTTTAATGAATGTTTGGAAATTTAAAATATACAGTTTTCTTCTGACAGGGTAATGAAGAAAATATAAAATATACATCTACATCTTTCTGAAGTACAGCACAGGTTTGTTAACTTCCCCTCCTGAAGGCACTGTTATCTGTCATCATCATCATCACCATCATCCTCCTCACCTTCCTTTTCTGCTTCCTTCTTCAAACAAGCAAACAAATAACTAAATGTGAAGGAACTGATATGTATGTAAACATTATGTGCTCATGCATGGAAAAGTATCAGCAGTGAAAAGTAACTTGTTAATTAGCTCCAGCTTCCTATTGAGAATAAAGAGAATAATGACAGGCTGTTCTTAGGGGCTTTGTGCGAGATGGCTGCTGTCATTTTAAAAATGCTCAGATGGCCTAATAAGCAAAAATAACATGCAGCGCATTGAGCATACTCTTGTTCCTTAGGGATAAATAGACACACTCTGGAGCTGTTTCTGTGTTCTTACATATCCAGTTATTTCTGATTTATAGTTATTTGGTCTTTGTGTTTACATTCTTCCACATCACCGCTTGGCTCATTTGGCAGTGAAGCTAGGATTAACCTGTCTTCCTATAAGCCAGACTGTTGGTTGTTTAATCACACTCGATTCATCTTTTCATTCATTCATAACTTTATATGTTTTATAAATTTAAGCATGAACACTTGTATTAAGATAATTTTTTTAGGAAATCTGAGTAAAAGGAAGTGGTGCTGTACACTGTCTGTGAGAGTTGGGCAGTATGATGCAAACCATCACTTAAACATGGCAATGAAACAACAACCCAAATCTTATGTATCTAAAATACATTTTAATCTTGCTCAGATTCACAATTGTTACAATATTGTCATTATCATTGATTGCAACTCCCTTTTTCAGCATCAGACATTCTGTACAACAGCGGCATGTAAAGTGGATTTACGTCAAGGCACGAGACACGTCCATAAGTCAGGGAAGCCTTTTTCAAGGCACTGCTTTAATTTCATCCCCACGATACTGTGACGTGCAGCAGAGGAACATGGGCCACAGCGTACTGTACACACGATGTGCTCTCTGTTGACAAAAAGAATGAACAATCATTCTCATCACTCTCCCTCCATTTTTTAAATGGATTGGAAAATGAGCATGACCACTTTTAAATGGTTGCAAATGTTTTCTTGCTTTTTTATCTTTTCTTTCTTTCTTTTTTTTAAGAGAGCCAAACAATAACAGTTTGAGAATGGGCTGTTGGGTTTTACAGATCAATGCAGTCAACAGGAATCCATTCAGATGATGAGCGAAATGATGTCCATTCCCGGGGATCTCAATGCACATGTTGATTATTTTTTCTTTTCTCTCTTGATCATGGCACGGCAGAGAGCTGTAAATGTATAGCCTGGGGACCTGGCAAAATAGAATGATTCATTTTCAAGCTATTTAGCATCATTTTACAATATATATTTGTAAAATTCTATCTTTGTCATTTCTATGTTGGGAACTTACAATAATTGTTCCAATACATGTGGAAGTTGGGGTTTGACCATTAATAGGCATAAATAGGTACTAAATAGGTAAAAAAATAATAATGCAATATTTTTCCTAAACATGACCGAAAATGTGCTATACAACAAAAAAATCAAAGAAAACAATTTTTTCATCATTCACATTCTGCATTAAAATATTCTAGTGATTTCTCTAACTAAATAATTTCATATATAACAAAATCTATTATACTGAGTTGAATACTTATCATGCTCTGATTTTTTCCCCATTCCGCCCATATCCTGCAAATTTCATGTGAGTTCAAATGGAATGCATATAAAATTATGAATTTGAAAAAGGTGAAAAAGAAAAAGGTTTCTCACCATATTGCTAAGACATTGGCGTCTACTCTTGACTAAGTCTCCTTCGGCGTCCAAATGCATGCGAGCCAACATTGGTTGGGACAAATTTGCTGCTTCCAATTCCCCCTGAGCGGTTCAGGAAGTCTGCCAAGCGATGAGTCACACATGTAGCAGTGTTACAGGCTCGCTTCTGTGCTGTAATGCTAAATAATAAAAAAAAACCAGCAAGAACATGTTTAAAAGCCAACAAATTAGAAATTATTCTGAAATATGTGAGTAATTATGATAAGGTTGGTATCTTACCTATAGACTTTTAGACTAGGTTTTACATGGCATTTGACAAAATATGACATTTTTTTGGTTATTTTTTGGCTCAATAAGAAAATAGACAGGCTTCATTTGTAAAAATATGTTTATTCAGGTCAAAAGTGAGGCTGTTTGTCAGTGAGAGCTGCCCAAGTAGAAACAGATATGTAAGACATTAAGAAAGAAAGACATTAAAGTATGCTGTCTCTGCCAATGAAGATTAAAAAAGGATGAATGAGGAAATCATGTCAGTCAAGCAAAAAGAAATCCACATGCACTGACACTCAAATATCAGGACCAAGGCAGAGAGCTGTTTTAGATGAGATTGGTTGATTCTCTGTACATATGCTCTGTGCTGCGCTTCTTTCCTGGGGTTCCTGCTCCTACGTTGGTGCGTGGGTATGTCTGCAGCTTGTGCAGTTCCTGTGAAAGCTTTCCCAGAACACAGGTACTCAGGTTGGAGCAGCGCTTGGACATGGGTCTGCCCACGCTGTTGGAGAAGAGATCATACATACAGCTCACAGTAACAGAACAGAGCATGCAAAACACATTTCACATTTCCAGTTTTATTCTACAATGAAGAGCCAGATGCATATCAAACTTAACATGCCTCCTTCCTAAGTGGAGTTACTTCATGCTCACACTCACTGATATGATCAAGTTTTTATAGAATTCTGGCTGATTTGACATTATCACAGCAATGGACAAATCATGCAAAATGTTATTTCCTGTATTTCTGGAGATCATGCTGTCCTCTCAATTGCATGCTTTGCAGGCAACGTTGCATAAAGTTCTCAGGAATAAATCAAACTTCATGCAAAAACTGGAGATTGGCAGAGAACCTGTTGCATGAATTCGTTCCATTTCATTATGTAAATTGGTACAGGTCTTTTCTGGACATACCTCCATCGTAAAAAGCTTTGCATCCATAATCTTATATCTACAGGGCATTTGCTCTCATGTTGAAGCCTTTTAGATTCACTGATTCAATTCTTTAAAAAAAGAGAAAATAAGTGCACCATCCTTCAAATAATCTGTCATTGTTATCTTACTTTTGGATTTCTTTTTAATTATTACAACATGTACCTGCTCTCCTCAATCTCCTGCTGATCAAGGTCTTCTGCAGTCATCTGCACAAACTCTTTGATAAATGCGTTCAGCAACCGCCTTGCCTCATAGTCAGAGAGCATGGCTTCGTCTGGTGAGGGCTCCAAAGCAGGCCTGAAGATGAGATGGATAAAGAAAGGAAAAGCACAACTTTATATAATGCAGAAAGTGAGTGAAAGAAAGCGAGCAAGAGTGAGTGAGAGAGAGAGAGAGGTTTCTGCTAGATAATAATAAAAAACAATCTGCTAAGAGTATGCCACTTAAAAGCTGTCCTGTTGCCAAGTTTGGATTTATTGCACGATCAATACTGTTGTAAGCAGATTGAGTTTGGCCTGAATTCATCTGATGTAATCAGAATACTGACCCCACCCCCACACTACCCTAATAGTGCACATATATAGAGATATAGAGGAACTATTTACTATTTAGAGGTTTTTATTTAGTTTAATTTAAAGATAACATTCGATATAAAATATTCATATCTTACAGTTTTGTAATCAGCAATCTCACCTGGATGGCGCTGCATTTGAGCAGTACGTCTGACAGATAATCAAAGCATAGGCAATGAAGAAAGCAGAGATCTTCAGCATAACCATGGTGCACTGTAAGCTTCTCTGTTGGAAAAAAAAAAATACATTTTATAATTTCCTTGTCATCAATAAAAAGTATTATCTTTATTATCTTTTAATGAAAACTGTTCTTCATTCCATTCCAAACTATTTCTATTAAACTATTACACTTTCAAATGTACATTTTCAAAACTGACCATTGTAAGTAGCCTTTAAATAACAGGAGTCTCTAAATACTATCAGAATCTGCTCCAATTTCTTAAGTCAATGCTGTGATGTTGTGCTGGCATCTGGCTGTGAGTAAAGTATTAGAGATATTAGCTGGATTAGAGGAGCTCCTGTGGGACCCTGTGCATTAGTGTAATGAGCTGGTAGTCTACAGAAGCCTTCCAACTCTCCTTAAAAAATCCACTGAGCCTGCTTCTTTTTCGCCACTGCTGCACGCACAATAAAGCGTATAAACCATCCAAGCTTTCAGTTGAATAAATAAAATTGATAGTGTTCAGCTTCAGAGTCTATTCTAAAAACAGGTGCACTTGTCATTTTAGTGGTAGAAAAAAGCCTTAATTACCTACCTAGTAATGCCTGCTGGAAGTAGAAAATGGTTGATGGTTGCAAATCGAAGGGTTAATTCAAGTTGATGAGATTTAGAGTCTGTTGCATTCAGCTGCAAGACGGCTGCCTATATACCCACCATTAGGGTCCCACTATTGACAATGTGGGTGTTTAATGATCTTCAGACAGCCAATGAGAGACTGTCCTGATTCAGGATGTGACCAATGCCGTGACGCTTCATTCTGGAAAGTGATAAAGGGAATGGCGCATACAATGACGTCATTCGTTGGCCACAAATTGCCCCATTCACAAAAATTCACTAGTGATCAGCAATGTTCTACATCACTGGAAATTATTAAGAATAATATATAATCTGTATTTCTAGATATAATCAGTGTGTCAAACAAGTTTTTTAAATCAAACAATTTTATTTTAATAAAAGCAGTTGATTCTTTTTTTTTTTTTTTTTTTTTGCTGTCTTGATTTTATTTCTGCATTGTTCTTCCTCTGAAATCAATCAAGCCTAAAAGTGTCGATTAAGGATTTGTAATTATGAAACGTTGTCAGAAATTAGTCATTTTTCACCATTAAAAAAAGCATTCATACAGTTGCCTTTTGGCTGGTGTGTGTTTTTTACCTGTGCAAATCTTTCAGTTTTTAGTTTAAATTCCTAACTTTTAAGGATGCCTACGTTAACCCTAACCCATCATTAATTATGTGAGATAGAAACTGATCAATAAATGTTTGTATTGACCTACTATAAGGGATGATCCAAAAGCTGGAGGAACAATCTCTTATAACAATGTTTGCAATCGATCAGCGTTCGTCACTTCCTTATTTGTGATGTGACCCTTAGTGGAAATCAAAGATGAGGTTGACATTAATGAGCCTTGTCTCTTGGGCCTGGTTAAAACAGCAGTTTTTCTTTAAGTATCATCCAGCTCTCCTCTTCATTACTGGCTAAGGCTTTATAAAGCATCACCACAGACAGGCTGCGTTTGCATCACATAGAATCCCCATTAGCACAAACAAGCCTTTTAGTGCTATCAAACTTTGAGCGGCACTGATGACCAAAGACATATATCAGGGAGACATGTCAGCAATGGGGACTCTGTCTAAGCTTAGTTGAGAACACAAAGCTGTGTTCTCAAATGGCCTCTTCAGTATAATGAATCACCACTAGTGCACTAAGACATAGTGTGTCCATAGATCACTGCCAGAAGTTTCCATCTCCTGCATCAAACTTTTTGAATCAATATGGTAACCTTTCAAATGCAACCATGTCATGGAGCACCCACCCTTGTGTAAGTTATTTCAAGCGACAGATAGTCATTTGTGAGCCAAAAATGATATCCTGGATTCATTGCCTCTTCACGTCAGTTTTCCACAGTCATGGGATGTCTGATATTAGATGATGAGGGGGGGAAATATTCCCATGCTTTTCTGATGGGCTAAAAATAATGTCTCACCCAAATACAATCAATATTTTTAAATTTGCAGGTCTGCATCAGTCACATAAATGGTCTGTTTGCGCACCTGTAGGCCGGAAAGAACCAGAATTAAACATAATGCTGTAAAGACTTTAAGAGGGAATGCAAACACAATTCATAACCCTCGGTGAGACAGAGCCCTGCATTAAGAGAAGAAGAGAGCTTACACAGTCCATCTTCAAACATTAAGGAAATGAGATTTAATCACTGAATGTTGGCCATCAATCAGTGAGCACATGCTGGAGACTTCCCAATCTCATCTGTGTGCTTAACTGATCACATGGCCTCCTTTTACATAGGCGCCATTAAACACCAATGGGATATAGTGAGGAGCCTTGCCATGATATGTTTATTTACTGTAAATGGTTAAGCAAAAATAGCTGATTAGGAGATATATAGGATTATTATATATCTTATACATATACATATTCTATATATATTCTTATTATATAATGATTAAACATTTTAGGAATTAACATATGTTCACGTCTTGATGCATCACTTCATTTCATTAAACCCTCATGTAATGCTGTTAATTCTATAATAAATCTTTCTCAGTTTATAGTTTATTACTATATGAAATGTAATGAGGATTACAGGAATCGAAGTATTTATAAAATGGAGCACCATGTTTGACGTAAGTTGGAAGAAAACCGTTCAGTCCACTTCCATGAGCATTAAAATTGTAAACTACATTCAGATCAAAGCCTTCATGGTGCTTAGAACAGGGTTTTTTTTTTTGTTTGTTTGTTTGGTTTGGTTTTTTTTCGGTAATCAAAAGTCCACTATCAAAGAATTTTGGTGATGTTCAGTGTTGAAGTGACACTCTTAAATGATGCATTTAAATTGATTTGAATTGAATTTGTCTTCTTGCAGAGGATAAATATGCTTAACTACCAGGACTATCAGAACTTTTTTGCCAAATTGTGTCACCTGTGCCCACCCGCATAATTATTATTTCAGAGTATAGTCACTGTATATACTGACGTTTTTTTCCTTGCATTTTTATTGCCTTATCTTTACTTTTCCTGAGTAGACGGACCTGTGACTAATCGATAGTGATCAATAGTGGCTAACCATCCCGATTAGGACCGATCTCTTGGCCAATCTTGGACCCTCAGAGGCGGAGGATTTGCACCATGTCCCCGCTGCACACTGCGGCTCCGACACAAGCGCTAACTTTACAAACGGAGACGTCGCCGATCACAGGTTGAGAAATGATATCGACGAACAGCTTGTTATCGCTGCTGACTTTGTCTTACGGCAAGACGGTGTTTTACTTGTGTACTTTACTATGTAGCTGCTTGACTTTTCTGGTGATCCGGCAGCTGCTACGGCAGCGGAGACCGCGAGGCTTCCCCCCGGGACCCGCCGCCCTGCCGGTGATCGGTAACATTCTGTCTCTCGCCACCGAGCCTCACGTCTACATGAAAAAGCAAAGCGAAATCTACGGCCAGGTAAATCACACAGCACTCGATTCCCCTGCGGAGAACTCTATCTCTTCTTTAAATGCACGAACTCATTAATCAGTGGGAGATATATCATAAACAGTTTTCTGCAGAAGGTTTCTCTTTACATCCCGATTATATAAATTATTATTTGATTGATTGGTTAATTGAGAGATAGATAAATAAATAAATAAATAAATAAATAAATAAATAAACTAAATTTAAAAAAAGACTTGCAAGCTTGCAAACAAAATTAAACGGAAATATAAGACACGACATTAAGTAAAACCAAGATCAAAACTTGAATGTCTGCGTGTTGGGGCAGGGCATTATTTTCTTTCATGTAAGATTTTAATCCAGAATGCAGTGGTAATGATATTGATATTATGATGTGAATATAACATTTACAAGCTTGCAAACGAATTTGTTGATTAACCATTACGTGACCATGTAGCTTGCAATATATATATATATATATATATATATATATATAACAAAAACCTCCTGGAAGGAGGTCCAAATCTTCAAGGTTCTTGCTGGTAAAAACGTGTCTTCAGGACCCTTATTACAAGGGTTCTTGAAATTTTAATAGTACCTAAAAAACTTTACTAGGAAATCCCTCAAGGTTAGAGTACACATGAACTCCAGACACTATGTAGGCTAGATACAAAGTTCAGTATCTTTCATCATTTTGGGGCCAAATTATTTTTCCATCAAGTTTCAAATAAACTTCATTTTTCAAAATTTCATTTTTTAAATGGTCCAAAGAGCATTGGTTGATGTCAGGAATTATAAAAATGTATGTTAACCCTCATATGCATAATTTATTAAAACACTAATACAAAAAATATACATTAAGCCTGGTTATTTTTAGACAGCTCTTTTCTTATACACTTTTTACTTTTTGTTATTGGTTAAAGCTGAACTATCTAAGTGTGACTACAATCAAATGTCCTGCATAATGGGAGGTGAACAGCACCCAAAAGCATATATTGGTGGTTGCTGCTTTGCCCACATTTACCATCTGGAGCTATGCTGAGTCAGCATACTGAATTTAAAGTGCTACTTCCTGAACTGTAGTCTTCACTTTGGAATGTGGCTTCCTTGTAGACCTGACACATTTCTATTAGGGGAAAGTAGCTGGCAAACTAGAAGTCTAAGTATGACTGAATTAATTAAGTGACATAACTTCATTCATCTCCAGATCTTTAGCCTCGACTTGGGAGGAATATCAACTGTCATTCTAAACGGCTATGATGTCATCAAAGAATGTCTGTATCACCAGAATGAGGTGTTTGCAGATAGGCCATCTCTACCCTTATTCCAGAAAATGACCAAAATGGGAGGTATGTTGTATTGTATACTTCTACCACACAGGAAAAAAAAATCTTTCATTGCCCACAGGAATTGTCCAAACTAATTCCAGAACTAGCACTGATTTAGAGAGAGCGTAACCCTAACCCTAACCCTTTCATACTCCTCATAGTTATTGCAAAGCATGGCACTATGAATGAATGGTCTGTAATATGTCATTAGTCTGGCAGGTTTTTCATTGAACTTTTGAATACAGATAGGAAGGGAAGTGAGACTGGATTCTGGATTAGTAATATGAGGCAGTATTATGTAAACAGGTTTTCAAACTATCAGTTAAAGCGATGTTTTTAAAATGACTCTACATTTCTTTATTTCCATGAAAATAACTATTTTCTCATCCTGTGCATATGATTGCTGGAGAGCAAGTGCATAACTGAGCTTTGCCTTCAGAATTTCAACATACTGAATTATTTGTCTTTAAAACAGAATGG
The DNA here is from genome assembly GCA_030068355.1 of Notoglanidium maculatum. Lineage (NCBI taxonomy): Eukaryota > Metazoa > Chordata > Actinopteri > Siluriformes > Auchenoglanididae > Notoglanidium > Notoglanidium maculatum. Next base: position 24,692,633 of record JAQQZX010000007.1, on the reverse strand, counting down.
GCCAAGGCTGCAGTTTTACACACAGCTCCAGAAATATTCTGAAACTGTCTAATGGATTTGATTTAGAGCAGGCAATTTTTCACAGAAAGCTTACTTCTCATTAATTCACTTTCCAGGACTTCTCAACTGCAAATATGGTCGTGGATGGATTGAGCACCGCAAGATAGCTGTTAACAGCTTCCGCTATTTTGGCAGTGGACAGATGATGTTTCAGAGGATATCGGAAGAGTGCATGTTCTTTCTTGATGCCATTGACAAGCACAAGGGGAAACCTTTTAACCCAAAGCACCTGGTTACCAATGCAGTATCCAATGTTACCAACTTTGTAATATTTGGACAGCGATTCACCTACGATGACCTGGACTTCCAGCACATGATCGAAATCTTCAGCGAGAATGTTGAGCTGGCTGCTAGTGCTTGGGCCTTCCTCTACAATGCCTTCCCCTGGCTTGAATACCTGCCCTTTGGGAAGCACCAGAGGCTCTTTCGCAATGCTGATGAGGTGTATGACTTTCTGCAACAGATAATCGAACGCTTTTCACAGGGGAGAGTGCGGCAACTGCCAAGACATTACATTGATACATACTTGGATGAAATGGAACAAAGCGCTATAGACAAGAGCATGTCCTTCTCCAAAGAGAACCTGATCTTCTCAGTAGGAGAACTTATAATTGCAGGCACAGAGACCACTACTAATACACTACGTTGGGCCATGCTCTACCTGGCTCTTTATCCCAGTATACAAGGTAGGTTCCCTGCTCAACTTGCCTTTGCTTTCTTAAAGTGAACTGTGACAATTTAAAAAAATTTACAATATCTGGCTTCTTTTGTGTTTAGATAAGGTCCACAGGGAGATTGACTCCATCTTAAATGGCAAGCTACCAACACTGGAAGACAAGCAGAAGATGCCTTATTTGGAAGCAGTCTTGCATGAAATCCTGCGCTTTTGTAACATTGTTCCTCTTGGCATCTTCCGGGCCACTTCTCAGGATGCTGTCGTGAGAGGATACACCATCCCCCAGGGAACCATGGTAATCACTAACCTGTATTCAGTACACTTTGATGAGAAACACTGGAGCAACCCTGCTATCTTCTGCCCCGAAAGGTTTCTGGACAAAAATGGGAACTTCATCAAACAAGAGGCTTTTCTTCCTTTTTCAATGGGTAAGTATTTTTGTCAACAATCAACCAAAAATGTATTAAGATTTATTTAAGCCCTGGAAGGTGACACATTAAATTTTGCATATGCAGACACCACCTAACACCAATGGTGTTATGAGAATCTGGGCTGAAGTTCTAGGTGGCGTCTAGCCTAAGGCAGACAACCAGGCCCCAAAATGTAGAGAGTTATGGTAGGAATTACTGAATCAAGTCAAGTCAAGTGGCTTTTATTGTCATTTCAACATATACATGTGATACAATGTACAGTGAAATGAGACAACGTTTCTCAAGGATCATGGTGCTACATATAAGACAACAGAAGTACAAAAGGTGCACGTGTGCAACAAAAAACAACATCAGTACATATAAAGTATTATGGATGGTATAGCCAGCCGTTTAGGATTTGCTCTTAACCTAGCACGGACCCCCGCCCGCTTGCCGCGCTTCCGCTTCCTCGCACAACGCTTTCGGCAGACCCTCCCCTGGCCGCTGGCAACAGGTGACGCCGAGGACTGGAAGCCTGGTTTCCGTAGCAACCCGAGGACGCATAGCGTTTCCAAGAGGCCAGCCTGCAGGTCGGTTTTTGAGTATTTCTTAATGTCCAGTAATGTTTCTCGTGGGTAGACATGAACACCGTTTGTTTCGGTGTCCATGTGCGGCCAAAATCACATGCTGGCATCGGGCGACGCCGAGGACTGGAGGCCTGGTTTCCGTAGCAACCCGAGGACATGTAGCATTTCAAAGAGGTCAGCCAGGAGGTCGGTTTTTGAGTATTTCTTAATTTCCAGTAATTTTCTCGTGGGTAGACATGAACACCGTTTGTTTCGTGTCCATGTGCCACTAAAATCACACCAAGAAACAAATAACAAAAAATAAAAGAAAAAAAGCACCATTTCTGATCTGGAGTGGCCGCTGCGTGCTACTGCCGTGCTGCCATCTTTGAATCCTGTGAATATAGGAGATGTGGAGGTGAGAACAGAAACAAAAGGAAGATGGAAATTTAAAGGAAGTTAACTATGAAGGGTATTGATTTCAGGCATGGACTTTCCCAAATATTTGTTATTTCTTAACTCTTGTTTTTGTCTTTACATAGCTAATATGTATTATCATGTTCTGTAGGCAGACGTCAGTGTCTTGGTGAGCAGCTGGCCAGAATGGAAATGTTTCTTTTTTTCACCACGTTACTCCAGAGATTTCGCCTGCAGTTTCCCAAAGGCTACATTCCAAGCATTACCCCTAAACTTGGCATGACCCTGCAGCCACAGCCTTACACCATATGTGCTATCAAGAGACAGCAATAAAATTTCATTTGTTTGCTAAAGGCAGATATTCTCTCACTTTAGAGAATTGTATTGAGAAACTCAACCAAGCAGTTCAGGTTTCTTGCTCTGAATTCTGTCATGTTTGGCACAAAGCACTGACCTCTGGTACTGACTGCAGAATTATTTGCACTTGTCCACTATATGGTTTCACAAGCTCATGCAGAGAGCAAACAGTGGATGAGGCCTGGAAATGTATATGTACAGCTGAATTCATTTATGCATATAACGAATAAGAGTTTGAGAACACTGTTGAAAATGAGTTGTGTATTTCATAACTTGAACTGACCTAAAAAAAAAAACTGCATCATGGTTGTAAATGTAAGAGAAGTCATGTTATGTCAATAATTTACAGAGTGCACCATTGAAACAGTTTTGCAGACCTGTTTTTTTTGTTTGTTTGTTTGTTTTTTAAACATTCCTCGAAATTAAGAACACACAGTTCTTTCATTTGTGTACCAGACTGAAAAAGAGAGTTGCTGCCTTTCTCAGAAAGCTTTGCAAAAGCCACTAGCAGATCTTTGGCTCATATCCAAGTAGCAGTGCTGATCTGTCGGTTTTATCTCAGGGGAAACAGCCTGGCAGGCTGTAGGTCTGCTATCACCATAGCAGTGTCATTGAAATTGACATTGTGATATACACTCTGTAGGAAGTCAGAACTTTGTACCAAAACCTGCACATTTATTACATTTTACACTGCAAAATTAACTTGGAGAGAACTTCAGCCTAAATATGAATAAACAAGAAAAATAAATCTTTTTTTTACAGCACTACTGGGTCAGATTTGTTTAATAAGTAATGTGTTTCAATTTTTTGTTTGTCACCTAGAGTTCTTCATGACCAAGTTACACATAACCCTGAAAGAGGGTGGCATGATTTTATCCAGCTTCAGTCCTGCTAGGAATTTGGGCATAAGCTTCAACTTACAGCATGTCACTGAAGAATTTATTGGAAAGTTTATATCCAAATCTTGGCATGTATTTATTTATTTTATTTTGCATAGAAGCAACTGGTGACACTGGTGAGCAGTGGGTAACACAGCTGAATTAACAGACTTTTTATTTACATTTCAGTGTGCATCAAGTGTTGCATTGTGTCCAACCTGTAACTGCAATCACAACTGCAGAAACAACGGTTTGATGTAGTCGTTTAATTGCAAACAAAGCCTTCATCTAGTACTAGGTCTAGACCTTGTGCTCCAAATAACAAATGTGAAAAATGAGTATAACCAGCAGCCAAAGAGCCCATCTGGTTTCATCCACTAAGGGATGATCAGCAAGTCTAACACACGATGAAGCAGGTAGCATGAGGGGCAGGTGAACTCGGAGTAAGCTGTCACATTGATGCTGTCTTCTGGGATGATGTGGATGATCTCGGTTTAGGCGACCCTTCTCTTAGGGGCTCATCATCCACCCGCTGTCATCTTCCAGGCAGCTCTACTCTAGAGGATGCTGGGGATTTCCTCAGTGAGCGTGTGATAAGTAAACAAAACCATTCCCAGAGAGACGTCCAGCTGTCGATAACGTTGAAGAATTACAGCCAAAATCCACAGCCATGGAAAGGAAGAGAAAGTTAAAATGCTGTGCCTGTGTCTAGAGCACACTTGGAACACTTTTAGAAGACTCAATAAAACATTTTTTAAACTGACTGCAAACAACTGGCAAATTATTCATTTAAAGGAATGACACTGACATTAAAAATATTTTAAGGGACGGTATTCTTTATGGACAGATATAAATAACAGTGGGGGGTGGGGAGGAGTCAATTTCTCCCTACAAAGTTGAAAAGACTGAAATGGTTACATCAGACACTGCTATCTTACTGCTACATATACAGTGTTTTTAAATGTAACAAGTACAAGAAGGCTGGAGGGCACTGAAAAATGTAGGGAAAACCCCCCAGAAATGAGCAATTTTTAACAGCATTTCTGACAGGGAAGAGAAGAAACACAAAGTGCTAAAGTGAACAGATGATGCTGGATTCCTGGTGATGACAAAGAAAAAAACAAAAAACAGAGGCAATATGGTTGCTTAGTAGCAAGCTTCCACTCCCAAAACTAACTAAGGCCAAAGTACATGACAATGCAACTGGCAGTAGAAAGGACAGAGAATATGGGAGTGAGAGAGGACGAGGAGACGAGGGGGCGTTTGGCACTGCAGCTAGCTGACTCACAGCATCCAGCTTTAGAGGGAAAAGAGGTCCTCAGCAGAGTGGTTACGCACAGAATCACAAAGACAACACACCCCAAATTATTATTAAAATAACACCACACTCAAACATATCCACATCTGTAAATAGTATTAGATTAAAAACTCTGGAAACAGGATGATAATTACAGATTCTTAATGTACAATGTCAGCTGTATGTAGAAAACGGACGCATTCAGTTGATTAATTAAAAAATATATAATATATATTTTATATATATTTAGATATGCAGATACTCTTTCTGTGCAGAGATTAAACACTTGTTTGGTAATAAAATGTGCACATTTATAGGTTGTTTCTCTTTTTTTGTTTCTTTTTTCTTTAAATATAGCTTGATGTATAGCTTAGCCTACTTGAGAACTTTCCTCTCCAAACAAAATGCAATGAGGAGAGTAGCATGTCAGTCTCCCCTTCCTGTTCTTTATTCTAGTGGAATGCCTAGAGTTCCTGCTTTAGAGAAAAATATATAGAGCTATTAGTATTAAACCTGCCTTATGGTGAAGGATACGAAAATATATAAAAGTGTACAGCTTTTCTTTTTGAGGTGAAACCCTGGATCACTTCAAATTGATGCACTGGCCTGCTTGCATGTTTGGCAAAGATTACAAAAAAATGAAACAAGAAAAAGTATGTGTCCGCAGTGTGATTTAACTAAAGAATGTGTATGGTTCAAATTAAATATTAACTCAAGACGAAAACAACTTGCCTAATACATACGTCAAAGTTTTCATTACATTCTCAGACTCTGTTTTGTATCAAAACAGACAATAATACTTTGGGATTGGGGAGCTGATGGTGCTCGCTATCTGCGATCATCTTTTTCTGACTGTATTTAGGTGTCTTCACACCAGAACAAAGCCACAAATGCCCATTATCTTTCCCAACATCTGAACTGAAAATTCTGATATTCTAACAAGGTGTCTAAAATCACTTCCTTTCAACTTTAAAATGTCCAAATAGAACGATCATTCTGCATAATTCCTGAGAAACTGTGAAGAATGAAATATATGTGCACACATGTTTGTGTTATATACAGACAAGTCCATAAGTGTTTGGACATTAATGAAGCTATGTGTCATATCAACAGCATATTGGAGTTGAAATGAAATAATGAATATGAGCTCAAAACACCAACTTCCAGTTTTAATTTGAGTGAATTTAGATCCAAAATCGGTGAACATTGTAGGAATTACAGCACTTCTTAATATGGGGTCCTGCAAAAGATATTGGACAATTGACTGCTCAGCTGTTCCATGGCCAGATGTCAGTTATTCCTTCATTATTTCACTTACCATTAAGCAGAAAAAAGGTCTGGACAAAAGGACAAAACCTCATGGCGTGGATGTGCACGGCAAGCCATGGAAAGGTCTCTCTTGTATTTATTGATGTAACTGCTGACAAAAGTAGCAGGACGAATTCTAAAGTGTACAGAGTGGTACTATCTGCTCACATTCAGCCAAATGCTTCAAAACTCCATGGATGGACCTTTACATGGCAGACAGACAATGACCAGAAGCATCATTCAAAAGTAAACAAAAACGTTTTAAGGAAAATACATGGAATGCTCTGCAGTGGCCAAGTTAATAACCTGACTCCAACTAAACTGCGTTTCATTCGCTGAAGGCAAAAATTAAGGAAAAATGCCACAATAACAAACAGAAAGTAAAGACAGCTGCAACTCAGCGCCTGGTGTCGATGGGTTCCAGAATTCATTGGAAAAGATTCGTAACAAAGAACTGACAAAATTTTTAAAAATTACAATTTATGCAATTGTCTAGTTAACTTTGGGCCCATAAAAAGTGAAAGAATTCCTACACTGATCAGCAAATTTTTATGCAAATTCCCTCCAAGCCAAGTCTGTACTCTGAACTCATATCCAATATTTAATTTCTGTGGTAGACAGCTAAAATAACAATACCTTTGTCAATGCTGAAATACTTATGGTCTTGACTAATACGTGTGAAAGAGTGATCTAAATTAATTAAAAAATAAAAGTAAGATCCCTTCATTGGAACAGTGTTTCTTCTCTGTTCCATACTTGATGCATTTAACAGTTTACAAGCGGAAAAACAAATGGCAACTTCGCATTCCTGAGGAGGAAAGAAAAAAAAAACCTCATGAACACACAAAAATGTAACAAAGGAAACTAAAACTAAAGGCAGGTGAGTAAAAAAAAAGCATCCTAAAATGATGCAGAAGTAAATGTTTATCTTTTTTTTTTTCAGTCAAAATGTCAGCATTTCCACATTAAAGTCCTAGTGGCTGAGTTCAAAGATACAGTGTTTTCGTGTCACCAGCATGAGGAGAAAACTGCACATGTCGTGCTGAAGGTTGGAATCCAACACCAGGACCACGCAGGGGCGCAAAAAAAAAAGAAAAGAAAAGAAAAGAAAGAAGAAAAAAAAAGGTTCAGACAGGCACGTTTGATTTATGCTTCGAGAGTATTCCTGACACTGAGCCTGATATAGTCTCAGCCTCATTAAGTATTTAACTGTTCGCTTTGGTAACAAGTGATGACTTGAAAGTCTTCTGCCATTCTGGGTTTTTTTTTTACTTCTTTTTTTTTTTTAAATAATTGTAACAAGTACCTACATGAGAGTTTAAGAGCTCTGCTTTCAAGGCAGCATCACAGCCAAATAACCATGGAGAGTTTAGTTCATTATTTTGCTATCTTTTCCAACCCTTTTTCTCCTCCTCCATGGGATGAAAGTGCATAGGATGCTCTCACAGTAGTAAGGCCTTTTTAGTTTGTTTTTTTTTCTTTTTTCTCTTCAACACCATGTGAACTGCATTTGCATCACAGTGATTCATTTCAGTACAGGAGATCTGGCAGAATTGTCTGGTGTCAATTCAGACTGTGTGTTTGTGTTCTGATGGAGGAGAGGAAGGAGCAAAGCTTCAATTATTTGCTTCCGGCCCCTTCCCAAGTTTTTTCTAAGCAAATCAGCTCAATTCAATCCCCCTCTTGCTGCCCCTCCTCCTCTTCAGCCTCCTCCTGAATGACCTGAATGTCATCTGAGGTTGAGGAGGGAGGAGGAAGGCTCAATGTGTCTGCCTGCTGCTGCTCTTGCTGTTGATGAAGGCCCAGGTCACAGTTCTTCTCCTCTCCCTCAATGATCCGCTTCCATGCTGTGTGGTTTTCAGTGAGGTGTTGCATAATGCTGCAGAACAGACGCTGATGGGTTTTCCTCAGCTCTGTAAGCAGAAACCGAAATAATTAAAAGCTAATAAAGGAATAAATCAGGGCAGTGGTAGATTTGGTTTACATGTTTTATTTGTATGGTCAGTAATTATCTGAGTTTCAAATTAATTCTTTCAGCTCAGTAAATGAAATTCAAAGTTTGCAGGCTTTGTTTAGTTCATGTCTGTGCACTGGACTTTTTTGTTTCAATCTCATGATCCTGAAGTTACTTCTGTTTGTACTGCTATATTTTATAAGGGACTCAATTGGGCTAAGATATTGAGACGTTCAAACATCACGACACTTTCCTGGGTGTCGCAGGTATTATGAGGTTATCTTTATAAATACCAGTCACTTTAATTTTTCTCTTACTTTACTTTTACTCTTTTTTTTGCTTTATATTTATTTCCAAATGCTTTTCTGGTATGATTCCTCAATATATAAACTTTATTAACCAGGCAAGAGAGTTTTATTTTCAATTAGGTGATAATACCGAAACAAATAGGTGTTTTAAATGTCAAGGCTAACATTCCAAGCAATACATACTTAACTGAAGCTCTTCATCAAGGTCTTCATCGTCAGTTTCTGTGACTTCAGCATCCTCCTCCTCTCCATCTTCTTCATCCACATCTTCATCAACCCAGTAACCTGGGAGGAGGCCAGCAGCATCGTAAGAGTTGCAGAGTGGCCCGACAATGTGCGTGATAAAGGACTCTTGCAGTTTGGCCAGCTGTGGTGCAGAGCGGTCCATAAAAGGGCTGATCGGTAATCCAAGGCGAGCCTCCTCATCTCCCTGTGAAAAAAGAGAACAATGACATCAATTAAGCTGATAACTCTGTGCCTTTAATTTATTTAGCACCTTTACAGTATATGCAGTGTAAATGCAGTGCTTCTCAGGACCTGTTCATAAAACTCATTCACGATGCCCTCTGTCCATTTCAAGTGAAGTCTGCGTTCTTTTGCTGGTCCATTAATATCTGCCAGCTTGATGCACACTTGGCACACCAACAATCTGTCATTCTCATTATTCCAGTCGATACCTGGGCTATTCACATCCGTAACCTGTCAACATCCAACAGTATATCAGTCAGTCATTAGCACATTTACATTTCTGAAAGGAGGAAATGTTTTAGGATTCTCTCACAAGAAAAACTAACTTGGTCTTAACTCAATAGCATTAAACATTTAAAAACCATTGGGTTTTCTTACTAAAACCATCTGTTTTAGCCTTCAATTGAATCTAAAAAATCCCTAAACATCAAGTTTTTAAAAAAAAAAAAAGAATCACCTTGGAGTTAAACTCTGCTAAAAAATCAAAGTGCTTCTTCAGGTCTGTGGCAAGGATGGCCTCGATAACAAGAAAGCGAAAACGCTTGAACTCAACATGATCCAGGTTGGACAGGAAGTTAAACTCAGGCTGAGACAGGAAAAGGCTCCATGCGGCGGCAGCATGGTGGTTCTCCAGAACCGAGCGATCATTGTACAGCACCGCCTGCCAAACGGAAAAGAGGGATAAGAGAGAAAGATAAATTTGTGCATTCTGGGGATGTTTTAATTGTTCCTAAATTATAAAATCAGTCAGTGCACCAAATCCCTGGTAAAGTTGCATTACCATTTTGAATCTTTACAATGGCTTAACTATCTAAATCAATAAAAAATTTAAAAAAAAAACAATAAAATGGCACAGACCTGAGGGGCGTTAGTAGCTACAAGAAAGGCATTTGTGCGACCTGGGTGATCGTAATCGTGCATAGCAGCTGCTACATATAGTGCCATGAGCTCGAGGGCGGGGACATTCCAGGCCAAGCAGCCGTAACTATTGTCAGAGATGGAGGAGCTTTTGGACAAAGCGTAAGAAACCCGGCCAGGAGAGATACCACTGTCCGAGTCTGTGAACGAGGAGAAAAAGAAAAGAAACTCTGTGCCTTATAAACAGGACACATGTATATGCCTATATAAGTTATGTAATGAGTTAAAAATCATAAGAATTAAATAACAAATTATGCCTTTCACTGACTCCAAACTGCAGCGTCCTTATATGACGTCACAGGATTACATGATGACATGATTTTACTGATCACGCACAAATAATCCACTAAAATAAATAAATAGTAAAGGAAACGGACAACCTCACAATTATGTGAAACTATATTACACAGTCTTTTTTAATTGTTCACTCGCATGTTTAGAAATGCTAATCTCAGCATTGTGTGCATGCTGCAAATTTCTACTGCCAGACAGTGAAGTCACTGACATTTCACAAACTCAACACCTCTTCCTTTAAAAGCACAAGCCCCTTTCGCTATAGCAAACCGAATGACTCAGACTGCACTCCATTTGAGAAATTAAAACGGTCATCAGCGGCCTTAAAATAAGTTGCAAACATGCTGAGCCAGCAGCGTCGGTGGATCTCAATCACAGCGCAGACTCTTATGAGAGCTGCAGCTATGAGCAGTCTGATTTACTCTTGCCAAATCAAACAGATAAAATTAGCACAGAAACTACCAGTACAGGCGTGGTTTAGACAGAAATTGTGTTATACTGGGGGGGGGTCATTTTGTCACTGCTGCCTGTCGGTACAGTGATGGGGCCTTTTTTCAGTAGACAGTAAATCACAGGGCAGTTCCTAAACCAAATCCAGAACTATCCATACACTGATCCAGTTCCTGTGTCCATCATCTTTTAAAGAGGAGTAGTATCTCTGGAGAGGGTGATGAATATTGATTAATACTACTCAAAAAAATTCACCAAATGATTTTCAGCACAAAATGTACAAGCTTGTAGCTTATTTATTTGGTTAAAATATCTGGCATAACTCACAGGTGAAGATGCTGCGACATGCACAGTGACGCAAACAAACGTTAAATTATAAATAAAATTGCAGTGTTTCCTGCAAAAAAGGTTTGAGAGAGAAACTTTATCAAACAGACACCAATAAAGATCACTGAGCCAAACAATCCACTAGAAAAATCCAAGACTTTATCCAGGACCATTCTGTGACCTGTGTGTTTGGCCAACCAACAGCCTGCACTATTTCCAAATCCACCCACATTTCCTCTCCATTTAATTCCCTTGGTACCTTGGAAGAAAGTAAATCATAAGTAGCACAGGTATCTCACTGAATTTGGGTACCTGTGTCACTTCCTGTCACATGTTCATTGTGGATCTGCTGGAAGCCTGGGATGGGTCTGGTGGTGAGGTACCACACAGCGTGAAGTACATCTGCGGCATGGACACGATTGTGATCTGAGAAAGAAACGCATTCACAAACCAAGACATCAGAGATGTTCAAACACTGTCTACTGTATAATATCCGTGTTTTGTAACTCTGAAGTTCTCACATGCCATTTTAAAGTTTAATTTACTTTTGACTACGCTAATTTAACTCTCACAGGGTATATCGCGGTAGCCATTCTCCAGAGCACAGAAGTACGTCATGAACTCCCGGACGGGGATTTTGAAGATTTCAAACAGACCCGTGTCCTGGAACAAAGTGTAGGCCACCTGAGAGATATCCGAACAAACAAAACTTCATTAAGACACACAACAGGCCTTCAGTGAGGCGTCAAGTCCCTGATGATCAGCATCTATCAGACTGAGCTGTAAAGGATCATCAGCACTGCAACACACAAACATAATACAAGGTGCCAATCACATCCTGTTGCGAATTAACACTAAATGGATCTAAATTGAACTTTAATGAGTTTCTTTTGGTGATTAAGGGTAATATGATTAGCACAAGAAAACTAAAAAGCAAAAACAAAACAAATAAGTGACGGACAAAAATGTTAACAGGTCTTTAGCTTGTTTGAATGCCGGTTAAAATCAAGGGTCCTAGTTTATAAAAAACATGAATGAACAAAAAGGTTCCTAATTCTCTGCTACCAAACAGAAACCATCTTAAAATGACACTGCTGCTGCCTGCTTATGGCAAAAAACTCAGGCTTAATTATTTTTTGGACATTAAACACAAGTTGCAGATTCAGGAGGTACAACTAGGTATGAATTTGTGGTGCCAAAAATATGGATAATGTCTCATGGTATGGGAGGGGAAAGACATTTATTTTTATTTTTGCTCTTTATTGTTCTTAAATATCTGGGGAACACAATAATATGTGGTAATGTCATATTATATTCCTGAAAAAAGGTGCCCTAAAACAGGTCTGTCTTTAATCGTTTTACATCAGTCACACTACAGACACAAAGTGCCTTTCACTATGCCATTCATTATCATTCACAAACATAGCAGAAGATGAAAAAAAGATGAAAAAATATAAAAAAATAAATTATAAAAAATTAAACTCAGGTTTCATTTGGAATATAATTTTAATATGTGCTTAATCATATTTATTTTAAAAACAATAATAATAAGTAAAAATTATCAACTAGAATCTGAGGATCATTTCTTTACTAACATAGCTGAGAATCCGTCCCGACTTTCCTCCTGTCCTTTCCATCAGGTCAAAGATCTGGAAGTTCCAGTTGTTGAGCTTCTCCAACAGAGCATCATGATCTCTGTCCTCCAGCAGGGGATCTAACTTGAATTCCTAGGAGAGGCCACAGGAAAAATGGTGAGATTTTTGTTCATGAAGGCTTTCAGTTATGCTTGACAATTTGAAATGTCTAGTAAGTGAGGGAGATTTGAAGTTATCCCACACCTCGCCCATTAGGAATTTTCCCTTTAGATAAACTAACCAAACAAAAATCTTCAAGATTAGAACACAAAGTCTAATTACATGGTTGGATGCTCAAGCGATCTCAGCTCACAGGACCTCTGTCCACCTCAACAGCCAACACTGTTTTACGATAAACTGTGAAGTGGACTGGACAAGCAAAGTTCTTTTTCCACAATAAGTGTTAATGTATAACACTGGTGTTTTATAGAATACTTCATCTCACACATGTGTCTGATGTGGTGAATGACCTACTACTGGCCTCTGATCAGGGTTGTGTCTCCCTGCTTGTATTACTTGACCTTAGGGCAGCTTTTGACACCATTGATCATACAATTCTCCTTGATAGATTAGAAAAGGTTGTGGGAGTTAAGGGAACGGCCCTCTCCTGGTTCAGGTCTTATTTGACTGA
>JAQQZX010000007.1:24571557-24582296 GCA_030068355.1 Notoglanidium maculatum | reverse complement strand
TATATACTTTTGTGAAGCTGCTTTGAGACAATGTCTGTTGTTAAAAGCGCTATACAAATAAAATTGAATTGAATGAAGGTGTCTTGCAAATAATATGAGACCTTCATGAGTAAGGGAAGCTCCTCAGTTGAGTGGTGATGGGTCTATAAGCTCATAGTGCAGTTAGGCTGAGTCAGTATGAGTATGTCAGTATGAGATGTTTTACCCTCCCAGTCTGCAGAATATGGGGTTTCCTCAGCTTCCACCTCAGGGGTGACGTCTTCCAGCAGCCGTTCCTCCAACAACATGTGTGTGATCCTCCTCAGATGCTGGAGTTTTTTCTCCTTATACCCACTTCTGTACTTATGATACCTGTGACCAGGATAATAGAAGGTCAGAGCAACCATCTGAGATATTGAGACTTCCTCAAATGCATCTTATACATATTCAGTGAGACAGTTATGAGAACAAAGCTGTTCCTTTTCTTCTGAGAACGCTCAGGTGAGAAATGTGAGTTCTTTACCTTGCAGAATTTTGAGCAGATTTGAATGTTCTCCTCTCTCTCTGTCCTTCCATCTGTTTTAATCTGGTCTGTAGCTGATCCATATCATCTTCAGCTGTAATCAAGAGTCACACAAGCATTTACAGACATTCTGAGGTTCTAAATCTGACTAATGCTGTGCTCCTGAGATCTACGCCGAGGTCTACAGACGAGTCTGATGCTAAATAACAAATATTCTCCGTTTTGTGCATCTGCTGTCTCTATCCTAAAGACTTGCAGTTAATTGGTATCAGAAGCTGCTGAGCTGCTTGCGATTTTATAATCCGAGTTTAACAACAGAATAAAACTCCCTGGAGGCTGCAAGAAAATCTTAATTAACCTCATCTTGTGCAATAACAACACCATCAGGAGGTTAATGAAGAAGTAAAAATAAAAACAGTACTGCTGGGACGCTGAAGATTACTGCTTACTTGAAATTCATTAACTGACTCATGCTGGCCATGGAGCAGCTGCTTCATGTTGGATGATGGGAGAATTTTACAATGGATTATTTGGTGAAAAAACAATATTTCTGGAAACCAAAATATATTTTAAAGATTATAAATTGTCTGTGGTTATTTTAAATATTATTTAGAGTTGTAAATATTCATCAACTGTACAGTCCAGATTTTCCACAACATTTATTTTCATAATGATCTGAATATAAGTTGAGGAATTTTTGTTTTGAATCTTTACATTTTTTTTTCTTGGCTATGAAGCTCTCTGTCTCTCTGTCTCTCTGCATGTTTGTCTGTTGAGCTGCACATGCTACTCCAGTGATCCTGACCCCTTCTGCTTCCCAGACCTGCCTGACCCATCCTGGTGTCCAACTCCTGGTTGGAGTCATCACTTGGAAACCACTTGCTCCTGTTGAGGATGACACCATATGAACTGCCTCAACATACACCTAAAGCTGTGCAGATGATGTTGGACTGCTGTTGACATGAGCGGTTCTCAAATCACTACAAACAGTCTTGCATTCAAAACTTGACTGTAGTATTAAAGTGTGTTAGTTGTAATTGCACTATACAGCGCCACCCAGATGAGGATAATCCTAACCCTTTTGAGTCTGGTTCCTCTCAAGGTTTCTTCCTTCTGCCATCTCAGGGAGTTTTTCCTTGCCGCCGTCACCACAGGCTGCTCATTAGGGATATATATAGATAAATGTATAGATTCATAAGTTTATATTCAGAATGTATATACTTCTGTGAAGCTCCTTTGTGACAATGTCTGTTGTTAAATGTGTGAGTCAAATAATATTGAATTGAATTGAATGTAGGATTTTGTGGCATCAAGTGGTGAAGTTGTAGACTGCAACCAACTGAACGCAACTCTCTCACGCCTCGCTTTCCAAGTGTGCATTAGAACCTACAGTGGTGCAGTAATATCTGTCTGCAGAGACCTGACATTTTTTTTTTTGGCTTAACATAGTGACTGTTAGTCTAATCACAATGTCAATGGTTTTAGGTGGACTTCTGATAAATTTGTCATATAAAACTAAAATAAAACAGTGCTAGTGTCAGAAGCACTTTTGAATCATTAATGGTTTTCTTCTGAAATCTAAAAGCCTGGTATTTGGTTGGTAGGTGTTTGCCTGGGCTTTATGTGTACACTTACACTACAAGTGCAGGAATAAAGCTTTACTTCAAATAGGCTTAAACCGTGAGTATAATATAATTTCATCTGAACCACCAAGACATTTACATAAACAATAATACAGCTTCACTAAAATTTAACTCTTCTTTCTTATTTGTTCAAGCGACCCTTCTTCTGTTCCTTTGGCCGCTTACGCAGTGGGTTACTTACAACAAGTGTGACAGTTACACATTACAGTTGGTTCATTAGAATGTCATTCAGAAACCTTTGTTACTCCTACCCTGACTTTCTGTTATTATTTCCACATCTATGAATGCTTAATGGAATGTACCATTACATTATCAGACTGGAGATATTCTATGCAACCAAAACCACTGATGCAGGGGGAACTCTTAATTGCTCCAGCAATTATGCAAGTAAATAATAGTGCCAGGTGTTTTTTTTATAATTTTTTTAAAACTTTTTTATTAATGTTTAACAAATTACTAAATTAAAAGAATAATTAAAAGGAAACCTATATTGAACACCGTCAGTCTATTAAAATGGCTCCAACATTCTTCCTCTTCCTTTCTTCTTCTTCATCTTTCTTCTGGTGCTGGTTGCCTCTTTTAGAAACGCAGAACACACTCTGTAGAGTCAGAGTTTGAATTGTCCATTCTGGGCTACTGCAGCGGCGCAGAATGGCGGCTCCGTAGAGGTGGGCCTGCTCCCTATGTAGATATAAAGGGCTCATTCTATACTTATGAAAAAACAACAATTTGTAGTTACAGCTAATTATACACTAATAAGGACATACTGATGAATATTATATTCCATTTCTGATAATAGATCACTAAATCACACATAATGGATCTTTAATATATCAAACTACTTTTTTAAGAAAGTACGATTATTTTAAAAGGTGTGTTTCAGGGCTGGTTCTGGACATGATATGGCTTGCCCTGGACTTCATTACCCATCAGCACCATCAGACTACTATAGATCACATGACTCTGTCACATGCCCTGTTAATCACATGCACCTGTTTTGTGTCTCCCCTTGATTAGGGTCTTATTTCAGCTCTGACTGTGAGCTGGTGTGTGTTTGGTGACATGTGGTCTCCAGTGCTTTTTCTGGTTTTTGTATGATTCTTGTTTGTCCTTCGTTTAATTAAAAATCCTGCACTTGTGTGTCTCCACCACTTTGTAGCATATTTATGGAAATAATTTTTTGTGAGGTGAAAGGTAAGCAGTTTGTTATTGACCATGATAATAATGCAGGATTTCACTTTTATGTCATGTAGCAGTACATTTTCCAATACACAGGTAAACTTACATGGCTCCTGTGCTGAGTGTTCAGGAATCATAGTGGAGAATCTACATTGTTGTTTTGTAGCTTGGTTTTTATGTGAAAGCTGCAGAGGGAATTAAGCAAAGCTTCAAGAACATGCCATATAAAGTTCACAAAGATGAAAAACAAAAATGTATCAGATGACCCTTGTTACCAAAATCTTGGGTTTTTTTTTAAATGTACCTTATAGAATATGTAGATGATGTAGAGGAAAATTCCAAAGCCATAAATAGGAGTGACTTGAGTGAGGAGTGTGGATTTCTGAAAAGTCTTGGTGTAGGAAAAGGTCTTGGGGTTCTTACTTGCATGAAATGATTCAGGAGTCCACTGATCTTCTCCTGATGATGAACTATGTCTGTATCTCAATGCAGGAAGACTTCCAGGACCAACTGCTGAAAAACACAGTGTTCATGGCTTAGGCTTCTCTCTGCCCTAATTTTTTTTTATAACTGATTAGCTCCATTTCTTTCCACTTTAGCCTTCAGTCCTGATCCTGAAGTTCAGCTGCAACAAGAAATGGCTATAACCAAGAAAAGCATCTGTAAAAGCATCTCTAGGAAATACCTGGTTGATTAAATCAAATTTGCTTGAAAATAAAAAGATCAAACTTCAGCTTCTGGAAAAAAATTAACATAAAATCTACACTGTTTGTATGCAAATGCTACAGTTATATTTTCTTTACTTCTGTGTATGTTATGAATACATCTTTTACCATCTTTAATTTACAGCTGCGGCCAAAAGTTTTGAGAATGACACAAATATTAATTTTCACAAAGTCTGCTGCCTCATTTTTTATGATGGCAGTTTGCACATACTCCAGAATGTTATGAAGAGTGAGCAGATGAATTGCAATTAATTGCGAAGTCCCTCTTTGCCATGAAAATGAACTTAATCCCAAAAAAAACCCATTTCCACTGCATTTCAGACACAAAAGCAGCTGCTGACATCATTTCAGTGATTCTCCCATTAACACAGGTGAACACTGTTCACCTGTACAACAATGAACACATTAACACTGGATGCTTTAAAAGGAGGGTGGTGCTTGAAATCATTGTTCTCCTTCTGTAACCATGGTTACCTGCAAGGAAACACGTGCACTCAACATTGCTTTGTACAAAAAGAGCTTCACAGGTGAGGATATCGCTGCTAGTAAGATTGCACCTAAATCAAGTATTTAGCAGATCATCAAGAACTTCAAGGAGAGCGGTTCAACTGTTGTGAAGAGGCTTCAGGGAGCCCAAGTAAGTCCAGCAAGCACCAGGACCATCTCCTAAAGTGAATTCAGCTGTGGGATCGGGCAGCACCAGTGCAGAGCTCGCTCAGGAACGGCAGCAGGCAGGTGTGAGAGCATGTGCAGGCACAGTAAGGCGAAGACTTTTGGATGATGGCCTGGTGTCAAGAAGGGCAGCAACGAAGCCACTGCTCTCCAAGAAAACCATCAGGGAGAGACTGATATTCTGCTAAAGGTACAAGGATTGGACTGCTGAGGACTGGGGTAAAGTCATTCTCTCTGATGAATCCCCTTTCCGATTGTTTGGGACATCCAGGAAAAAAAGATTGTCCGGAGAAGAAAAGGTGAGCTACCCTCAGTCCTGTGTCATGGCAACAGTAAAGCATCCTGAGCCCAGTTGTATGTGGGGTTGCTTCTCAGCCAAGGGAGTCGGCTCACTCAAAATTTTGCCTAAGAACCCAGCCATGAATAAAGAATGTTACCAAAACATCCTCTGGGAGCAACTTTTCCAAACCATCCAAGAACAGTTTGGTGATGAACAATGCCTTTCTAGCATGATGGAGCACCGTGCCATAAGGCAAAAGTGATAACTAAGTGGCTCAGGAAACAAAACATTGAAATTTTAGGTCCATGGCCAGGAAACTCCCAGCCCTTAATCCCATTGAGAACTTGTGGTCAATCCACAGGAGGCGGGTGGACAAACAAACCCTACGAATTTTGACAAACTCTGAACATTGATTATGCAAGAATGGGCTGCCATCAGTCAGGATTTGACCCAGAAGGTGATTGACAGCAAGCCAGTGCGAATTGCAGAGGTCTTGAAAAAGGAAGGCCAACACTGCAAATATTGACTCTTTGAATAAACTTAATATAACTGTCAATAAAAGCCTTTGACACTTATGAAATGCTTGTAATTATACTTCAGTGTACCAGAGAAATATCTGACAAAAAGGTCTAAAAACACTGAAGCAGCAAACTTTGTGAAAACCAATACTTGTGGCATTCTCAAAACATTTGGCCACGGCTGTACTTTGGGGAGTATGCTAATGGTTATTTAAAGAGTTATATTTTCATTTTTTTTAACTAGCTTTGGTTTCCTTCTGTCCTAATAGACTGAATTGAAAAATGGCAAATTATTCAGTTATGGTGTTTACACTGCACTGCATGGTGTTTGCTTTGAAGCTTTTCTCTTTACATCAGTTGGGAACATTAACCACCCATGTGTTTAAATATTATTTATGCTTAATTTCTGTTAACACTCCAGAAAGGAATTTAACAAACGTTCATATGATGGTGTTGTTACCAAAAACAAATTTCTCTCATTTAACGCATTACTGTAAAGAACTGTGTGTAGTAAGCATTCAGGAAGACGGAGGGGATAAGACACAGAGGGTGGGGTTAGGACCTGGTGGGAGGAGTGAGAAGAAGCGCAAGTAACGAAATGAGAATCTTTTTATATCTCACATCACTGTACTGATTCATTTAAATGGTTCTCCAAAAGAATCGAATGAGTAATCAGTATTATCTGTTTTACATTCTGAATCATTGCAACTGCTCATTTAGAGTCCTGTTGTAGAGCAAGATCACTAATACTGACAGTGTAATACATTTAAAATTCATAAAATAGGATTTAATCCTAAATCTAACTCCAGCAGTGAGGATTAAAGAGGAGCTCAAGCCAGTTCTCTTCTAGCATTTTTCCTCATAAAATGGAAACTTGGAGTGTGAGGCACAAATGGAGAGGGAAATTATGGAAATTTAGGTTTAGAGAAACGGAGATGAGAAAGCAGTTAAGATTGAGTTTTTTTAGTGACCTTACCCTCTGACTGAAGAACCACCACCTTCTCCTCCCTTGCAGACAAAAACAGTTTGGGCAAAAACAGAGCCATGGAGAGCATGAGACAAGAGAGCACAGTGATCCTCTGAATCCCGGAAACCAACATTTTACAACTGATGTCTGAGTTCAAACCCGGATTTATAGTGACATCACCACGTAATAACGTCTCTCCAAGCTGGTGTTAATCCATCCATCATCCACAGCCTAAGACTGATGGGGTGAGGGGAAATATATATATATATATATATAATGTGTGTGTATGTGTATGTATGTATGTATGTATGTATGTGTGTATATGTGTATGTGTGTGTGTATATATATATATGCCTACCTACCTATGCATGCACATGCACACACTCACTGTCACACAGTCAGCCAAAAAAAAGTGATGCTTCTAAAATGCTTCTACACATGAATGTCTGGAAGCTAACGGCCAAAACTTTGAGCACCTTTTGTAACTGTAGAGGCCAAAGGTAACTTGTATTAATTTCCTGATGTCTGAATACATTTAGTATTAAAATATTTATACAGATTTTTCCTCTGCTGAAGTGTGTATACATTTACATATATATAAAATATATACACACACACACACACACACACACAGAGTCAACCATATATAAAATGGTAATGTATTTCATTAATTTATGGTCGCAGAGAATGTATGTGTCCACCAGATGGCGCTCCTGTTAGTGTTTTGCAGCTCTGGAGTCAATAAGCTCATGTCTTCTGATCCTGCTGAGGATAGAAAAAAGTAAATATATGTAACCTGCTGCCCATATCTATATTTGAAAATTGATAAAATCTCATTCAATATTTTGATGATAAGAATCTGTTAATGATCATTTTATTTGAAAGATTTTGTGAATAACCGACTGTTAGTAAAACATGTCTGTAATATAAGAGTCATCTACACAGTCACACAAACAGAAAACTAAAATAAATAAAAAAGAAAAGTAATTCTCGTGATTAATCCTCGCCTAAAGGGAATGTAGAGATGAAAATGATTTACTTAAGGAACTCAGGAAAATAGAGCTAATGTGCAGTGGTGTAGGTTATTTTTTATTTTATATTTTAGATGTGTTTTTTTAATGAATTCATCATTTACATATGTTTAGGAGCTACTTGTAGAAAGAATGACCTCTAACATCAACATTTTTTTATATTTTAAGACATGAGTCCTGCAGTACATCTCCCCCAGTCCACCATTATCCTCTTCAGGCCTCAGTCTGTTATAAATAATGTTCTTTGGTATAAACCCAATTTTTTTCCACGCTTCTCCCCAATTATAATCTCTAAATCCTCTGAAAGCACCATCACAAGCAAAGTGGCTTATGGACTGATTATCAGGACAACATTATTTTAGCAGAGATCACAGCAGACCTACAGACTGTAATATCAAACTGAATCTGGTGTCATGTTTTTGGCTTTATTTTTTATTTTTAGTTAGTGGAAGTTTTTACATTAGTTTTCAAAACTTTTAAATGCAGGGATATTTAGGATTTAATTTATTGTTCCTCTGACTTTCAAGTTTCTTTTTCTCTGCTTTTTTGAAGATATAAAATATAATTTCATGTTTTAATTTTCCTATTAGTCTTGTCAGCTCGACTGTAAATTGGTTGAAGTGCTATTTCTGTATCCGGAAATAGTAATTACGGCATTGTTAAAATTAGCTCTTGGTTCTCATGGAAACTTAAAAACCTGTATCATGTTGTATGTGCTTAAAAAATATGCCTTGCTAATAGAGAAGAGTAAAAAATAGCAACTTGTGCACAGAGAAATAAAATGTGTTGAAGTCTTACACTTCAACAGTGAGCAAAAATCATGTGGGGAAAAAAGTGTTTAATGTTATAAATCAGGACAAAAAATGTTGTACTGATGTATTGACGATGTAGTGACAATATAGTAATGATGTACTGATGCTGTATTGACAGATAGAGTGATGTGATACATTGATATAGTAATGATGTACTTTTGATGTATTGATTTCATCATGAGGTAGTGACTCTGTAGTGATAGTGTTGTGACGATGAGGTGATAGTGTTATGGCATGTTGTAGTTATGGTGTAGTGTCTCATTTGCGATGAGATGGTGATGTATTATTGCAGTGATGATGTAGCGATGATGTAGTATTGACGTAGTGACGCTGTAGTGATTATGTAATAATGTAGTATTGATGTAGTAACACTGTAGTGATGATGTAATGTAGTATTGATGTAGTGACACTGTAGTGATGATGTAATAACGTACTGATGATGTAATGATATAGTATTGACAGTGATGTTGTAATGATGTAATAATGTAGGATTTATGTAGTGATGTAGTGATATAGTATTGACATATTGATGTAGTAATGTAATGTAGTATTGATGTAGTGATGCTGTAGTATTGACGTAGTGATGTAGTGATGATGTAATGTAGTACTGATGTAATGACACTGTAGTGATGTAGTGATGTAGTATTGACATAGTGATGTTGTAGTGATGTGGTGATGCTGTAGTGATGTAATGATGTAGCATTGATGTAGTGATGCTGTAGTGATGCGGTGATGCTGTAGTGATGTAATGATGTAGCGTTGATGTAGTGATAATGTAATGATGTATTGATTTAATTACGCCGTAGTGATGATGTAGTGATATAGTGATGATGTATTGATGTAGTATTGATGTAATGACACTGTAGTGATGTAGTGAAGTATTGCTGTAGTGACGCTGTAGTGATGATGTAGTGATGATGTAATGATGTAGTATTTATGTAGTGACAATGTAGTGATGATGTAATGTAGTATTGATGTAGTGCCGCTGTAGTAATTATGTAGTGATGATGTAATGATGTAGTATTGATTTAGTGACGCTGTAGTGATGTAATGATGTAATGATGTAGAATTGATGTAGTGGCGATGTAGTGATGTTGTGATGATGTAATGATGTAGTACTGATGTAGTGAAGCTGTATTGACTATGTAGTGACTATGTAGTGATGTAGTGATGACATAATGATGTAGTGACGCTGTATTGACAATGTAGTCACATAGTGATGATGTAGTCATGTAGTATTGATGTAATGACACTGTAGTGATGTAGTGACACTGTAGTGATGATGTAGTGATGATGTAATGATGTAGTATTGATGTAATGACACTGTAGTGATGCTGTGGTGATGCTGTAATAATGTGGCATTGACTAGTGATGGTGTAATGATGATGTAATGATGTAGTTTTGACGTAGTGATGCTGTAGTATATGTGCATCGTGCAGTCATCAGTGCTGATGCTCCAGCTTTCTCCTTATCTCTTTACTGAACCTGTGTGTTATCACATTTTTAATTACCTAATTATTCTTCATTAGGCTCAATTAAAAGACAACAGATGCACCACTGCAGAAGTTGTTTTTTTTATTTTAACTTTGCACAATTTTTTTTACAACCTCAAATAATGTGTTTTATCTCAGACGGTCCTCATATTGTTATGTTGATGATAAAATATGGCGTTAACTCGTATGAAACGTCGTGCCCTCTTTTGTGTCTCCGAGAGCGATGGATTGACGCACGCGGCAATCAACACACCTAGGCCGAACAAAATTGCTTTCAGAAATAGCGATTGTTTTGCTTTCTCTATATTCATGTGAATGATTTGTTGTGCAATGTCACCTTATGCAGTCGTGCTGTAGCCGGTTTACATCGTACACTCTTTTTCTCTTATCTCTATCTCTCTCTCCTTCACTCTCCTCTGCCTCAGACTAAATCAGTCAATTTATTTCCAAATTGCGAGTCGAGTGCGCGGAGCAAAGGCTCCTTTCTGTGGCCGGGTAAAATATTAAATCAATGCTCGCTCTTATATATTGAGTAGAGTTTAATTTTTAGGCGGTATTGATGGAGGATGAAGGCGGCTTTGAGTGCAGTGAAGGACATACGGCTACAAATCCTCATCTTTTGACAGGAATGTGCTGGAACAATGAGGTGTGTGTGTGTGTGTGTGTGTAAATGCAGATGCAGGCCAGGCCTTGAGAAGAAGCTCTCACGTTTTATAACAGACTGAGAGAAAGATATCTAACATATAGTATGAAAAAGACTCAAAAATATCACCAGAAGGGTTAGGGTTAGGGTTAGGGTTAGGGTTCGAGAGCAAAACTCACACTTATGCTTCGATTCTCAGATTCTGCAGTTTATTTTTATTATCATTATTATTTAAATTGTTAACATTTATTTTATAGAAATGACTATTAGAGAA
>JAQQZX010000007.1:24542105-24553146 GCA_030068355.1 Notoglanidium maculatum | reverse complement strand
AGATCTGGGGGGTTCTCAGGCATAGAATGTTTTGGTAAACTGGGATGTTTGGATGCTGTCGGCACCCACTCTCGCACATTCACTCAATTTTGTTGACTGTGGAGCAGCTAGCCGCTTTATATCCCAGGGTGCCCTCATGTCTGTGTTACCTGCTGGCCCTCCCTTTTAGTTATGCTGTCATAGATAGCCCTGCTGGAGTTCCTGCTTGCACTCAGCACACGATATAATCTGTTCCTTACCGCTAGGTGACCATGACCATACCTAACAATCTGCTTTTTCTCTTCTCTCTCCCACGCTCTCTGTCTGTTGAGCTGCACATGCTACTCCTGAGAATCCAGTGATCCTGACCCCTTCTTCTTTCGGGCCTGCCTGACCCATCCCGGTGTCCTACTCCTGGTTGGAGTCATCACTTGGAAACCACACCACTTGCTCCTGTTAAATATGGCACCATATAAACTGCCTCAACATACTCCTAGAACTGTGATGATGCCATTGGACTGCTGTTGACATGAGCGGTTCTGCTACAATGGCATAGGATTCGAATCACCACGATCAGTCTTGTATTTTAAACTTGACCCTTGTATCAAAGTGTATTAGTTGTAATTCCACTATACAGTGTGACCCAAATGAGGATGGGATCAATTTTGAGTCTGAAGCCTCTCAAGGTTTCTTCCTTTTGCCATCTCAGAGAGTTTTTCCTTGACGCCGTCACCACAGGCTTGCTCATTAAGGATATATATATAGATAAATGTACAGATTCATAAGTTTATATTCAGAATTTATACAGTATACTTTTGTGAATCTGCTTTGTGACAATGTCTGTTGTTAAAAGCGCTATACAAATAAAATTGAATTGAATTGATCTTAGTGCTTTCCTCTTGGCTGCCCCCTTGATGCCAAGCATATTAAATGCTTTGAGGATTGACTGTCCTGCAAAGCCTCTACATGCCACTTTGATTGGCTTACAGTGGGACCTCCATCCCCAGCTTCAACATTGCTCCACCATTTCCAGGGACTTGCTGCACTTTCTTATGTTAGCTTCCTCCATGCGCACTTTCCAGGGCACTTTAAGCTCTAATGTGATCACCTGCTTACTGGAACCTGAAAAGATGATCATGTCAGGCTGGAGAGTTTTGGTATGGTATCAAGGAAAAACTGAGAGACAGCATGAGATGATATGAGGAAGAAACCTTGAGAAGAACTAGACTCACAAGGAAATCCATCCTCATTTCGGTGACCTAGATTTTGTGATTATAAATAGCTCCCTTGTAAAACTGTGAATTATAACAAAGTACAATTTTGTAGCATGAAACTCACTGTAGTTTTAACATGAAGTCTATTTTGTTGAAGTTATTAACTGATTCACTGATGTAGACTTTAGTGCAAGACTGTTCATGGCAATTACAGCCCTATATTTATCGAGGCAATTGTAGGCCTAAGCCATTGTAGCAGAACTGCTTGTGTCAACAGCAAAGCCATCTTAACATCCAAAGCCATCTTCACAGTTTCTGTTTTGACTAGTCATATGGGGCCATCTTCAACAGGAGTGAGTGGCTGCCAAGTGATAAGAACTCCAACCAGAAGTGGGACATCAGAATGGATCAGGCAGGTCTGGAGAGCAGAAGGGGTTAGGATCACTGGTATCTCAGAGGTAGCATGTGAAGCTTGGCAGAGACAGAATACCTCCAAGAGGTCAAAAAGGGAAGCTGCAGAATGTTGCTTCTTCCATACAGTGCTTTTCTGCTAAAACTACATGGAAGGCTGAGCCATCTGCAGAAGAAACTGCTAATCACCCTCTCAAGGAACTTGACCGTTGTTAATGGAACTGTGTACACGAAGAGTAGGCATTGGACTCTGGGCAAAATGGCATGTTGATAGGTCCAGGCTTTGAACCTTCCATTGAGGCCTGACTTGTCCACCTTTGTGAGCCATGCTTCCTGCTCTCTGTCTTTCCAATGGCTGCCAAGTCTCTCAGGCTAGTATCAAAGATCTTCCTTAAAGTCTTCACTGGCTGTTCAGTGATGGCCAGGATAATGGTTCTGGATAGTGAAACACAGAAATTGTCCTCAAACTTCCCTTTTCATAGCACCCAGAACCTCAACATGGCATGATTAAAACTCATTCTCATCAAGGTAATGTGCTGTTCCAGGTCTTTGAGTGTCCACTTGCTTCCAGGTACAGATGTGGTTGTAACTGTGAGATCATCCATAAATGCTCTAATTGGGGGTTGTTGAATACCAGTCTTGGTCTTGGGAACTGTGGACTCTATCTTGGCTGTCTTTACTAGCATGTTTATTCCCAGAATGGAAGGATAACTGACATAGCGCATCCTGTTATAATGCCATTTTCCAGTCGATGCCAGTCAGATGATGTTGACCCTGAAGAAACCCTCAACCAGAACTTATTGTAGTAGTTCAACATCAAATCTTGGATTTTGCTGGGAACATGGTTGTGATGTAGCGCTAGTTCAATCTGTTTATGTGGAATGGAACCTTATGCATTACCAAGGTTCAACCACAGAATGACCAGGTCTCCTTTGCTCTCACAGGGTTCTCTAATGAGTATTGTACTGAGGTGTTAATGTAGTTGTTTTTCAGAAGGAACCCTGTTAGTCTCTGGGACATGATACTAAAAAAAATCTTTCCTGCTACACTCAAGAGAGAGATGGTTAAAAACTGGCTACTGTTTCTAAAGTCCTCTTCGTTAGGACACCCTCTATAAACCTCCACTGCTCAGCAATTTGTCCCCTACCCCTACCAAATCACCTGATTGATTTTGAGGCCTCAATAGTACTTGCAAACTTTCCTTCAAATACATTGTACACTTATACAGTCCTTTACATGGGCCAGTAACCTTTGATCTGTCCTGTTTGGGATCTCATCCTCCCCCCCCTAGTAGGATCCTCTCAGGGTATAACTCTGTGGCTTTATCTGTAGCTTTGTGGGGTACCTCTTTACAGAAGACACAGACTAGGGTGCTAACCTGACCTGTCCCAGGAACCATCTGTCAGTCCCATCAACTGTCTTTCCAGTCATCATCAAACTGTTCTTGGGTGTCGCCCAGTCTATTTCTGGGAGTCACTGGCTATGCCAGACTTAAGGTGCAAGATGCGTCTCTTGGATGTGCTGGGATGTATCATCAGTGATGTGCCTTGGGTCATTCAGGGTTTTGGGTCTTTAAACATCTGACTTCTTCACCCAGGTGACCAAGACGGGGCTGATCAGATCCTAGCTTGCATCCCAGCAGCCACCCATGGTTCAGCCCTCTTCATCAAAAGCCACCTAATTCAGCAGTTTGGAATCCACAATTACAATTTACATTTATTTATTCATTTTTTTTAAAGCTGAATTTGGTTGAACTATAAGCATCATCTTTCAAACAATAAACTGCTAAAACTAGATATTAAAATCAGCAAAAATAGTCACTGACTTCTGAGTTTTAAATATAAACATGTAAAAGCTGTGCTCCATTCTTGTTGGTTGCACATTTTTCTTTTCCATGTTCCCTGTTGTCTGCTCCTGAATTCTGCCCATTTTCATAAATTGATAAGCTCAAGAGGATGCCTGCTCAGTGAATCAAACATAAATTATACATTTCCAACATTTTCTTTTCCACAGTATTAAATTCCATAAATTTGAAGGGCAGAGTCTTGTCAGCAAGTGTCCGGTTGCTATCTCTGAAATGTAGTCGTTGGAAATTGATGTTGAGGAGAAGGAGGAGATCTTTCTTCTTTTGAGCACCATCTTTAGAACACATGGGCCGTGTCAAATCTGACTGAATTATGAAAGTGTTATTAAAAATGCCATTTGGAGGCACAGTGTGTTCACACACATGGATTCAGGGTCTAACCTTTTAATAAGAGACCTGAACAAGATAGACGAAGAGCTCATTTCTCATAATTAATCTAAAATGGAACATATCATTGCACAACGATTTTATTTTAAAGCAATCACAATGTAATTTGCATTTGATTATAAATTTGGTAGGTGGCCATACTGGGTGTCTAATGAGAACCTTATTAATTTGCAGCAAGGACAGACTCATCTTTACAGCTCGTTATTAGCATTCCTTTTTTGCCCTTTTCCTAATTTTTTGCTAATCTTTTGCAATTCCAGGATTGAAGCCTGTACAAAGCTGTTTAAAATGTCAGATATTCTGGTGCATGCAGTATGGATGACAGAAAGAGGAGATGAGCTCTTCCTCCATCAGTCATGCTCTCTCCTCAGCACATGCCCAACATCCCGTGGATCCGGCCGGCATTGCTGCTCGGTCCTCTATTGAATTGAATGGTCCACAGATTACTCCATTATTTCTCTATAGCAGCACTGCACAGTAGACTAAAGGCCCATTATCTGAGTGACTGAGACCATCGGAACTTATTACATGTGTGACCTTTAAAAGCCTTTTCGCTGTGATGGATCTCAGGTGAGAATTTACTGGAATCAATTTTTTATCTCGTGGCACAAGGGAGGGCGCAAAAATGAAACGAGCCGGCGAATGGCCCTGGTCCTGAGTGGAACATTCACTTACAAGAAGAATCCAGCATGCCAGCTGGACATGGACAGGATTTATAAAATGTCCCAAATGCCTTTATGCCTCTTCCCAGAAACAAATTAAAGAGACTTAGAACTGGAGAAGTTTCCTGAGCATCAATGTTTAATCAAGCTCAAAATACAAAGACACTGCTTGTTCCCTAAAGGTTCACATCAAAAGGTGCATCTCACTTTTAATCGGTTAAAATGCAGATGGCAGCCTGCCTTGATTAATTAATCATATATGAAGCATGTTGTACCTGCTAGTGGAAAGTGTGTCAATTCTACAGAGATCTAATTTGAATTTCAGGCTACTTTAGCATTCATCTCTTGAAAACTTCATAGATGAACAACAGAGATGTTTTTCTTTGTGCTAGAAGGATCAGGTAGATTTATGGCTTCATAAACAGAACTGTCTGCTAACTGTTTTTGAGGCATTGCACGCTGATTGATGACATAAGCAGCGTCGTATGTAGTAGTGTTTTTTAATTGGTCTATTGTTTGAGGGTCTTCACAGTATAAACACATGCCTTATGTAGACTGTGGGTTTTATAGACATCCACACAAGTTGGTATATGGGACCCAATAATGTTCTTGAATATGTTCATATCCTACTGCAGAGGATGCCAGCGGGCATCAGTAGTACAATGATTGAAGAAATAAAGAAGGACTGGATGTGTGAACATGGGATCAGCCAAAGGTTGAGAGACAGTTGTTGGAGCTGTTGGAGTCAGAAACCTACAACCACTGGTGTTTGTTCTTAATGAGGGAAGTTGGGATGGCAGACAAAGAGAAGTCCTCTGAGTTCTCTTCAATTCCACCATTCCTCTCCTAATAAATGTACCACATCCAGTAAATTGATTTATCACAGTCTGAAATAAACCAAATCACTGTTTAGTTCTGTGCAAATTATGATTGTATTTCTGGCACAGGTGGGTATCACTGGTGTTCTGGATAACTCTGTCCAATGTAGTCTAGAACCTCTAGAAACAGGTGAAATGTGGGTATTGTGTATTTTTCTGGGAAGTTTTAGAGCATCCGTGTGCATCAGAGTACTGTCTAATGTTAAGTTCCTGGCAGCTCTTTTATGCATCTTTTGTAGTTAAAGTTATTAATAGATTTATTTTGGATCTGGAGTCCCTGCTACTATTCTGGTATTCAGAATCATCTCAGGTATGTTTCTGCTCCTGTGCGCTTCCTAGAAATCCCTCATCTTTTCAGAGCTCAATAAATTTGGTTTACTGACCCATAACATTTCTGATGTGCTTTAGAAAAGAAACCATGCAGAGTGAAAGTGGAGCTAATCCTCATTGTATCAGCTTTCAGTGCACTCTTCCCTCCTCTCCTGGTCCTTCTTCTTCTTCTTTTTCTTCTTCTTCTTCATCTTCTGAGTCTGGAGGCAGGACCTTCCTTGCAGATTGTGCTGCTTAAAAAAAGACAGCACAGAATACACAGCTCAGGTTCAGTTCTATTCTACCACTTGTTATTTATTTACACAAAGGAGCAATTTGGTTTGTGTCACACACATGGGCTGTGGAGGTTTTTGATCTGGACTTGGATTCCACTGTCGGTTAATTTTGTGTTGGAACCTATTTGAAATTTGTTCTTCTGTGTTTTTTTTTTTTTTTGTGTGTGTGTGTGTGTGTGTGTGTGTGTGTGTGTGTGTGTGTGTGTGTATATGTGTACATGTGTATGTGTGTGCGGGTCTGAATGTGGGCATGTGTGCAATCCCTCAACATAGGAGTGTCAGTTTGTACCTACATCTGTTTTTTATGTTGTTGCCCACTGACGCACATATTGACTGAAACATCAAAAACCGAAGAAAGAGCTGTTGGAGTGATGGAGTCCGGAGTGATGGAGTACACTCCATCACTCCATTGTTTGTGCATTAGCGAAGCTGCAGTTAAATGAATGTTGTGTCAGAGCTGAGCACTCGGTCGAAAAGCAAACATGCAATTATACGCCATCTTCATAATAGCTCAGAAAGCTAGCTCCATGGCCAGGGGACATTACGCTGCAGGTCTGGGGTCAGAAAGCGAGGAATGTTTTGCCAGTTAGTGAGCATGATGTCTGATCCAGGATCAGGATCAGTTGAGGATTTGATGTCATAGATGTGTTTTTCTGCAGTTATTTTCCTTAGAGCGTATTATCGGCTAAGGGGTGTAATGTCTCGCAAGAGGCCTTCCTTTCAGAGCGGAGCTCACGTTGCACTCAGGATTCTATCAGTAGTTAGAGCAGGAGAGGACTGCATCAGCCTGGAGAGAAACTCAATCAGCAGTAATATATACACTGCACCCCGAATCCACTCTCTATAGCCAACAAGGTGATTTTCTCTCTCTCTCTCAGTCTCTCTCTGTCGCTCTCTCACTCTATCGCTCTCGCTCTCTCTCTTTGTGCTTTCTTTATGAGAAAGAGAAAATTGCACATCTAATGAAATCCAATTTTATATTTCATTCAGAGGAGCACAATAAACAACAACAACAAAAAAACAAGCAGTAAATAAGCTTTTCAAAAAGCTGATTACCAAAGCAATTTATTGCCAAGTACAGGGCCGTGGCACGGCATCGGATGGGGCTGGAGATCATACAGAGGGTGTTGAGGGGGGCGTTCTAAATCTTTTCTCTCTTTTTCTTTTTCCCTAGGCTTTTTGGCTGCTGTATCATTATTGTGGTGTGTGTGTGTGTGTGTGTGTTGGAGGAAAATACAGGCTTTTGTGAAGAGCCAATCTGATCAACTTATTTTAACATAATTCTGCCATCTACAGCTTGGAAAGGATAAAAGCGAGGTTTGTGATTGAGGTCATCCGTGCATCCATTAGGCCGCTTTATGAGGTGAGATTCAAGGCTCCTCCATTACCGAAGCCTCTTCTCATTGTTCTGATCTCAGGCCTTCTCCATCCCAAGGCTGACTCAAATAATGACATTTTCCAGCCACAATGGAATAGATGTTTTCTCTGTTTTCTCTATTTTTCCACAACTGATGCTGAAAAACACATACAGCTTTGAACGTATGAATAAACAAATCTCACCTGTTCCCTTTCTGTCTATTTCCAACTATTGTGATTATATCTGTTATTCTGAGCTGAAAAAAATTTATTTTATTTCATTGTTTGCGTAGTGGGTGTACATATTTGGCCCTGCCATTCATAAGCTTTTCATTATTGGATTTTGGTTTGAGACTCTCTTTTGATTTAAAATTGCCCTCGTTGTCCATCCAAATAGACGACATGTAGTGCATTTTCCCTCTTCCTGTTTAGAAACTCAACTTTATGATGATGGCGGGGTGGTTTTCCTCGTAGAAAAAAACCATTTTTGTTTGTCATCAGCATTCTAAATAGTGCCCACCGAGCTTGAAAGGCAGGCAGATTGGAAAATGAGGAGGAGGGGAGGCTGCATAATGTTAGTGGAAATAAATTGCACCGGCGAGCGCCATAGGAAAAGTGCAGCGTGCAGATTATTCACAGTTATATAATGCGCAGGGAGAGAAGCAGGCGCTTCTCATTTTGGCCACTTATCCCTCATTGTAGAGAGACTGCATATTTCATCGCTGGTGCAGCGGCTTAGAGGATAGATTTCAAAGCAGCAAATAAAAAATTGGCTAAACTTCCAAAATTAGCACTTCAAAGTCAAACATGAGTTTCAGCGAGGAAAGGAGGTGTGTGACTATGAAAGTATAAGTGTGTGTGGGGGTGTGTGTGTGTGTGTGGTGTGGGCTAATGCACAGAACCACCCTGTGCAGACCTTAAAACCAATTTCTAGGCAAATTGGTTTAATTTAAGAATGAGATCACAGAATGAGCAGAACGCTGTTAGAGCGAGTTTATGCTTCCGCAGGCAGATTTTTTTTCAGCTCTCTGGCAGAAACTGCTTTTAGGACATCTGGAACATGGACCATTTTTCCTCAGACCAACCTTTTTAGTAGAAAATAAAATTAATATGTATCTGAATGCAAAATACTTGAAAATTAATTAACCAGTCAGCTCCATAATTATTGTCACACTTATTAAATGTTTAATTAGCTTAACCTCAAAAGTAATGGGAGTAAATATATTCTAATAAAATACCACATGTTTATCAATAAATTTATATCAAATAACAAAACAACATCATTTCTAAACATCAGAATTTTAAATGTGTAAATTTTGCACTCTGATTGGTCAGAAGGTGGTGATTAATTCT
This sequence comes from Notoglanidium maculatum, assembly GCA_030068355.1. Classification (NCBI taxonomy): domain Eukaryota; kingdom Metazoa; phylum Chordata; class Actinopteri; order Siluriformes; family Auchenoglanididae; genus Notoglanidium; species Notoglanidium maculatum. The sequence goes on along the minus strand of JAQQZX010000007.1, from coordinate 24,544,437 downwards.
CTATAGCAGCGGCTCTAACAGTAGTGCAGGTTTATATTAATGCGCTCGCTCTGACACGTTATCGTTACTATAGTAACAGCTCATTCACAGAGACGTGTACAGCGCACGCTCCACATAATTGGATTAAAAAATGTGTGCAATTGATAAATGATGTGGTGAAGTTTCTTGTAAGGAGAAGTGTGTGTATCATGTATGAAGGAGTCCCCAGTGTGAGCGCTGTGTAACAGGCAGAGGTAAAGCTGGAACTGTAAGGGTTCCACATCTTCAGCACAGAGGAGTTTCCACTGCACTGCACTTTCTCACTCACATGCTGTAATAAGCTGCATTTTTTGTCTTATTAACTTTGATAGAGAATAAAGAGAGGCTGCTGAGGGAACGTCTGTTTATAGCTGCTATAACGTGAGCATTAAATGTAACTATAAATGGATAACATGTACAGAACATGAACATGTGCCATTCTTTATAAATAAAAATTGCTAAGTTTCTGTGGTGTAAGAGGTATAAAACACTTGCGGGATGTGCTGCTGTAAGAAAATAATCAACTTCAGGGTGGTAACAGTAACTCTGTTTAAGCTACTTCACTTACACATTGTTTATTGCTTACATATTATTTATTTGTATGTTAGGAAGATTAAGATCCACAGTGTGATCAGAGACATGTCAGTCCGTTAGAGCACACCTGAGTCCAACTTTTGTTCACCTTAATGGCACCCTGAGTGTGTGTGTATGTGTGTGTGTGTGTCTGCAGAAGTCTTCCTCATTATTTCTTCCAGAAAATGAGCAATCAGCCGTCCTGCATGCAGCCTGATTGTCTCTCTCTGTAAATCAATCCAGGAGATGTAATTAAAATGTACTCTTATGTGGTGTAATTGCTGTCTCGCTAATCCTTTATTTGCACACCTGCCTGTGAGTCGGAATTTTTAATGAATTTCTAATTAATGCACATTGTACACTTGATTTATTTGTTAGCAAATGATGTGACTGGTCCACTTCCTGCTGGGGAAAAAGCCGCTCGCTGAATGTCACGTCTCGCCCACAGTGCTGCTACTGCACTCCCTGTAATTTTAGGAAGGAAATTAGACACTGTGTGTGTGTGTGTGTGTGTGTGTGTGTGTGTGTGTGTGTGTGAACAGTAAAAGGTCAGCTTGCATGTGTCGGCCATGTGCACTTGTACGACGCAGGTTTAAAAGTTTAAGGTGATTTGCTTTTTCACTTAATAATGTTGGCTTAATTGCACAAATACAGGTTAAAGGTCGAGCTCACTTAATTCCAGATGTGACAGTATGTAGATAAACAATTGTTATATATAAAGTATTGGCACCCCTCTACCTCTTAAATCAATGATAAGGGACCACCACTGATCAGATGATATTACTTGGGTGGAGGTTCATTCTTAGTACAACAGTGGCACTACTGTAGCTGATCCACGTGTACCATACACACACACACACAATGATATGCATTACTGCTATACTGCCAATAAATCTCTAAACAATTAATATCTGCTTAGTGGCGCTGCATTGATGGAAAGGCTATGGGGTGCCAATACTTTAGGCAGAGGAACAGATGGACCTGTGTGTTAGATTGAGTGGATAATTTGACATGAACGTGTGTATATGAAGTCAAACTTTTGCCTCGACTTTACAAAGACATGAACAAACAGAATATAAAACCCAATAAAAGTACAACATGAACACAGTCTTTTTTCTATTTTCTTTTATTTCCTAACTTTAAGAACCGCTTCCTGAGAAAGGACAAGAAAGAAAACTTTTTTTAATTATTTGATGTCCTTTTAAGTCTGAAGTGGCTTTGAAAGCTTTGCAAGAAAAAAGAAACTTCTTTATGAATAGCATGAAAGCCCTCATTTAGTGAAACTGTGGAGCAGAGTTTGGTGTTATATTGTGTTCTTTAACTAAATATCGGACGTCTGTAAATGAAATTTCAATACGCTGAAGGCCCCCGACTGATTCTCTCGCCATTATGAATGGAACTAATTTCTTTAAATGGCAGCGGCTCGGTGAAGTGGCTCTCCTGCGGTTCCTGGAACACAGAAACACCTCCGACAGATAAACATAAAAAGTCATGTGATGAAAAATTGCCACCTTCGTCAGAATCCTTTAACTGCACTTCTTTTGTACATGAAACTTTTCTAGCACACGGCTCCTATCGAAAATGTTTTTTTGCCAGAAAAAGGTATACTATGATCAATACTAAAGCAAATTTTTGTTATTTTATGTCATATTATTGCACAACTCACTTACAGTTGTGTTCAAAATTATTCAACCCCCACTGAAATTGAGTGTTTTGGCCAGTTTGACATTGATTTTGATCA
>JAQQZX010000007.1:24528620-24538791 GCA_030068355.1 Notoglanidium maculatum | reverse complement strand
TTGGACTGTGGGAGGAAACCGGAGCACCCGGAGGAAGCCCACGCATGCACGGGGAGAACATGCAAACTCCGCACAGAGAGGCACCCTGGGTGACCCGGGGATCGAACTCGGGACCTTCTTGCTGTGAGGTGACAGTGCTAACCACCACACCACCGTGCTGCCCCCCCAATTAAGTTTAGCGAAAACTAATTTTGAGACAATCCAATAAAAAGTTAAACCAGATATTTTACACAGGGAAACGGCGCTCAGATTTCACAGATTTCGATATATTACACCAAATAGCTTAAAATCCAATCTGGTACCAAATTGTCCACAACCATATGGGTTTAAATAGCAATAATGAGACTGTGTTAAAGCTACACAAGGCTCAGGGATGACGCTGCTCTATAGCGCCACCATCAGGTTACTCATGTCTGAGTTTTGAGGAAAACTGCACTTTTCTGCTAAATCTGCTGTTTGCCGTATTTAAAATTACTGAGTTTAACATCAGGAGCATATTAAGACCATAAAAACTCCAAATCAGTAGCGTTCCACTTGCATGGACTCGGTGATTGGACCCCTAATGAAGGCAAAATGTGCAGATGTCTAATGTGAGCCTCAGATCTGACCTGGACAGATCACTCCAAATTATTCCCTAAAAATCAGTATATGTTAATTCTTGGCTAATGATCTTATTAAAATAATCACATGGTCCTAATCCACTACTTCAAAGGCTTCTACACCGAGCAGGGTGCACGGCAATGAAAACGGGTTGAAGACGAGCGACACCATTAATGAGAATTTACTCTGAAAAAAAGTGAACAGGATTTCACACAAGAGCCTAAAGTCTATAAAGCAGTCAAAAGAGTGAAAGGTTAAAATGTTTTCGCTGTAAGGATACTGTCTAGTTTTAGACCAAGTGAACAGAAAAGAGGGAGAAAGCCGAGAGTAAAGAGAGCCTCGGCATTGCAGACATGTAAGTAGATGTTCAGTGGTGCACAAAAAAGAGACAGAAGTGAAATTTCTCAGCTGTTTGTTTAAGTTTATTAGAACACGAGGCTGAAACGGTGCAGTGAAGGTCACAGACGGAACAGGAGGCAGCGGGGCAGAGCTCCCCGTCTCGTTTTCGTCCTCTCTCTCTCAGATGCCTCCACTCCCCACCAGATTTACATTTTCATTTTCCGAGCCCATGTCTCCGTGTTTAATTTGGAGATCCAGAAACACAGATACACTTTTATATTCCACTGAGCCATGATGCAATGCAAAAACGAGGACAGACGGATCAGACAGCGATGGATTGCTGCTCCGACTGCACGATAAAGCTGCGAGCTCAGACGAGCAGCAGAGAGAAAGCTGAACGTGAAGTTGCTCCTGAGCCTCCATATTAGTTTCTCTCTAGTGCTCGCCCTCGTGTCACACACAGCCTCTATTCCAGCAGAGCTGCGTTTAATTAGAGTGGAGAGAGGAAAAGACAGAGCGGGAGGAAGAGTTAGAAGAGAGAGGTGAGGAGTTAAAGACAGGTTTTGGTGTTTATGTGACACTGATAACACAAAGCAAATGCTCACAAGCAGGATCTTCTTTACAATGCTGTGAGATTTAACACAAATTTGTAGACTTGTCTCAACAAACTTCAGCACAGTGGAGATTCTGTGGTTAACGTTACGGGTAACTGATCTGCACACGTGTCACACTTTAAACAGGTCAGAGAAATAAAGAACAACTAACTAATCAGGATTCATCGTGACAGAATTATGACAGAAAAAGAGTGCAGCGTACACCAGCGTAATTAGTTCTGTGTGTGTGTGTGTGTGTGTGTGTGTGTGTGAGAGAGTTAGTTACAGTTAAATACTGAATGATGGGGTGGTGTGATGAAGCAGAGTTACTGTTTCCACCCTGAGGTTGATAATTTTCCAAACAGCGTGTGTTTTATTCTTCTTACACCACAGCAATTCACCAATTTTTATTTATTAAAGAACGACATGTCAGACTCTATATTTGTTTATAGTTACATGTAATAGGCTTTATGTCAAAGGTCACATGACCGAACCGGAAAACAGGGCTCATTACAGCCGCTTGTCAGATGAAGCAGTAACAGGAGCATGAAGTGACGGAGAGAGCTAATCAGCTATCCTAGCTAGTGCTTTTTATTGGTGGTGTTTTATTAGATTTTAATATCTGTATGTTAGTGAGAAGAAGAAAATGTCACAACTAGTAAAGTATCAGAAGTGGATAATCCTAACAGTGAGTTTTGCTGTGTCACAAAGCGCGATGTCCGGGAAGTTCAGCTCCCTCGCAGGCTTCCTCACTTCCCAAAGGATGAAACCTTCAGAAAAATATGTGTAAGTAATGTGAGAGGTGAGAACTGGGTAATTAAGAGGAGCTAAAGTTCCTCTCAGGCTGCGCGGCTTCTGGCTTTTCCTCACACACCTGTGGCAGCCTGCCCTTATGCTAACATGCTAACGTCATTCACCTGTCTGTGTCTGATCCTGAGGGGAAATAAGTGACAGAATGACTGTGGAGGTCTAATAGAAAGTTTGTCACTCTGCAGACTTCTGATGACTGATTGTTAGCTATCAGCTAAGATGAGCTAGTTAGCGTTAGCTTGCTAGTGGTGTGCTGCATTATCCCTGTTCATTATCCATGTTTAGGGCCACCATACATCCGCGTTTTGAGAAATAAAAAATGCATCTGGCCAGGATTTTCGGCTTTTGCCATTCATTTCGCAGGTGTCCGTCTGCCCCACGTCACCGTTCTGCCCCCACTGCCCTCTTTTTTGAAAACCAAAATTTGGCCACCCTTCATTCTGGAGGCAGCAGTTTTAGATGTCAACCTGCATATGTGATATCAGTTATATTCATCTTTTGGTAGCTCCTGAAGGCATCTTGAGTAAAACTTATAGAGCTCATAGAGACGACCTGACCTGGAAGTGACATGAATGTGAACGTGCCATGTTCTGAAACATCAGTGAAACAAATTAATTCCTGTTCTCGCTTACGTTATAGCAGCTATAAATAGTCATTCCCTCACCTCATCTTTATTCCCTCACTTGGGAAGACAAAAAAATCACAGTTTGTTACGCATATTAGTGGGAAGCCGCAGTGCAGTGTGCACTCTAACCCTAACCCTTACAGTTCCAGCTTTACCTCTGACTGTTACACAGTGCTCACACTGAACACTCCTTCATGCAGGACACACACACACACACACACACACACACACACACACATTCCTCCTCACAGGAAACATCAACATATCATTTATGGATTACACACATTTTTTTAAACCAGTGTTGCGGAGTGTGCGCTGTACACGTCACTGTGAATGAGCTGCTACTATTGCAACAATAATGTATTAGAACGAGCTCATTAATATCCAGCTATACATCTATCCATTATCTACACAGCTTATCCGTCAGGGTCGTGGTGAAGCTGGAGCCAATCCCAGCTGCCTCCGGGTGAGAGGTGGGGTTACACCCTGGCCAGGTCGCTAACCTATCACAAGGCTAACAGACATGAACAGCCTTCACGCTCACACACACACACACACACACACACGCTCACACACACACACACACACACACACACACACACACCTGTGGGCAGTTTAGAGTAGCCAGTTGACTCTAAATCTGCATGTCTTTGGACTATGGGAGGAAACCAGAGCACCCGGAGGAAACCCACTAATATATTAATACAAACCTGTGATTTTCAGCTGCTGTTATAGGAAAGTAATCAACAGCCTCTGACCAATCAGAATGCTGTAATTGCTGTAATTAAAACCCTGTGTATATTAGTGTCTGCTGTTACTGATGGTGAAGAGCTGAGAGTGTTTCAGGCCTGTGAGAGTTCAGTTAGTCAGCTGAGGCAGAGCTGCATCATTCTCACTGCTATAAATAAATCACTTAATGATTTTATTGTGCCGAGCACTAATGAACGACTGTCGCCAATTTGCTCTAATAAAAGCTGCAGTTCTTGAGTGAAGTGATCGTCAGTCGCGCTCTGAGTCAGTGGCGCTCCTCGAAGAGTCAGTGTGGGGATCGTAATTAACGTGTGGCTCGTCTCCAAAATAGCGGAATATAACGGGAGTGAGTTTGATCCACACATCAGTGTTTAATGAAGTGCGTCTCGGTGTGTGAGGATAATCTGCATCAGCATCTGACTTCATTACAGAAGATGAGCTCTGTGTTTGTGTGTGTGTGTGTGTGTGCGTGCTGCCTCTCTTTTGTCCAGCGATGATGGTTTTTAACTTGTTCTGTAACTCATCTCCATCATCAGCAGCTATGAAAAGCAGATCAGTGGGCGGAGTTTCATTATGACATCAGAAGTCTCACTTCTTTCTCATCTCTCATGTCCTCTCTCAGATTTCTGTGAACACATTTTCCTCCAGAGCTAACAATGTGGCACAAATAGCATATAGTGACACTACAATATGAAGAAAATTAGAAAATATTTTTGAACATTTTCCTTTACTCTTAAACAAATCAAGTCCCGACCCTGAACATGTCTGAACAATCTAGTTAGTTATTGTTACGCTAGCTGCCAGTGTTTTATGTTATTTTATGTTTTGTAAACTTTTTGGCACAAATATCAAGACAATTTCTTTATAGAAAGGGACTTTAAGTAAATCTGTAAAGCTTATAACTTTTATCTTTCAGCCAATGTGAGAGGACAAACAGAGGAGTATAATGTGTCAAACTTTCCCATCCACCATTTTAATCCTCTGTATGTGTAAATATATTTTCAGCATGTATAATTAGCTTCTAGGTTTTGCTAACCATATTATTAAAACTAGTCTCAGTTCAGGAGATTTTACAAAAAATCATTTGTGCTAGAAATTGCTATAAGATGCAATAAAAGAGTTAAAAAATATAAATTGCTTTTAACCTTGTTTCATGATAAAATAATCAGATGCCCCTTGTGGTTATAGTTGGTATAACACACTAAGATTCCATTTTTTAAAAAGGTAAAATTAATAAGATTAATTGGTACAAAAATAAATAAAATAATTTATTAAGTTAAAAGCATCGACACCTGATGAGGATCTTAACGATACTCAGACTAGTGCATCATGATGTTAATGTATCGCAATATCAATAACATCATCTCACTGCTCAAGGTTTGTTTTTTCATTACGCTCCTCCACGGAGTGTATTATAGTTTCATCGTATCGTACAGAACATTCCGGTCTGCATCTCTCTCCAGTTCATGAGCTCCACCATCCTGCTCGCGTCTCCTCTCGCTGAGTCTTAATCACATTAAGAGCGAGTGTGTTGGATGGTGGAGGGGGTGAAGGGGGGCCAGAAACCACCCTGCACCAGCACTGGCCCCTCCGTCGACACCGTCGCGTCCCCCAAGAGCCGCAGCTCCACCATAAACGGATGGTGAACGTCACGTGAGACCTCAAGGGACCGAGACACAACGTCCAGGAAATAATCATGTTTAATTTAGTGAGCAGATGGTTAGAAAGCAGGACACACACACACACACACACACACACACACACACAGAGCGCTTCTCTTTGTGGCCTCATAGTAACAAGGGTTTTAAACAACATTCACTTTTAATTTAAAAAAGTGAATTTGTATTTTTATTGCTTTTAAAAAATTGTGTTGAGTTTCTTTCATCCTTAAAATGTATTTTACTTTTCCTGTAAACACTTTCATGAGACAACAGCAAGTGAGAGTGAAATCAAATCAAAACAAACAAAAATCAAAACATTTATACATAATTATTTTTCCATGAACATTATTTGACTTGTTTATATATTTGTAGATATTTTTAGTGAATTTTGTTAAAATATAACACATTTTTTCCCCTCTTTTTAGAGCTGGGCAAAATGTAAAAATAAACCACAATATTTGAAGACAATTTCATGATAAATATTACATGTCAGGGTATTTACTTCAGCTGATTAAAACAGAAGAAAATTTTAAGCTAACATTTAACAAATAACAAGGAGTATTTATTGAGGAATAGAAACAAAAATGAGGCAAAACAGCACAAAATACTGTCTTAGAAAAACTTAATTTTTAAAGGTTACCCTTTGGTTATCCCTTCTTATGGGAGGAACCCTTAATAACCTATTTAGAACCCTAAAACAGAGTGTTTTGCTATCAGAGCAGGTTCACTTAGAACCCTTTTTGGAAGCAAAGAACGCTTGATTAGCTAACGAGTCCCTAAAGAACCCTTCACCAAATCCCAAGAGCTAATGTCTGACAGGTTCTAGGCATTAAAGAGAAAATAGCAATGAATAATAATTTGCAGTTTGTACTGCATGCTTACCCAAGATATACACACACTCTTCAAAAAAGGGTTCTTCAAGGGTTTTTGAAACGTTCATTAGATAATGAAAGGTTCTTAGCTGCCAGAAAAGGGTTCTACTTGGAAAAGGGACACTTTACTGTAGGCTTCTATGGAGACTCTTTAAGAATTTCCCCAAGAGGGACAACTGAAACACCGCTGAGGGTAATAATAATTATTATTATTAATAATAATAATAATAATAATAATAATAATAATAATTGATGATGTGGAGTAAAAGTGACTTAATGTTCTGTCACCTGTGTTGTTCTCAGATTCAGTAAACCTGATCAAGGTAAACCTTCAGCTCGTCTCCATGGCGGCTCTTGTTGTTTGCTAAACTGACATTTTAAACTTTTCCCTAACGAAAAGCACTTGAAATGCAGGAACCGGTGGAACCCAACTGCTGCCCTGCAGTGAGGCGATAACGTGACGAGACAGGACACAGATATGAAGAAGTGCTGCTGAGTGTTTAGTGTGTCACATGTGTTGTGTGTGTGTTAATGTCACTGAGCCGCAGGTGGAACATGGCCTTTCTGGTGTTAGTTGTTTCTTACCTCAGGTAGTCCCTGCGACAGAGGATGAGATTGGCTTTGGTGTAGAGGGTGGAGCCGACCTCGCCCAGGCGGCAGTCGCAGCACGCGCACTTCAGGCAGTCTTCATGCCAGTATTTGTCCAGCGCCTTGAGCAGGTAGCGGTCTTTAATCTTGCGGTTGCAGCCAGCGCAGCCCTTCTGTTTTCCTTTGGGCTGGACAGAGAGCATCGGCACTCCTGCAAGCGATAAGGAGAACACACGGCGTGATTTACTGCCCCGGGAAACGCTGCTGTCCTGCACACCTTTATTTATTTTTTTATTTGATAAGGAGACACAGGTAGAGCTGGAGCTGTAAGCGTTTCATATTCATTAGGGTCAGGACTTTAACATTTCTGCCTCTTCTGCATTTCCCCCTGTCTGAAAATAACAGATGTTAACTCTGACATAAAACATGCAAGCTTTACACACCAGGCTACAATCTCCATTTCTGAGGTGTGTGTACTGTGGTGTGGCAAAACTGTGTGTGGTTTTGCTGAAGTTCAGGGTGGTGTTCCGGGTGGTGTTCAGGGTGGTGCTCAGGGTAGGTTTGAGGTTCTTTAATACGCCGTGTAGTTGAAGAAGTTCATGCAGTGCTAAAAGCTCCTCGCGGGTCGTACTTGGGATTAACATTAACCTTTTAAAGTGCTGTTGACCAGGAGAAGGTTGCACTGAGCCCTGAGTGAGAAGCGTCACCGCCTAAGTGCTTCACCACACACACACACACACGCACACACACACACACACACACACACACACACCCTTTCAGCTACAGAACAAATAAAGTCCATTTAATAACTGCACTAAATGCTAATAGTCTATCTGCTGTCTGACATTTGTGTGGTGACTAAAAGCCGACGCCGGGAGCGCTGGGAACGCCGGCACCCCTCGGCCAGCGCTAACAGGTCGGGGCAGAGTGAAAGCACACACAGCGGCTCTTAAGACACTTTCACACACACTGAGCTATTGATCCAGCTAACAGAACGCTCAGACCACTCTCCATCACTGCTTTTAAAATCCCATTCGTCTCAAAAAGCACCACACATGCAGCATGTTCACGTCCTTCACCGTCAAAACAGCATGTCCGTCTTCACCGATTGCTAAAGTCTAAGCTTCAATTTTAACATTTATAGCATGTTAAACAGTTAAACACACACACACACACATGCATGCATGCATGCGCACACACACACACACACACACACACACAGTATCGGTGCCGTCTCTGTAAACTTATCATCACTGTATTACTCCACTTGATGACACACCCTCTTCATCTCACTTATAAACAATAATATTTCAGGGAATAAGTGTGTGTGTGTGTGTGTCTGTGTGTGTGTGCGCATGTGCATGTGCGTGTGAACATTAATGTATCCATCATTACAAAACAAACATTAAAACTAACTCAATGACAAACAGGATTTTTACCCGAACACCACGGAGAAGCCATTTTTACTGATAGACTGAAGTCCAGTTAAGTTACCAAAAACTTAAACCGAAAATATTCATTACATTTATATTATTTTTTAAAGTGAAACAACTAAACATGAGAAATGAATGTGTACACTTTGTACAAAGAACCTCTTGGACAAAATATGAAAAATAGAATAAACTAATTGTCTTTAAATAAACACTGTTTCAGTTTATTAAAATCTAACTAAGACCATTAAGTATTTGGTGATTAAAGACTAAAAGTAAAAGAAAAACTGAAATCCACCTCTCTGACTGATCTGTGTGTAACTGTGGACCTCCATACAGTAGGGGGCAGTGTTCATATAGTCAGTAGTTTTATAGGAACTAAGCAAGCACATTTAATATGCACATCTAATGTTGGGGAAAAACAAATATTTTAACTGTTAAACCACTTTTGTGAAATCATTTAAAATGAGGGTTAAACTTTAGCTATCACAACACAGCGTTCGTTGAAATTTTCCAACATTCCAAAGTTTTCAGGACCGTAGAGTTTACGCTTTTTTTTCAGTAAACTGTATAACAAGCTGTATTTCTTTTGTCTTATTAACTTCAAGAGAGAGGCAGGTGAGGAACTGACTGTTTATAGCTGCTATAATGTAAGTGACCTAAAACAGCACATGCTTAGTGCTTTCAACTGAAGACTAATTTTTATACACATAATTATATAGAGACACACGCAGAAATGAATTTAATTCAGAATTTCTTGTTGAAATTTCAGACATAAGCCATTTTCCTTGCGAGCATTGTAAACACTCGAGTCTCAGCGTGTGGAGCTTTTACCGGCTGCAGATTAGTTCAGTTATTCAGAACAATCAAGCCATCAGTGGTGCTGAGAATCTAATATAATTAGCACCTCCCTCCATAAAAACCTGGGAGAATAAATACACAGAGGGAACAGGGGGGGAGAGAGAGAGAGAGAGAGAGAGAGAGAGAATAGAAAAGAGCTTCTTAGTTAAATTTATGGCTTGGATGTGAATAAGTCGTGGTATTCACCCATCCTGTTCCTTTATCAGACGAGGGGAAAAGGAGAAGCTAATTGGTCCGGCACTGCTGATAGGAACCATCAATTAGTTCTTCCTTTCCTCCAGATACCCCCCCACCCCCGGGAAAAAAAACGGGCCTCTTGAAGCCAGCACGTTAGGATCACAAAACCTACTATAAATACCAGCGTTCAGCATAAATGAAGCTAAAAGGGCTCTGTGTTGAAGCTGGTTGAGGGCGCTCGCTTTCTACCTGCATTTCATGGCTTGTTAGCGGAGCGCGCTGCAGGTACACCAACAGCGCTCTGCTGTCAGCCGTCTACACAACTAAAAACAGTCTTAATGAGGAGAGAGAGAGAGCCGGCTGCCAAGTAAAAAAGGAAAAAACGTGTCTGTGTGTGTGTGTGTGTGTGTGTGTGTGTGTGTGTGTGTGTGTGAGCGAGCGAACCGAGGAATCAGGCTCTTCTGAGTTCCCTGGGGAACGGCATGAAAATCTTTAATTTGCCTTTTATGACAGCTAATTAGTTATTCTAGTCAAAATCTTTGCTTTAAATAAGAGAACTAATTATACACAAAGGTCGACCCCTCCTCCTCGCTCACCAGCACCAGCACCTCCTCCCTCACCACCTTCTCCATCACCCCCACCACTACCTCTTGCTTAACCCCCACCACCCCCTCCCTCACCACCTTCTCCATCACCTCCCTCACCACCTTCTCCATCACCTCCCTCACTACCACCCCCTCCCTCACCACCTCCATCACCTCCCTCACCACCACCCCCTCTCTCACCACCTTCTCCATCACCTCCCTCACCACCACCCCCTCTCTCACCACCTTCTCCATCACCTCCCTCACCACCTTCTCCATCA
>JAQQZX010000007.1:24369429-24384320 GCA_030068355.1 Notoglanidium maculatum | reverse complement strand
GCGCTGCCCTGCCCTGTCCTGTCCTGCGCTGCCCTGTCCTGCGCTGCCCTGTCCTGTCCTGCCCTGCCCTGTCCTGCCCTGCGCTGCCCTGCCCTGCGCTGCCCTGCCCTGTCCTGTCCTGCGCTGCCCTGTCCTGCGCTGCCCTGCCCTGTCCTGCCCTGTCCTGCGCTGCCCTGCACTGCCCTGTCCTGCCCTGTCCTGCGCTGCCCTGCCCTGCGCTGTCCTGTCCTGTCCTGCGCTGTCCTGCCCTGTCCTGGGTGTGTGTGTTCGTGTGTGTGTGCATGTGTGTGTGTGCATGTGCGTGTGCGTGCGTGCATGTGTGTGTGTGCGTGTGTGCGCGTGTGTGTGCGTGTGTGTGCGTGTGTGCGTGCGTGTGTGCGCGTGTGTGTGTGTGTGAATGTGTGACTGTCTGAGAGTGAAGTGTAAAACGTTACATCAGTCTCCACTCCGGTCTGTGTAACACCACCCTGCTGTGCAGTGTTCCTGATTTTGCAGCACAGAGACAGATAATCCTCGACACACCTTTAATATAGCTGAGCTGAAGTGTGTGTTCTGCAGTATGCACGCTGAAGGACATCACACAGCGCACAATGATGCCATATAATTATGTGACAGGCGATTCTTTGGTTTTTTTAACCTTCACACACTGTTCGCGAGGTGAACAATGCTAAAGGTTAAAGTTGTAAATGAAATGTAACAGTGGTGCATCCTCGGAGCAAAGGACAAGTAAAATCCTTATACGCAAAGCAGATCAGATCAGGTTCGGTTCAGACCGGCCGCTGCTAAGAGACTCAACACACTCAAACACACAGAGCTCAACAACGTCTCGCCTTAACAGCCTTCACCTTCTGCACAAAACTCCTGATTCTCTGACAACCTCTGGGGCAGAACTTTAGCCAGATGGACACTGAACAAACACACTCCCTTAACGTCGACAGCCCCAGTGTGTATCCGGTGTATTGGTGCGTCCCAAACTTCTCCAGCTACAGTAACACTTTCACTGCACTTGAACTGTTCAGCGTTGTTTATTCTTTACTTGTATAAATAACCTGGTTACATGATAAACAGTGTGTGAACTCGTGGCTTTAGCAAAAGTGTATTAATTCACTGAGAACCCTGTTTGATAAACTGATTACCGGTCTGGAACGCTTGTTTGTGCTATGATGCAAATCCTGTCAGTCATTTTATAAACACTATACTCTACAGGTCCTGGAGGCGGAGCTTCCTGAATAGGGGCGGGAATCATTTAAATGTCAGACCCACCTAATTAACGTTACAGACCTTGGCAATGTTGAAAAAAAGATTAATCTCGCTGAAAGAACCTTTAAAGCCGAGGATCATTTTAACGCTATGGGATCTCTGCTAGAAATATTTTTTTAGAAAGCTAGAAGAACAAGAACATACAGCATTTAATTACTAGATTACCGGATTATTAGATTAATATTAGAGTATTCATTGCAACAATTAATCATGTATTACAGAGTAAAACAAACATTCTTGTCCGCCATAGTGCAGCTGAATTTCTCTGAGAATAGTTCAGAATGTAACTCAAATGATTTAAAGGTTTATATTAAAGTTACAATGTGTTACTGTCTGTATGTGCATCAGATGCTCCGATATAATCTAAGGCTAAACAATAAATGGATTAAAAGAGTGTTGAAAACAAAGAAACCCATATAAGATGCGTGATCCTGCGTGAATCGCTGGTAAATCCAGCAACAACAGAACACTAGCTCAAAGACCAATTAGCAAAGCTGTGTGCAGTCTCACTTAACACTGATGTGGGTCTGATTGTACATCACATCTGTCAATCACACGGCTAATTGGCGACGCAACAGGGAAAGGAAAATGTCTCGTGGCATTTCAGATTGGTAACGAGTTCTTTGAAGGTCAAAAATAAAACCTAAGGAGTAAAAGTAAGTACCCCCCGCTAATTAATTTGTCTTGAGAATAAATGAAGCTCAGTTGATCATCGTGTGGTGAAGCGTACAGCGTTTACAGCGATGTTTGAAGCGTGCTTTTGTCTTCATCAACATCGCAACAGACTTTATCTCAGGATCCAGATTTTAGATCATAACACGAAGCTAATCCAGGAGCAGCACCGCTATTCAGCAGCCTGATGCCAATAATGATTTAATTCACACACAAGTAGCAATTAACTCCCCGTGACCCGCTCAGGCTAAATCTAATTATCTGCTGTTGAAGCTGTAGAGTTCTGACTCTCTCACAGCTCAGAGATGCTTCACAAACAGTCCGCTTCAGCTCCACATCCCTCAGAAACACTCGCTTTAATAAGGAGGAATTATTGCATTTCTATTTGTATAGAAATACAATGAACTACAAAACTAATGGCCCCCTTCTAAAGAATTAGCAAAATTATTATTACATAAAATGAATTTACAGAAACAGTTCAGTCAGCAGTTATAACAGGAAAATAGTCCACATGGAGAAGCAGTGTTATTGTTCCCATCGGGTGGATTATTTTGATATAACAGCATGTCCCTGAGTGTTTGATTCCATTGGATCAGATCCTGTTCTCACTGACGTTATCAGTTGTCATTGTTCCTGATGACATCACTGATCACCGGCGCTTGGCCACGTCTTTGTATTCTGTTGTTAACATTTCTCCTTACAGTAATAAAAACTAATAATTCCATCCGTAACAGTAAACATGTAAATACATGCTAAACAAGTCAGTCTGTGGGCCGAATAAAGAGGACTTCTTGCTATTAGAAATAAATAATAATCTTCTATATTACTCTGTTTGGATATGCAAATAATCATGACGAATCACTGAATATGCAAATCAGACCGTGACGTCATGTGGGGCTTTTTCTATCGACTTTTGGAGCCACTTTCCCCTGAAGAGATCCAAACACTGACTGTAGTAATGAGCTAAAGGTGAAAGAGATTTCTCTTAGAAATCGATGTAGTTTAATTTGATTTAAATTGTCTACTTTTAAGAACAACATTCTGTTTTTATCAACAAAGGAAAAAATCTGAAAATTGGAATGTGAGAACTGATCAAAATACTTGAGTAAACAGAAGAACAAGTCTTTTACCTTCCTGTTGATCCGCCAGTAAACGCAGTCAGGTGTTATTCTGAAGTTTGTCAGAAATTAATAAGTGACTTGGTAAAGTGTGAGCTAGCAGGAGAAGCTACACGGTCGCGCGAGCGTGCGTTACCATGACAACCGCGTGTCTTTCACTTCCGCGTCTCAGAGCTGCGAATTAAATCCATCAATCAAACTGAACGTGTTTCTTTATTAATTAATAAATTAATAATCACACATTTACCTGCCATCAGCTCTGTGTATTTCTGCTCATTGAGTAGAATTCCCTCTGCGACCCGCTCAGAAAGTTTCGTCCCCTCGAGACTGCAAAGTGCAAAACTACGGCAAGTGCCGAGGGACCAGAGAAAAACGCGAAGCACACAGCCGGCTCATTATTAGGCATAACTGCAGTACCTCATACTGTTTTATTCTGTCCTGTGTTTATTTATACTCTTTCTATTAACGTTGTAGTTGTTTATTAATCTACTGTGTGTTGTTTTTATATGTATTCATATTGTGCACCAAATGTTAATAAATACAAGTTCATTAACTTTATATTTACTGAAAATTTATCACTGGGGATGTGAGTGCATCTGTCCATATTTCATTAGGAAAGAAAAGTCCACAGTAAACTTTTTTGAACATTTTCTTTTAGTTGGTATGGAGTGTTTATTGGTCTTTGGCGCTATCTGGTGGTGATAAACTGCATTACAGCGTGTGGCTTAATTAAAAAAAATCTAACTTTTTATCATCAAATTAATAACACTCCCTAAAGCCATTTACATCAGAATGATCGCTTGTTTGACAGATTTATACCATGCACTTTGAAGTGATTCATCCAAATTATATTAATTTTATTAGGAAAATAATTCCTTTAAAAGTCAACTGAATAATCATTCCGAATTTTTATAAATGATATTTTTTTAATTTATACAACAGCGTAAAGTGACAAATCTTAACTAGCGAACTTCAGCTGATTCCACACACTATCCAAACTCATCCAATATAATCTAATCATGTTTAAACACTGTGTGTGTGTGTGTGTGTGTGTGTGTGTGTGTGTGTGTGTGTGTGTGTGTGTGTGTGTGTGTGTGTGTGTGTGTTACCTTTTTGTTTAGACCAAATGATCACTTGATAACAGAATATATTTTTATTATGTGGGGACATCTGACTGATCTTCAGTAGGAAATGTTCATTGTTTTGTTGTTGCTGTTGTTGTCTGTTTGTTTGTTTGTTTGTTTGTTAAATCATCTTATTTAGTAATTGAAAGGTTATTTGTTGGCATTGGACCATCTGTGTGGTGTAAAATATAATCTATTTTGTTTATATCTGTATGAAACATGAGGAACCTCAAAAAGCCCCAGAAATCTTTTAGTACAAACTGCAGTTTAATCCATGATGTAATTCCTCCTTCATCACTAATCCACCACATTAACAGGATAAAAAAGAACAACTTCAAAGTGAAGCACTAAACTGAGTGAGAAATAAAGAGCAGTGATGTTGTCTGAGCTTCAAGGATTAAATTTTAATCACACGTCACTGCAGATTACACAATTTATTTAACAGCTTTTTATAATACAAATACATTTTTATTAAACTATACACACAGATATGGTTTATTAATTGTTCAGTTCAGATGTTTGGTTTATTTTAGAATTCTTTTGAATGAGATTAATATCAATTCTGAACATGGAACAGTTTACGGGTTAATGGTTAATGTTAATCTGTACGTCATGTAAAGCTCCTGCGAGAGACATTCTGTTCCAGATCCATAAGAATCTCAGCATTGGTTGTTTGATTGTTTGTTTGTTTGTTTGTTTGCTTGTTTGTTTCTCCAGAGAAATTAATCTTTATTGTGTATTGTCAGCCCAGATTGAGATGTTCTGCATGAGCTCCTCCACACTGATGAGATTCACTGTGACGTTGTTGAGAATATTCTATAAATCCACATGCCGTAGTTTACAGCGGAGTAATAAAGTTAAAATGATTTATGAATAAATGTTATTGCTTTGAAATAAACTTTAGTCTCATTTTTACGTTCATAACTACAGCGAACATACACTCCTATAAAACCTAAACCTTAAGGATTCTTCAGTTCTCCTGCTGGATCTAGAACCCTTGAAGTGTGCATTATTTCCTTCTTATTATCAAGACCCTTTCTGGAGTTTCAAATGTAACCACTTGGTACTTGGTACACTTTTAGAAAAAAGCGTTCTTCAGCGGTTCTGTAAGGGGTTTTTTTATAATTCAGGAATCTTCGCCTCCTAAAGGGTTCCACTTACTATTTTTCTCTGTCTGCTGCAAAGCTTTAACCTAGAGGAGCACCTGAAGAACTTTTGAATGGCTATAACTTTTTGAAGAGTGTAGGATGTGCAGTCTGGGCTCTTCTCCTCTGGTGAGTTCTCATCACTAACTGTTGATATCAGGTTCTAGAGAACATTCCAGACTACAAACTCTACTGAAGGTTCTGAAAAAAGTGCTTCATACGGACTTCCTCCTCTTCCCAAACACGTTGGTGATGAGCTTGGCCATGGATTTGGAGCCACTGTAGCGCCGGCGCTCGGATCTGTGCTTCATGTGCCCCATGACGTGCCGTATGAGTCTGGTGAAGAGGTTGGCGATGTCCAGGTAGTTCTCAGCAGCAGATACTTCCTGGAAGACGCACTTGTGCTCCAGGGCGAGAGAGCGTCCCTCTTCCTCACTCACCTGCCGGCTGTGACACAGGTCCTGCTTATTCCCCACCAGGCAGACGGGAACGTCCACGTCTCTGTCCGGACCAGACAGAAAGCGATCAGAGCAGAGTTTACAGAGAAACCACACGCAGCACTTTCAGTGAACGTGATCTTAACCTCAGGATACGGAGCTGTGTTCATGTTGATGCAGCAGGTGGCGCTGTAACACAGACTCTTCTACAGCAGAAGATAATCTCGCTCTATTGTGAAAGTCTTAGAAGGGTGAAGTGGTTTCTAACTCATTTTAGATAACAGATCGTTCAGTTTAGTGACGAACACTAACTCCTCTTACACATGAACATTTATCAGCTTTTATCTGAAAGCTACAATCTGAACACACAAACATACTGAGCACAATATATATCTTTCAGCTTTTTCACTTTCACTGACATTTTGGTCAAATTTGTCATCGAGTTTATTGCTCTTTTTCGCCCCCTAGTGGAATAACAGAAACTAGCTCTTTTTTCAAATATTTTGTGACGTAATGCTAAAGAAAATGAGAGCGCTCACTGGCCTGTATGTTCAGCAGCATTATTGGGGTATTAAAGCCTCTTCAGGAAGCATGTTCAGATAACTGCATGTATTTGAAAAGCTAAATATATGAAGATGATGATATTATATAGTATTGTATGATTATAAGACGCTTGCCACTCACGTGAGCACATTCAGCTTGTCTGAGTTCTCTAATAGGATCCATGTGTCCTGCCTTGCGTCCCTCCCGTTGTCTTAAATTGACTTGTAATGGCACACAGCTCACAGACACCCCTGACTTTTACAGCACTTTAATAACAGCGCATTGGTTTTCAGTCTAGTGGTCCAGTTCGAGTTGTGATTAATGACAGAAACTAAAATAGGCACAAACCATCCCTGTGGCTTTCATCGTAAAGACCGACTGCATGTAGCTCCTGGTTACTTTGCTCCAGCGTGGAGTTTTCTGTTCTGTTCAGCTCGAAGCCAAGCCTGAGCTTCTGTCTCCTCTTCATTAAGTCATAACGCACTGAGTGTCTCCGGGTCAGAGCTCTGACACACACTCACCCTTTACAGGTCTCTCGACGGCTCTCTCTGATCTGCTGCAGGATGTTTTTAGCACTGAGGAAAGACATGCGGTCGTTGATGGTGTACACCACCACAAAGCCATCTGCCCAGTCCACCGGCTCCTCCAGGATGCATCTGCTCTCCACGTTCTGCCAAGAAGAGAAAGAAGAGATGTGGAGATCTTATCAGAAACACTGTGTTCCTCTGAATATCTGAAACTGGGCATCGTGCAAGGCGCATTCCTGGATTAATAAACATCAGTACTTTTTGAGAATCATGCAGAGAAAAGATCAGGAGAGTAAAACTGAACGAGGTTCCAGATGCAGAAGAAACGCAGAGTGGAGAATTTCACCTGCATGTGAACACGTACCTGAGAACACGGATCAAAGACCTCCAAGTTCAGCTGTCTACCATCGATCGAGAGCCTCTTCTGGTATAACGAATCTGCCACAAAGTGTGAATTATGATATACACATGTGCTGCACAAAATTTAATTTAATTAAGTGCCTGATAAGTTATATGAAGTAAAACAGCACAAACTTCAGAGTTGTATGACATCAGGAAATAACTAAAATTAACAACAAAAAAATATAAAGACACGATGAGGATGGAAAAAATTTGTCTCTACAAAAAAAGAGAAAACAGTCTCACACAAATCCATCATTCGTATAACACAAAGTCATATTAAACTCTATAAACATTAAGGTTACGGTGGGGGCGGGGCTTGTTAGGGTTTATGTCCTTGACTACACACCGTTTCTGAACTTGTACTGGTTTCAGGTGAGGTTACATTAACCCCGGCACAGCGCAGTGTGTGAGACCGGTGTAACTCAGATAATACATTATTTCTTTAAAACGATTCAGATGTGTGTTTAAATCTGAGCTGCTGTGGATCGGCTCTTCCTGTCTGTTTAATGTAAGAAAATACTTTACTGTATGAGAGTATAACGTACAAGTTCTGTACAGTGAGTTACAGCTGCTGGAGTGATGCTGAACACTGATCAGCTTACTGTCACAAACAGGTAAGTAAGGCTCTGACCATGTGAGAAAGACTGGACTGGAGTGTACTGGAGTAGAGTGGAGTGGAGTGAACAGGAGTGGAGTGTATTGTATTGGAGTGAACTAGAGTTTGCTGGAGTGGAGTGTACTAGAGTGGAGTGGAGTGGAGTGTACTGAAGTGGAGTGTACTGGAGTGGAGTGGAGTGTACTGAAGTGGAGTGTACTAGAGTGGAGTGTACTAGAGTGGAGTGTACTGAAGTGGAGTGTACTAGAGTGGAGTGTACTGAAGTGGAGTGTACTGGAGTGGAGTGTACTAGAGTGGAGTGTACTGAAGTGGAGTGTACTGGAGTGGAGTGGAGTGTACTGAAGTGGAGTGTACTGGAGTGGAGTGTACTAGAGTGGAGTGTACTGAAGTGGAGTGTACTGGAGTGGAGTGGAGTGTACTGGAGTGGAGTGTACTGGAGTGGAGTGGAGTGTACTGGAGTGGAGTGGAGTGTACTGAAGTGGAGTGTACTAGACTGGTGTGTACTAGAGTGGTGTGTACTGAAGTGGAGTGTACTGGAGTGGAGTGTACTAAAGTGGAGTGTACTGGAGTGTACTGGAGTGGAGTGGAGTGAACTGGACTTACTTGCATTCGAGGCATATTCTCCAATGAAGCGCTTGGTCAGGAATCTCACCAAAACCGCTAAAGACAAACAGAGAACGGGTTTTTATGACTAACGCAGTTCAGGCGGTGATGTAAGGTTAGATTAAACTCTCTCAATAAAAAAGTTCTACATCAAAGACTTGGCCAGTGTGTACAGAGTTCTGATGAATATCTGGCCCCGGGACAGCAGCTTGTGTTTATGGGGTTTTGGGGCGAGGACGGCGTCTGCCTGCTCTTTAGTAAATATTAGAATCTGCCTCATTCATTTGTTCCTTTAATGCAAGACACAAAGTTACACAAAGGGCTGCTTTCTCTCTCAACATCAAATAACATTTAGCTGCCAACTGTTACACCACTAACCCCTGCATTTCCCTCCAACGTTCCCAAAAACACATTCCGGCTGTGCCCACCTGTCTTCTCCGATACCTGCGACTCTGCTCAGGAGAACGCCACAGAGGCTTCAGTTCTCTCTCTAACAACCATCAGATTACATTTCCTTTTACAGCTTTTCTTTTCATCAGCTGACATTTATGCTTCATTTCATGCAGAAAAAGGAAAGAAAATGATAATCTGCATAATAACCTGGTGCAAAAATGATATTTGTAAACTGAATTAGTTTTAAATGAAGGGTCCTGACTGAGCAGCTCACTTTTTTTTTTGTAAAAGTTCATTTTCAACATCCTGCATAGATTTGTATCAGAATAAATAATTAAATTAATTAATAAATAGGCAACCAAACATACATTGTTTTAATAAATTAATGTAACCCTGTTGTGTGACAAATACTCACAGTACTTACAACATTTAATGTTACATAAAAATAAAATACAATCTGAAACTAAATATATAAATAAATAATGGATTTAAAATGACCAAAAGCTTTCTCCCCCCCCCCAAATGTTCTTCTTCTGCAAAAGCACAGCTGTTTACATGTATATTTTCTATACGTGTATAAATAAAATACTAACAAGTAAAGCAAAGAAAGAAAGAAAGAAAGAAAGAAAGAAAGAAAAGTAAAAGCCTCAATTTTTTTCATATTTAGTTACTAATAAGTTGCTCTGATGGTTGATGAGGCCATTAAAGCTTTAGTAAGACATGGAGTGTGTGCAGATCTCTGCACTGTGGATTTATAGCACACTTTCAGTGACACTGTGGTGAGATGCTGCAGGTTTCCTGCTCACTTTTATTCCACAAGTTTATTTTTGTGTGTGTGAAGAGATGCAGAGATAAAGCACAGACCTGATTTGCCCGCTCCCTCGCTGCCCAGCAGAGCCAGCTTCACCTCGTTCATGGCTGCGTAACTGACCGAGACTCGGACACTGCCTTCCTCAGCCTTCTCTCTGTTTTCCTCTCTCCCTCACTGAGGTTTTTCCTCCTTTTCTTCTGCACATTAATACGCTGATCTCCACTTTCTCCTCCCACACTGTGGAGAGTTTAACGTCGGGAGTTATCAGAAGGTCACTCTGAGACAGATGGGATTTCACCTACACCACGTGTTTTTTTCACCACGACATTTTTGTTCACAGTGAACTGACAAAAAGTTATTTCCCTCACAAAGACCCACAACTAGTAAAGTATAAACCTTTCCTTTTTCTCCTTCTCCTTTTTCTTCTTCTTCTTTATATTAGAATTTACAATCATTTCAGTGTGTTTGGTTGTCATGACATTCCAGTTAATTGGGTTATTTTGCACACAAAAGCTTCCTGGGGTGTGTTTTACACTCCGCCTGCTTTACTTATCACTTCCTCATGTTCACAGCACAAAGAAAAGCTCTCGGCTCACTCATGTCTTCTTCACGTGATCATGTTCTTCACCTTTTATTTTGTGAGGCACTTATGATTACATGTGAGAAACATCAGAAAGTACATTTCAGTGTTATGGACTGAACACGAACTCGAGAAATATCATGTGAATAATCTGTGATTAAAAAGTGCTTTAAAAAATCAGATAAACCTAGAAAATCAAATAATTGTGGGGAAAAATAAAACCATGCCTTGTACTGACTGGTTAGTCTACACTGTACTGTACTATGCTATACTACACTGTACTGTACTGTGCTGTAATACACTGTACTGTACACTGCTATACTACACGGTACTGTCATATACTACACTGTACTGTACTGTGCTATACTACACTGTACTGTACTGTGCTATACTACACTGTTCTGTGCTGTGCTATAATACACTGGACTGTACTGTGCTATACTACACTGTACTGTGCTATACTACACTGTACCGGACTGTGCTATAATACACTGTACTGTGCTATACTACACTGTACTGCACTGTACTATTCTTCACTGTACTGCATTGTGCTATAATACACTGTACTGCACTGTACTATTCAACACTGTACTGTACTGTGCTGTGCTATACCACACTGTACTGTGCTATAATACACTGTACTGTACTGTGCTATACTACACTGTACTGTGACATAGTACACTGTACTGTGCTATACTACACTGTACTGCAATGTACTGCACTGTACTGTGCTATACTACACTATACTGTGCTATACTGCACGGTACTGTACTGCACTACACTGTACTATACTACAATGTGCTGTGCTATACTACACTGTACTGTGCTACACTACACTGTACTGTACAACACTGTACTGTACTTCACTGTACTGCACTGTGCTATACTACACTGTACTGTGCTATACTGCACTGTGCTATACGGCACTGTACTATACTACACTGCACTGTGCTATTCTGTACTCCACTCTACTAAAATATAATGTACTATACTGCACCATACTATGCTGTTATATATTACACTGTAGTACACTGCACTATACTATACTACATTGTAATCTATGAAAACTGTACATTATACTGAAATATATTACACTGTACTACATTGTAATGTACTTCAGTTTACTCTACCTCATTATACTGTACTATATGCCATCAAATTATACTACACTGTAATATATTATACACTGTACTATACTGCACTGTTCTGTACTATATGGTATTGAAATATATTACACTGTTCTACATCATACCATAATATATTACACTGTACTCTACTATACTCCATCAAAATATATTGCACTGTACTACATTATACTGTGCTGCATTGTGCTCCACAATACTGTTCTCTACTACATCACACTGTACTATATTGCATTCTACTATAATGCTTTGATTATATATGCGTTGATTATACATACTGCACATTATATTGAACTGCCCTGTGCTATACTGTAATATAATATACTAACTCTAATACTGTTTACAATATACTTTGTTGTGCTATGGCGGCACTGTTGTGTTGTGGGTAGCACTGTCGCCTCACAGCAAGAAGGTCCTGGGTTCGATCCCCGGGGTCACCCAGGGTGCCTTTCTGTGTGGAGTTTGCATGTTCTCCCCGTGCATGCGTGGGTTTCCTCCGGGTGCTCCGGTTTCCTCCCGCAGTCCAAAGACATGCAGATTAGGTCAACTGGCTACTCTAAATTGCCTATAGGTGTGAATGCAAGTGTGTGTGGCTGTTTGTCTGTGTTGGCCCTGTGGTGGACTGGTGACCTGCCCAGGGTGTGCCCCGCCTCTCGCCCCAAGATGCTGGGATTGGCTCCAGCTTCCCCGCGACCCAGATTGATAAAGCGCTATAGATAATGGATGGATGGATGGATTGTTGTGCTATTCTATACTATATAAAACTTTACTGTATTTTGATTATATATACTGCACATTATACTGTCCTACATTGTACTATACTGTACGATACTACGCTGTTCTATATTATACTGCACTGGGTTTTGCTGTACTGCACTACACAGTAATTTGCTATACTGTATCGTGCTGCACTATACTATACTATACTGCGCAATAATGCTCATACACTATACTATTCTATGCAATCATTATGTTATGCTATGCTACACTATACTATACTATACTACACTATGCTATGCTGTACTATACTCTGATGGGCTATGCTGTATTGTGTTGCACTGTACTGCACTGTACTATCCTATCCTGTACTATATACTATACCATACTATACTATAGTATAGTGAGTATACTGTACTATAATGTGCTATATAATATTTTTTAACACTTATCAGAAAAAACAGGCAGAAAGGAGAGAGAATGTTTTCAGCAGAGAGATAAAAAGACTGAACTGATCCTTTTTTAAAACCCAGCAGTAAATGAGAGCAGCTTGTGAAAGCAGCACACTGAGACGACTTTAATGGCTTTTTGGGTTTAACTGCACCACACTGACCTCTGAGCTCATTCAGCTGTATGATCTCATATACAGGCACACCAAAGAGCGAGAGAGGGAAAATACTACACAATTACAGGAAAATACTCTAACCTTATTTAAAAAATAGTCATTACAAATGAGCTATTAGAAATCTGAGGGGGTAAAAATGAGGGTAGAGAACAGAAAAAGATTTCAATTCTGGCACTGGGGATATTACATTATACCCATTAAGAACGTCCTTCTAGAGGCCTGGTTTTATCCCACAGTTTTCAGAGTAATAATCCTGACTCGAAGTGAAACCTAATCTGATTTAAGTCTCCTTATGAAAGTGTTAGTAGAGATGAAACAGGAAGTATGTCGTGAGAGGAGATTTACAGTCTTCACATGAAAACTTCATTTTCCAAAACTAGGAAAGAATTTAGGGGGAAAATGTTTTTTATTGCATAAATACTCACTTTCTGGCTTGCAGCGATGATCTGCAAACGTTTGAGCAAATCTGTAATTAGGATTTATTAGCATATTGGCTTTGATTTTTAAAATCTTAATGAGTAAAATAGGATATAGAAATAAACAGGAAAAAAGACAAAAGAAGAGGTGCTGATACAGTAAACTACTGAGTGATGGGGTGGTGTGCTGAAGCAGAGTTACTCCCTGGAGTTGATTACTTTCCTCTAACAGCATGTCCCCAAGTGTTTTATTCCTCTTACTCCAAAGCAACTTACCAACAATTACTACTTTTTTATTTATTAAAGAATATATCGTACATTTTATCCATTTATAGTTGCATGTAATGTTGTGGAACATCAGTGAAACAGGTTAGTTCCTGTTCTCACATCCACTATAACAGCTATAAACAGTTGTTCTCTAAATGTTCTATAAATGCAGTTTGTTACCGCAGAGCAAACTTACAGTTCCAGCTTCTCTTACATACAGGATACAGTAATGTCTCCTTACAGAAAACATCATCATATCAACAATTACAGCTTTATTAATCTGTTTATCATCAGTGGAGCGCACACTGTACACGTCCCTGTGCATGGCCTGTTACTATAGAAACGATTACACGTTGAACGAGCGCATTAATGTAAACCTGCACTACTGTCAGAGTCGCTGTTATAGAGAATTAATTTACACCAGAATTCAACAGAGCTGTAAAACAAGGAAAACCATACTCAGACTTCACAAAAATGTTGAAATCTCTTTAACTTATAGTCATCCTTTATTGTGGTGAGAAAGTTCAGCATTGAGAAAGTTCACATGAAAGAAGACTCTCGCTCTGTTTTGTTTTTGAGGTAATCTGAAATGAAGGATGTAGGACGAGGGAGTTTTTGTGCTTTTGTCTATAAATAAAAGTTAGTTGAAAAGGACAAATTGAGTTACTGTATCTGGGAAAGATAGTCCCAGAATGTTTTCCAGCAGTAATAAAGTGATCCAGAGCTCCTCCTCCTGCTCCTGGACGCTTCTCTTCTTCTGGTTTAAAGCCAAACTGAGAATGGATCCAGATTTATTAGTCTGTTAGAGCAGCTCACTCACAACACCGCCTGAAAGACTTCCCTTCATTCACTGCAGGAGATAAATTATAGCCCAAACCTTCAGCGCTTCAAAATATATATTTCATCATTATATGTGACGAATGCTTAGCAACCCAGAGTTATATTTTAGTTCATTTTCACTGGGCTGTAATTCTAAGACACAGTAATTCTTTTACATAAATTATGATGTTTTCTTTTCATTTTTCCAGGATCTCAAACTCACCATTTAAAACTCATTCCTGAAATTTGATGGTGTGTGATTTAGTATAACCTAAAATACCTAATTAGTGTAAAAAGTGTCACAGATGGTCAATAATAATAATAATAATAATAATAATAATAATAATATAATTATTAAATTATTCCTTTTATTTTAATAATTTATTCTCCTTCTCATCTTACTTAATCTCAACTAATTAACAATTCTTTCACTTCTTTTTATTATTTTATATTTATGAATCTATCTCTCTACCTATCTATGCCTGTTCATGCTTTAACAAAACAATCTTTATGTTCTCAATAAAGTCTTCGAAATTGATAATTGAGAATGAGAGAGAGAGAGAGGGAGAGAGAGGGGGGGGGAGAGAGAGAGAGGAGAGAGAGAGGGAGAGAGGGAGGAAGAGAGGGAGAGAGAGAGAGAGGGAGAGAGAGGGAGGGAAAGAGAGGAGAGGGAG
>JAQQZX010000007.1:24354104-24364832 GCA_030068355.1 Notoglanidium maculatum | reverse complement strand
GTGTGTGTGTGTGTGTGTGTGTGTGTGTGTGTGTGTGTGTGTGTGTGTGTGTGTGTGTGTGTGTGTGAGTGTGTACGTGTTCTGTATGAAGGAGTCCCCAGTGTGAGCACTGTGTAACAGGCAGAAGTAAAGCTGGAACTGTAAGGGTTCCACACCTTTAGCACAGAGGAGTTTCCACTGCACTGCACTTTCTCACTCACATGTTGTAATAAGCTGCGTTTTTTGTTTTATTAACATAAAGAGAGAGAATAAAGAGAGGCTGCTGAGGGAACGACTGTTTATAGCTGCTATAACGTCAGTGAGAAACAGGAACTAGTTTCAAGGGCGTTCCACAGCATTACATGTGACTGTAAAGATAAATATTATGATGTGTTGCTCTTTAAATAAAAGAAAACACTTGGGAACATGCTGTTATAGGAAATTAATCAACTATGAGGATCAAAGTTGCACATCACATATAACCATAGTAACCATAGTTGATCATTTTTCTATCCCATCACACCCCTAAGTGGTTGATTCCTTAAGTATTATGCTTATAGCTGCTCAGACGCAGTCTTCTCATGTTTCTCTTTCAGATATAAATCACAGTCAGGACAGATGTAGCTCAGCATCTGCCCTCTTACCCTCAGGTCGCACGGTGACAGGGCAGATGGTGCGGTGTGCGGGGGCAGCCGGGAGTCCTCGCAGTCGTACTCCACCTCCGGCCGCTGCACGTCTCTGCACAGAGTGCACACCCAGTCACCCCTGCAGGAACGAGAGAAGAAAACATCTGCTCAGCTTCACACCAGGAGGAGAAAAGGTCAGCGAGAGGAGACTGGAGGAACTCTTACGTGGGGAAGCTGAGGAGAGAGGGCACGTGGCAGGTCAGGTGGAAGACCTTGGGGCAGCGATCGCAGCACAGCAGCTCGCCTCCGATGGAGCAGACAGCGCAGAAGTCCTCGCTCTCCATCTCCACACACTCCCGCACAGCCACGCCCACCTCCTCCTGCGCGCTCACGTCCGCACCGACTTGCTCCGCCTCCCATTCACACTCCTGCTCCAGATTCAGAGTCACTTCAACAGTGGAGTCTGGATCTGATTCCAGCTCCTGCTCAGATTCCCCGGAGAGCTCCGGAACCTGCTCGGATACCAGGTCTGATTCTGATTCTGATACGATTTGTGGTTCAGAGGTGGAGCTCGGATCTGACTCTACTTGAAGTTCTGATTCCAGTTCTGCATCTGAGCCGAAGTCAGCTTCCGCCGTGGATCCGAGCCGCGAGTCGGACACTGGTACTGATCTGGGTTCAGATGGATTGGGGTCGGAAGCAGGTTCAGCTCCAGCTGGTGTGGAAGGTTCCGGATCGCTGGATTGGGCAGGTGCAGTGCTGGGGGCTGAGAACTCCTTGCTTAGCTCCTGTAATGACGATTCCACAGGTGAACTCACAGGTGATGAGCTGCATGAAAGATGATCTGCTAATGGTGACTCAGCTGGTAGCTGAAACACCTCCACACTCTGTCCTGGTTCTTCACCAGATTCCTCCTTTAATAAAAAAACAGAAATCAACATGGAAGTCGAACCTTTTTACTGAAGTGACACTTTCTTGTTAATCTGCTGTGGTTGGTGGATCGGACCTCAGGATTAACTTCTCCGTCCAGCTCCTGGAACATGATCCCTTCACACTTCAGCCTGGAGTCAGTTGAAGGAGCCGTGCTGTGGTGTCCCTGCGGTGGACATCTGGACACCAGGATCTTCAGCCGTTCCAGACACACAACTGGGACCTTAGAACCCTCAGCAGCTTTTCTGCTATCACAGAGAAACCATAATAAAAATATAGAGCTGTTTATGGAGCCAGTAGGATCAAACATCTGCATCAACTTTCCGAAAGTTCTAAAAGGTTCTACTACCTGCTGTCCTGAACTTTTCTTGACATGCCGTATATAGTTGGAGACATAGAGCTGGTAGAGCTGGTAGAATACGCATAGACATTATCTGAAAAAGAAAATGTAACATAATGGAATATTTTAATGATTTCTCTAAATCTAAAGTGTAAATACACTGTATTATAGTAAGACTCACGGCTTCAGCACGTCTCCATACCTGGCTCAGTCTTGTAAACTGTCTGAGAAGAACCATCACGGCTATCTGGATGAGGCCGGATCATCGCATCGTCTGCAGTTCTTTCAGGAGGACTCGTGTAGTCCGGCTTGGCCGCAAAAACAAAAAGAATATTTGACTGACATGCAAAGAACAAAAGCTTCAGTCAGCACGCTGCAGAGGCCGTGAGCACGGAGACCACAAATCAGGAAGTTTCAGTTTGAGTAAACATCGATACAAACGGCATGAGCGTGAGAAATGGTTAATGTTTAAAGCTGACAATTATTCACTCTCACAAAAGCAAAAACAGAACATTTCTGTGTCTGGATGAGGAAGAGCGAGAAGAGAGAATGTTTCTGTCAAATAAACACAAAGCTGATGATCAGGAGAGAAAAGAGAGAACTATCAACACACAAAACATGACTTTTTATTTCATTTGTTCTTATAGAGACACAACATTATATGATTAGTTGATGCTAATATCATTTTTTCTCTAATTTTTCACTATAGTAATATTTACAGGTTAAATTCAAAAATAAGTTCTGCTGGGCTGGCATGATGCTTCATTTAAACACTTAAAAAATGCTACAAATATTTCTATTTAAAATACTTTTTACTTATTACTTATTTTAATAATAGAATATATAGACTTTCATTCATAGAAATATATAACTATAGATTTAAGTAGGAATTTAACAAAACTGTTTCTTAGAAACAAGCTCGTGAACAACCTAATGACTGATTAAATATTAATATTGTAAATCTAAATATACAGTTTTATTAACTCCGCCCATCACTGGAAAACTTTAGATCTGTTTCCTTTTTCTGTCCACTTAATAAATCTTACATAAATATGACACCATTTCTTATTTTTCATAAAAGCAACAAATAATAGACATTTTAAGTGACATAATGAGATTAATCTATTATCGTATACTACTATTATTATTATTATTATTATTATCATCTCCGGGTTTTTCCACTGCACCTGTACAGTGTTTTGCTGTGATGTTTTAAATCTCAGTTGGTGTTTTTACCCTCTGTGCCTCGTGTTCCTGTTCCTCGGCCGCTGATCCTCCGCTCTGATTAACCCCGAGAGAACAGGCTCGGGACGAAGCGCCTCCTGATGATCCCGGTTCGGCTGAGATGCTGCACACTGCGGTTCTGCTGCCTGGGCTCTCGGCGTTAGCTGCACTTCCTCCGTCCTGCAGCAGCATGTCTGAGGGTCCGGGGGTTCTCTGTGAGGAACAGGCACGCTGTCATTAGCAGTGCTAAGCTAACAGACACGATCACAGCTGAACCTTGTCACACGTGTCATAGCAACGCTGATGAGTGAGGAAGCAGAGGAGCAGTGACGAGAAGGAAAACATAAGCAGCTACATTCCTCTCTCTGACGTCTCACGTGCACGAAAGAGGAGGAAACGAAGTGTCCTGCTGATGGAGGGATTATTTACAGTGTGTTAATCCACATTTTCACTGTTTACTCTCTCTCTCTCTCTCTCCTCACTCAGGCAAGATGGTTCCAGAACTGCTCCAGCAACTGCATGCTTCTCTGATGGTGACTAATGACAGAGTTTAGGTCGCGTCCTCAACAGAACTCCTCCTCTTTTTGCTCTCCCACTTTCTCTTTCTTTCTTGTTATTTCTTTCTTTCTTTCTGTCTCTGTCCTGGATAATTAATGCAGATTAAAATTCTTTGTAACAGACTCTGGAATGGAGTCTAGAGAACATCTGTGCATAGGTGTGTGTGTGTGTGTGGTGTGTGTGTGTGTGTGTCTGTGTGCATGTGTGTGTGTGCGGTGTGTGGGGGTGTGTAAAGAGTAGGTAGGAGGTCACACACTGAGATGATGGTGAATGCTGCAGAGCAAGCATTGCGAGTCCAAGCTTAATAACTGTACCCAAAGTTTAAACAAATAAACACAAAATAAACAAACAAACCAACCAACAAATACAGCTGGAATATTGATTAATTTTTGTAACATTAAGAGAATATAAACTACAAGATTATTAAACCTATTTTTAGATATTTTAATTTTATTCAAGGAACCAATTACTTGAAGGAAAGCAATATATTTGACTGTTTTATGTCCCTCAGGAGAACCATTACGGTACTATGTAGAACTCTAGAACAGAGGGTCTCTTATAATAACTGGCACATATACACTGTGCTTTAATTTACTTTAAATCTGTCTTTATTTTGCACCTTTATTTTTTGAGTTTGCAGGTGTGGAGATGTAAGCTTTTCCATGTTGTTTGTGTGTGTGTTAGTTTTATATGCAACATCTGTCATGCCGTCATCATGAAAGTGCATTAAATAAACATGCCTCATAAACACAGAGAGATACAGTTTCTCTCTCCCTCCCCATGTCTCTCTCTCTCTCTGTGTCTATCTCTCTCTCTCTATCTCTCTGTCTCTCTCTCTCTCTCTCTCTGTGTCTATCTCTCTCTCTCTATCTCTCTCCCCGTCTCTCTCTCTCTCTCTCTCTGTCTCTCTCTCTCTCTCTCTCTGTCTGTCTCTCTCCCTTTCCGTCTGTCTCTCCCTCGTGTCTCTCTCTCTGTCTGTCTCCCGCCCCTTCTGTGTCTCTGTCTGTCTGTCTCTCTCACATTAGGACACACCGTGAGCACGGTGTTACAGGAGTGAAGGTGTCTCTCTCTCAGCGCTGAGACCCGGCTGGTCTGTGAGTGTGAACGACGCTGCTGCATGTCTGTGGCGTGAAGCTGTTCAGCCGTGTGGTTGAGGTGTGAACTTTGCAGGAAAAAAGACAAACAGGGGGAGGATGGAGGCTGTGGTTAGAGGTGGAGGCGTTGCAGGGCTCGATGCACACATGCACATCTCTGACCACTCCATCTACTCACCATGTCCTCATCCGTCTGCGCTGAGAGACGATCCTCACCGCGCTCCATGCCCACTGCACCTTCGAGCTGTTTCTCTGGAGAGATCCATGGATTCTCTTGGTCTGTGGGATTCTCTCGGCTGCTCTGGGGCCGAACATCGCTCGCAGCAGGGTGTTTCACTGCCTCTGGATCTGCGCTCCGCTGCACTGATTCAGGCAGCGTGGAATTCTGGGATGGACGCCCTTGGGTCATGGCATCAGAATTCCAGCGCCTCTGCAGGCTCGGAGGAGAACTGCAGCTGGCTTCCTGAGCATGCGGTACTGAATATGTGTCCAGAGGCAGCGGGTACTTCTCCAGCGGGACAGACGGTCTACAGTGTAGGCAGTAGAGCTGGTGCTGGCAGAAGGACTGATAGCTGCAGTCTGTCTCTCGGAGTGGATAACACAGAGACGGCACGGACACGCAAGGAACAGGCTGAGGTCTCAGGATAGCAGTCCGACCCACGCCCTCAGAGTACGAGCGACTTCCTCCCTCCACACTGAGCTGACCTGCACAGTTACAGCACAGACACAAAGACAAGGCAGAAGATGCAAACTTCCAGATTCCAGACACGAGACATATTAAAGGAAAACTCAGGAGCGTTTATTTATTTTGTCGGGCACTGAATGACCAGTTGAAACAGTTCTTCTCACCCAGACTGGAGATCTGTTTGGTCCAGAAACTGGCGTCCCAGTTGAACTTTATCTTCAGAGGTGCCCAGGTTTCCGAGTGTATCAGCGGCTCCAGGAGCTGCTGCATCTGAAGAGCGATCTGATGGATCACAATTCACAGATCAACCTTCATAATTACACGCAGAATAAACATGACAAGATATAAATACAAACGCACCTCACACATTCAGCTTCCTGATGATAAGCAGCCTCTTTTTGTTTTACTTTAACATCGACACAAAGCAGCTTCATAAAACATGCGGATGATGTGTAAAATTATTTACTGAGAAACTTCTATCTGACAAAACATCAGCTCACAGGTTCATTCCCCATGCAGCTCTCGTCTGGAGAGGATTTCATATCTGTGTCATTTAGAAAAGCGGTCACACTGGGGGGGAAATGTGAAAGGTAATACACAAACCCTGACAAGCTTATCATTTATGACACGAGAACAACACACCACACTGCAGAGCAAAACCTTCACAGCAGGAAAAAATAATGGATCCAGATCGGTCCTATTTTTTAATCATATTAATTGATCAGGTTTTAGTAATAATTCTGAAAAGCCTGATAGTTAGAAGCTTCACTTCTTACAGATTTAGGCCTTACTCCACTTCTCAGATGATAACCACGCCCCCCTGAGTGTAGATCAGCCACGTGATGGGACGCTGATTGCATTTCAGTGCAGAATGACTGCAACACAGTTGTGTTTAACTTCTTAATTCTTAATCAAGCAACGCAATAAAGGTTGTGCTTTTCAGTACGGATCATTTTCTTTAAGTCACTAATAAAAAGGAGCACTGTGTGTATTGTACTTCACATCAAGAAATAAAACAGCACACTGAAATCCAAAAAGTCGAAATAAAAGACATGCAGTGGTTTAGTTTATGCGCATTGCACGCTGTCCTCGTGTCACGCTTGTGTATCGCATTTCACGTTTCCCCCTGGTGTGATTACTGTTCTGTCTGGCACAGGATCCACGCCACACTCTGAAAGCGTACCAGTTCTTTGCTGAACAGCAGCGGGTTCCTCCTGTGATGCGCCACGGCCCAGGTGATAAAGTTCTGCACATGCTCCAGCTGGCTGCAAAGCTCTATCGCCCCCTGCAGCTGGTCCTCCAGATGCTGCTTAAACCCACTGGAGATACTCTGTGGAGCAGAGAAGACTCTCATGACGCCAAGAGCCAAATAAAAACTAATACACATCCGCTTTCATGCAACATTAAACGATGGCATGATGCGCTGCACGCTCCACGTTCTGCACGGTCAACTGCACCTCTGCAGAGGAAAGACAAAGAGAAGAAAAGGGGAAGAAAAAGGAGGAGAAAGTAATTACCTCCAGTTGCTCTATTAATAGGTTGGCCCGTTTGTTCAGCTCGTTCATCATGATCATCTTGGCCATTTTAATCTGGTT
This sequence comes from Notoglanidium maculatum, assembly GCA_030068355.1. Classification (NCBI taxonomy): domain Eukaryota; kingdom Metazoa; phylum Chordata; class Actinopteri; order Siluriformes; family Auchenoglanididae; genus Notoglanidium; species Notoglanidium maculatum. The sequence continues at coordinate 24,357,801 of JAQQZX010000007.1, read as the reverse complement.
CTCAGCCTTTCTCTGTGTGATCTTTACGCTATGAAGTCTGTAAAATAAAACACAGGAGAGAAATGAACAGATCCCCCAGAGGATGGAACAACGTTAAGATGTGACCATGTGGACATGAAGGAAAGGCTCAGGTTCAGGAGGTGCTAATGTTATTGTCTATTCAATTCAAATTGTATCGCGCTTTTAACAACAGACATTGTCACAAAGCAGCTTCAAAGGAGTATATAGATTCTGAATACAATCTTATCAATCTATAAATGTGTCGATATATCTCCCTAATGAGCAGCCTGTGGCGACGGTAACGAGGAAAAACTCAGTGAGACAACAAGAGGAAGAAACCTTGAGAGGAACCCTAAAGGGAACCCATCTTCATCTGGGTGGCGCTGGACAGTGTGCTTACAACTAACACACTCCTGTAATAGGGTCGAGATTCGAGTGCAAGTCTGTTGGTGGTAATTTAAGTGCTATGCCATTGTAGCAGAACCACGCATGTCAACAGCAGTCCAACACCATCTTCACAGTTCTAGCTGTATGTTGAGGCAGTACATATGGTGCCGTCCTCAACAGGAGCAAGTGGTTTCCAAGTGATGACTCCAACCAGGAGTAGGACATCAGGATGGGTCAGGCAGGTCTGGGAAGCAGAAGGGGTCAGGATCACTGTCTCAGAGTCTCAGGAGTAGCATGTGCAGCTCAAAAGAGAGAGAGAGAGAGAGAGAGAGAGAGAGAGAACACTAAGGCACAAGGATGAAGATCATATTGCCATGCTTCAGGAGAAATCTGAGACTTTCCTCTTCACTGTAAAATTAGACTCTGGATTTGATGTGGTGTTGATTAGAGTCAGAATGATTGACAACCTGAAGATTCGTTCCGCTACTGCGTTAATTCCATTATTACTGATTCCCACGGCTGAGGAATGATGATGCTGTGTATCTGTCCATCTTCACTGCTGTGTATCTGTAAGTAAAACTATATTTGTCCATCATGTTGTCAGAGTTTTCAGGACTGAGAGTCCTGATTTTTGGCAGAACGGGGTTCAGAGGTTTGCTGCACACCTGAGTACAGCGTTTCAAGATTGGAGAAAATGTCTGATTTGTCCAGAACCGGCATGAGAAAACAACTACAAATCAATCTTCTTGTCTAAGTTGGATCGAGTGGCGTTCAGCTCTGTTGGTGTTTAAAAGTCCTACACGCTCCTGATTCTCACCTGCCCTGAATCTGCTTGGCAGTGTTCTCCACAGCTGATCTCTTCTCCTCCACTCGAGCCATCAGGTTCTCCAGCAGCCACCGCTGATCCTGTAAAGCCTTGCCAACATGGACCAGCCTGAAGATAAAGAACATCAAGATTAATAATGATTATTACAAAACATCTTGGTGTTTGTTGTTATGTAGAGTCAGGGCAAATTCATCCAAGCTTCTCGAAGGAGTTTTGGGTCTGTTCGGGGAAATTGTGGAGATGTTCAGTCATCCTGCTCAGTTTGGCTGATTCTGTAGTAAATCAGAGTGACTGAAATGCGATATGAGTTTAGAGTTCAGAACCTTCAGATTTACTCAGATTTAATTCAAAATAATCTGGATGATGAAAACCTCCACAGATAATCTGTGTGTGTGTGTGTGTGTGTGTGTGTGTGTGTTTTTCAGTCGCAGTTTTACACAGTGTTTCACTCCTACAGTCGTTTGTGTGTCATTTCCTGACTTTGGGTCTGAGTTTGCGTGTCCTCTGAGCTCACCGATGGTCCTTGTGTGCAGACAGGTGGCAGATGCTGCAGGCCAGAAGGTCACACGTCTCACAGAAGAGCTCCAGAAGCTCCTGTTTATGAAGAGGACACATGACAACCACTCGGCCACGACAAGCCGAACCTGAGACACGAGACGACAGGAGACGGGATAATTAGGTGACATGCATTTCAGTGCATTTCAATGTCAGAAGGTATGAGTGCGCTCATTAAAGCCACTCATGTACACACACTCACATACAGCCAAGTCCAAAATTATGGGAACTGTTCACTAGGGTTTGTGAGCTTCAACACACATAGATGACAACCTGAATAAGGCAGGGAAGGAAATAAAACACACGAAACTAAATACACCTGAAACCTGAACCTCAACCTCACCAAACCTCACTGGAGATACAATCATGTCTTTGTGGTCAAATGAGACAGAAATCAAACTTTTTTTTCACATGAGCACCTTCAACACGTTGCAAAGAGAGAAGTGAATGAAAGGAACAGACTCCAGATTTTACAAATGTTCTGCAGCTCTTCTGATGATCAGTAGCATCATAAGTTCTGCTAAACGCCAGCTCAGAAGCATGCTGCCTCTGCCAGGAGGTTAAGACTTTGTTGTAAATGAATTCTCCATTCCATCCATAAATTCACATCCAGATGAACAGAGAGATGGATAGGGCCTGAAGTCAGCGTTCAGGGTCTTCTCCAGGATTTTATCTTCATGAGGAGATGTCTGGCCATGTTCAAGCTCAAGCTGTGAAACACAAAATACATTCTGTGCAATAATCATCTCACTGACCAGCTCACATGAACACTGCTATTCCTGTGGTGTGAAGTGAAGATGACAAACACATGTCGCTAATCTTCTGAGGCATCACAGGAAGTGACTCAGTGTTGTTTTCTCTTTGCGGTTGACTATAATAAATATTAACTATTGGAGGTGATAATTTTGAAACCAGTGTTTTGCATAGAAGTTACAACGAGTTGAGATGAAAGTTTGTATGCAAGTGTTATACCATTAACTAAACCTGTTTCATTTTTATATGGAGTGCCAATAATTTTGGAGCTAAATGTATACATTCAGCAACAGATCAGTGCAGCTTTACAGAGCAAGATCTAGCGCTCTAATGAGAGGTTATTTAGTTAGTTATTTAACACAGAGTTAGTTGTTTAATTCATATAAATCAGAATGTTTCCATGGTAACAGTGTAGTAAGAGTAATTAATAAAACTTTATTAATTAAATAATTAAACTTTACTTGATATTATGGAAATAATGTTAGCCAATAATGTTAGCTGTATGTTCAGAATGATCACCTCAACTTACATTAATTGATCATTTATATTTGTGAAGAAATACAGCATCATTAGGAGCGTGGAAATATTTCTGCAGCTCATCAAAAGGAAAACAAACAGACTGCGCAGAGCTCATGATTTATTATTAGACTGTTGCCAAATATGAGCTTGAGTAACCACCCAAAGACAGGGTAATGCAGGATAAACACGAAAAAGGAAATAAATGTGCACGCGAGATTAGCACTACCACAAATCCTGAGGAATTCTGGGAAATGGAGACACACAGAAATGTGATTTTCAGTGTGAAGAGCAGCAGAGAGGAAAGAGAAAGAGGAAGAGAGGAAGAGAGAGAGCATCAGCAAGATATTTGAATACAAGAAAATAAGTCGCAGGCATGCTTGAGGGCACAGCTTAGAATTCAGAGCAGAATAAACAAAGGTGTGATGCTGAAGGATTTTCTCATCCTTGTCCTGAAACGACTCGAACCAACAAAAGCTGCCACCTTTAATTCACTGCGTGCCAATCATGATGGCTAGCAGGCGAGCCTCTCAGTCTGGAGCAAAGAGATGCATGCTCTCTCTCTCGCTCTCACACACACACTCACACTCACACACACACACTCACACACACTCACACACACTCACACACACACACACACACACACACACACACACACAC
>JAQQZX010000007.1:24320121-24331391 GCA_030068355.1 Notoglanidium maculatum | reverse complement strand
TAATTCTGTTGAATTTAATAGCTTATGCGAAACATAAACGTGACTAAATACGTTATTGTCAGTAAACATATAAATGTTTATTTCTCAGAGTTCCTACGTGATGCAGTAAAACCAAAACTATATTTGTGCAACCAGTAGGTACCTGTCACAATCCGCAACAACTCTTCAGGAAGCAAGACTTTTCACAAACATTGTTGTGCAGTGTTATTAAATAATAATACTAATAATCATGTTAAGACAAATCTTTTTAAGATTTAAAATTTATTTGCATGTGTCATGTTTTATTTACTTTCTATATCATTTTTAAATTTTATATATTATTTTGTCGTGTAATAATATAACAATTGAGCTTTTTTTCAAAAGAATAAAATTATTATTCTTGTTTATTTCATATGACAATAACCTTTGTGTAAATTTAAGAGCTTCCTCTACTAATCTGAGAGAAGAATTTCATTCATTGTGTAATAATTACATATAAAACAAAAAAAAAGGGTGCCAATAATTATAGCCTATATATAATACTACTTTAAGAACATGCCCATATATCATGTTTAAAAGGCTGCTATGTGGGTGCTAAATCTCTTCTGCAGCTCTCCTGAGAAAGGCGTAGAGAATTTGTGAACATTACAGGTTTTTACAGAGTTAATGAGTTTATCAGATGGTTTGGCTTCTGGCTAAAAGACGTTTGTGAGTTCAGCTGGATCTTGTACGATTGATTCATCATGAGTTTTCACATGCTGTACCACGCTGCACAGCGCCACGGGACATAAAACATCCTCATAACCAGGGTTTAAAGCACAAAAATGTTCACGGTTGGATAAAAGTGTGTGTGTGTAACATATAAAGAGTGTTTACGTCCCAGGTCCAGCTTAAGAATTTATTTTATTGCAGCAAGTTGAACAAAGTGGAAAAAGTCAGACACGGTAAAGTCTTTCTCTTTCTTTTCTCTGTTTTTCTGCACGATGCAACATGAAATTCTCACGCTAGGCCCAAAAAAAGTAAGTCAAAGGCGAGCATGTACACCCACGTTCTGCCTCTGATGATGAGCCAGAGCCAGGGAAAGCCATTTCCACAACGCAGGAAGATCAAAACCAGCCCCTGAGGTTAACCCTTTCCTGCCATCAAACGCCTCTGAAAGCAGGAGGCAGACGAGAGACACGAGGAGGAGGGACGCTGGAGCTGTTCGTTCCTGCAACTAAATCCGACTGAATGCTAAAATCCATATGATGCTGAATCTGATTTCCTCTCACTGTGCGTTTGAGATCTTCAGGATCGAGTTAAAAGAGAACTCTACAGCCCTGGATTAGTTTTCCATGCAGAGGTGTGTGACGTAAAAAGCACTTAAAACAATCAGTTAGTGCTGATTGGGTGAAGACACACCTCAACGTTACTGAACACACACATGTCCAGAAATCCGATCTCGTCCGATTACTTCTAAAGAGACTTTCCTAACATGGAATGAGTTTCTTTGAGGATATACATTACAGGGCACAGAGACATATATCATGCATGCTGGAGAGGAATCCTGGGAATGAGTTGGGCTGGGTTGTCCCAGGAGAGGCTCCGGTTCTAGCAGGGATGTGGGAAAGACAGGAATACTGTTTGGGTATATACTGTGCAGATCTCAGTCTAAAGCCTGGACCTCATCCTACCTGTCCAAGGTCAGAATTTAATCTCAAGTCTTGATGAGGAAGCGTGTGAGCTCGACAGGGTACACCTTTTCAAAACCCGAACCTAGCTGCCTCAGCACTCACTGAATATTCACACATTTGAACGAATAAATAAAAAGCTCATAATGTAACTTAAATCTCCTAATGCTACTAAAGTACACACAGAGCTGAGACGATCAGATGTCCACATACTTTTGGCCATTTAGTGTAACTTCTAAAGCTAACGAGTTAATCTTGAATTAACTAACGCACTAATCAGGGTGAAAACTGAGTCAGTTGTGTGTGTTACGTGTTACAGGCTCAGCTTCATTCTCAGATTAGATTAGCAAAGCGAGCTAACTGTACTAGCTACATACACCCACCAGAGACACCACTGATCTCTGCTACTTCCTTCCTACTTTATTTTCCTCTTATCGTAGCTATATAATGATCATGAGAGGTGGTATATGACAGGAGAAGACGAAGCCAGGCTTATAAGATTGAAGCAGTAAACGGGAGCTAACTGCAGGTAGGAACTAGCAGAACCGTATAAACATCAGACCCCATGTGCTATAGGATCAGTCTGAGGAATCACTTGTGCTGATCGTTTGGATTTATCGCATCATAGTTTATTTGAAATATAAAAATTATCTGATGAAATAAATTATCTGATATTATGATGCCTGTTTGTGTTTTGTGAGTGTTTAACATTACAATATTCCAATAATATATATATATATATATATATACACACACAGTATACTAAATTCTAAAAAATATGCTCAATATTTGTTATTAAATTAATGCTGCAAAAAAAAATCTAATTATTGTTTATGCTGTTTATTTTCAAATTATTCCTTGTCCTTGACTAAAAAATTATGTGAAATAACCATAATCAGTTTTGATATTCAGCAAACAATTCCATAGAACAAACACTCACACACACACAAACACATTCACACACACACACAGGAAGTACATTCCTTCCCCTCACAGTCACCGCCTGTCCCAGGTCCCCCCCTGGCTGCTGTTTGTTTAAACGAGCCTCTGATTTTTGGAGATTAGACTTTCACAAATAACTCACTCCCTAATTTCCGTTACCGAGTCCGTTTTGGAAAGAGGGAGGTTGGACACCAGAGACCCCCGGGGGACTCCTGCCAGCTACCAGGCTCTGCCCTGACCCACATCTACATCCAGATCAGCCCGATGGCACAGCGGGTGCGGCTCTGAGATGTGTCCTCCGATTAATTTCACAGTGACGGGGCAGGAGCCTTCTCTAACGACACAAAACACAGGACCGCTGGGAATCTGATCCAACGTCTGACTCAGACAGTGAGGAAGTGACAGAGTTCAGGATCTTAAACACTGAGATTGAATACTTACTCCTCAGTTCAGCCAAAATGCAGTAGATTTATCATCACAGTGCATTATGGGAGTTCTCTACCTGCTCCAACACTTCACAATGCATTGTGGGATTTCATGACTGTGCTACATATTTAGCTAAAAGGTAAACTTCAAAATGAACATTTTGTGAAACAAATGAAGATGATAAACCTAGCCATTTGATCAGAACAGAAGTATTGGCACCCTATACAAGGAGGAGGAGTTCTGTGGAAGCTCATGTGCTGCAGTGGCTAAGCTGCGCTACTGGTAGGTTTAGCACATGCCACCTTCAGGAGGTGCTCTTTCACCAGTTAGTCGCCATTTTGTCATTTCAGCTCTCTCTGAACTTTGCCTTTTCTGGCATTTTGTGGGCAGGGCTAAATGTAAATGTGCAGTGAACACACTTGCAAATCTGTCAGAAATGTTTAGTTCAGTTTGGACACAAAAAACCTTTACACAACACAAAAGGAAGTAGTAGATTTGCTGGTTAGCTTAACTAGGTAACTAGTCAGATAAATTGATTTAGCTGCTTGTTCCAGTGTTAGTGTGTGATTAAAATTTTTATTTAATAAAGTGTAAGTCCATCACCATGTATTTTATTACAGCTTGAAACCTGTAACTAGGTGTATGAAAGTTTAACATGTAGGAAGACAGAGTAGGAAACTTGTTTCTATGGTAACGTAAATCTCAACACAACAGGGTTATCTTCCAGCCACGACTCTGGGGACTGCACACTTCCCACAGAGATAGATTCATATTTAGATGAACAAAAAAGGAGAGTTTCTGAGCATTGTGCATTAAGAGTGTGTTCTCCGTGTCTCTGTGTGTGTGTGGAATGAGGGCATGGAAAAATGGAAGCGATATCGCAGATCAGTGAAGTGGGACGTTATTGAGAACATCTGCACCGGGCTCACACTCTCAGCGCGCTGGACACGTGGCTTCTGAGTGTTATTTGACCATGTTTGGTGTGAAGAGGAAAACTCGCTGTCAGGAGAAACCCAGGCTGTTCAGAATGTCGCATGATGACACTAACTCACTCCTCAATCAACAACAAGCTAACAACGTGAAGGTCACAAGGTCACTCCAATGACATCTCACCTGAGCTTATCGGCCACAAAGATGACCCGGCGCTCCAGCAGCAGCGAGGCGAACACACACACCACCTGTCTCACACTCAGGCAGCCGAAGAGGCTGTCAAAATCCACGTGCTCCAACCTCGAGTCCATCGGCCTCCTCAACTCCATCACCTGGGAAAACCATTTAATACACCACGTAAGCACAGGATCAAAAACCTTATTTATAAGATTTAAGCATATTAACACCCTGGTGCTGCCGGATTCTTTAAGTACAAAGAATCACATGTGACAGAGCCATGCCCATCTTTACATAAACCCAGCTACTTGGATTCAGTTTAATAACTGTTACATGTTCATGTTACAGTGTATTTATTTAAAGGTACATGAGGAGTTGTAATGATCGCACCTCGTTGCCTGCACCAGGCAGGAAGGTTTTGACTTTGATGGTTTTTCCGGGGGCTGGAAACGGAGATTCCATCAGACTCCTCATGAAGGGGTAGACCAGAGCTGCTGAGATCCCTCTCCTCCTCTCCACTTCATCCAGGATCTGGGAAAAACGACCATGTGGTTGAACACGTGTGATGAATTAAATCCTGAACGCAGCGTTGCAGCAAGTCATTTTTTTTGTTCTTATTCATGAATTTTCGACTATTTAGGCATTATTTATAATTGTCTATAATACCAATTTCACTCTTATTTTATACTTTTTTTACTCTTGCTGGCTTGAGTCTTCAACTGCGCTTTAAATAAGACTTATTTTATTACCACTTTATTACTGCTAATAAAAAACGTTACCACTAAACTGCAAAGGCGTTCGTTTTATTTAAAGACCATTAAAGTGAGTATTTATGTTAAATTAAACAGCACTGGTTTTAATCACTCTGTTTTTAATTTCCCATTCTTCTATGTTTAGTCTTTCGCAGCTTTTCCCAAACTAATGACAAAGTGCTTATGCTTACACGCGAAGATTCTCACCGATCCGTATGAATTCTTTCCGCTTGACATTCTGAATGTATGTAGATAATAAAATCCATGTTTACCTGGACAATACGACAAAAAGTTTTGCACAAGCGGGAAGCAAGGCTTGATGTTTGCATTAGCATGGCAACGAGGTGTGTGTGAGTCCGGTCAGTGTGTTTAGCTTTCAAATCTCGCTGCTTGAATGAATAAGATTTTAAAGTTTAAATGTTTTTCTGTCTTCAACATGCTCTCTGCATTTCTGCCAAACATTAAACTCTGATCAATTTACATCCTACATCTGCCCCAGAATGTTAGTCTGATGCCTCACTGCTTCAGTCGTTTTAAATAGATTATAATCTGTAAAATGAGTTGTGGTTCCCTACAATGGAGACGCACAGTGACACACGCGCGCACACACACACACACACACACACACATTCCGATAGTGAAAGTAATCAGACACTAATGTTTCCATTATGCTATTATTCTTCAATTTATTATTAAAAGGAGATTAACTCACCTCGTTCAGTTAGATACAAATTTCATTCAGATTACACTATTCCGATTGAGGTGTATGCACGATAGTTTTGACAGATGGATGGATGGATGGATTAATGTACCTTGTTTATCCCCACAGAGAAATTTGGGAATTATTGTAATTGAGCTCTCATTATAAATTAATAATGTTTTTTTTTAGCAAATTAATTGTTTATTATTAGTGAATTATTATCAGAATATTAATGGATTATCCATGGATTATTAGCAGCATATTAGTAGATTATGAACAGACCATTAGCAGATCATTATCAGATTATTACTTCTATTATTATTAATAGCAGATTATTAGTGGATTATTAGCAGATTATTAAAGGATTATTAGCAGATTATTAAAGGATTATTAGTGGATTATTAGCAGATTATTAAAGGATTATTAGCAGATTATTAAAGGATTATTAGCAGATTATTAAAGGATTTTTAGTTGATTATTAGCAGATTATTAAAGGATTTTTAGTGGATTATCAGGCTGCATGTAAACAAGAGATAGATTACATGCAGGAAAGAGATAAACACGGAACACTAAACTCTCTTTTATGCTTCAGATGAACAACTCATTGAGATTTTTGAGTTTGAGAGAAAAGATCAGAAAGATAAACACAGACTGAGCAGTTGGCAGAGAACCGATGCCTGGACCCGCAGATGCTCCGATAAAGGAGTGGCTAAGTGAGGAAGGAGGAGCGCTGAAGAGTTCAGGAGCAGGTAGGAGCTCACCTTAGAGAACAGGTCGAAACACCCCAACCTGCTGATGACACAATACACCTCCGGGAGACGCTGCCCTTTCCCGCTCGGCTGCACAATGACAGAGATCACATGAATCAGCAAAGAGCGTGTTGCAACACCTGAGCAAGCCGTCACTCCCATTTCCACACTTACAGTCAGGTGTAATAGTGCTTAAAGACAGCAGAGGCACATCACATGGTTAAACCGCATACACTGGATCGATTTAATCTGTAACACTTACATTTTCTCTTAAACACTTGATAAAAATATTAATATAAAACCTAGCAGAAAATTGGTTATTTCACTGCTCTTTTTCCACTATTCATTTTCTAAAGGAAATTTTGACATAATTGCGAAGTGGGAGGAGTTTAAAGCCTTTGCTGACTTTAGACTCCACCCAAGTCCCAACCACGACAAAATCACCTTTATAAATCACACTAACTAAAGTGAAAACACATTCACCACTGGAATCAAATCTGGTTTGGATGCGTTCACAAAATGTTTTCTCAAACAAAAAAAAACATCTTGTCCAACACTGTTTGCTAAAATCCTTTCTCAAGAGTGCAATAACTATTATTTCTAACATCACAAGACTAGCTTTTATGTTTTATTAAGTAGGCAAATTGATGCATATTATTTTACATAGCCTTACATGCATAAATAAATGAGTTTTGAAACAGTTCCAATAGCAAAAGCACTTGTGAGAATATCAGAGTATGAGTGATGAGCTGGTGAGGATGAACTGTGATATCTCTCGCTTTAAAACCGACCTGTTTCACCTGCATTATCTCGCTTTAAATGGGTTTTGTTTTAATCTATGTGGATAGGATCATGCAGGTACTGCCTCTATTCAGACGCCTTGGGATGTTTTATAAACTTTATTTCTTGGTTAAATATGACTCAGAGATGGTGTGACGCTGGAGGAAATCAGGTATCCATCCCGGAATGGCCTCTACTCTAAACAACAGGTGCGTTCAGACAGTCCTGTACACGGCTCACTGTGTAATCACAACCGAGCTTTTACTGAGGAATCCGTGAGATGGTTAGGAAAAGAAGTGTCTCTAAACACACACACACACACACACACACACACACTCTGAATTCTCCGTTCCACATTTCCATATTAGGCATGCGTTTCTGCATTTCTTCCCCGCTGGCTTTTCAGAAACGGAATGCTCAGTGGAGAATGTGGAGCTGAGCCGAAATCCTCAGGAATGTTTCCCCCCCCGTGCCAGCCCCTGGACTTCCTCCTAGCAAAAAATTTCACCACAAAAACAAAAACACAAAACACTGGGACATCCGCACGCTACTTAAGGCCAAAGAAACAGCACTTTAGAATCATTTATCATCAAACATCTAACAGCAGGAATCTCATCAGTTCCCAGAATCAGAAACACACAGCGCATAAAAACAAGTGAGACGGATTTTATATGCTTTAATATGCATGGACTGACTGACACACACTCACTTTACTGATGCAGCATGTGAGAACCGAACTCTTGGGGATGTGCTGCTACAGGAAAATAATCCACAACAGGGTGACGTTAATGTTATCACATCCACAAGTGTTTCATCATGTAGATATTTTCGTTCACTTATAGATACATTTAATGTTAATGTTCGAACATTTACATTTATGTCATTTGGCAGACGCCCTTATCCAGAGCGACTTATTTTATACAAGTGAGCAGTGAAGGTTAAGGGCCTTGCTCAAGGGCCCAGCAGTGGCAGCTTGGTGGTGCTGGGATTTGAACTCACGACCTTCCGATCACTAGTCCAAAGTCTTAACCACAGACCCCCATTTAATAGTTCCTGTTTTTTCTCTAAAAAAAAATGCAGCTTGTTACTCATGTTATTGCAAAAAAGTGTAACCTCCTCTGTGCTGAAGATGTGGAACCCTTCCAGTTCCAGCTTTACCTCTAACTGTTACACAGCGCTCACACTGGACACTCCTTCATACAGGATACACACACACCTCATCATATCATTTACTATCATATCATTTAATAAACCTGTGATTTGCAGATGCACTACTGTCACGGCTGCTGCTCTAAAAAATAAATCAACACCTTCTCAACTGACAGCTGAGGTGTAAGCCAAGTTATTGAACAATAACCTAAAGGTGAAGATCATCACACAACTCCAAACGACTCTACGAGGACAATTATTTCACATCCATCTCTCTCTCTCTCTCTCTCTCTCTCTTGCTCGCGCGAGGAAATGCCATTAAACAGAGGACGATGTGTTTATGAGCAGCTGCTCCTCTTTAGAAAAAAGATAAAGGCGTGAGACACAGAGTGAGCTACTACTGAAGTGGCTGAGCAGGCCTCATTTAAACTGCATTCATGGGCTCACCCTGTAATTATGATGCCTGTGGACACAATGTACACAAACACACACACACATACACACACACACACACACACATATATATATACATACATATATAGAAATACAGAGAAGAAAAAAAGTGAAATAATGGGCTGAGACGGGGCGGAGCTTACCAGGAGCCGCCGACAGTATCCGAAACGCCGACTTCCATCTTCTCCTGTCAGCATGAAGGAGAAGGTCTCACTGCAAATCACACACACACAGTGGAAGTATTCAGAGCTGTGGCTTTGTTAAACACTATTAACTAAAACTATTAAAAATATCATAGAAACATCTTTATACTTTCAACCTCATTAAAAATTAAAAAAGCTATAAATACGCATTATTAAATATGCAAATTAGGAATTCCCCCATGCCTATACATGTCAATCAAACAACCAGTTGAGTGCTCCAGAGAGTCAGGAGGCTAAGAGAGCATGACTGACTGTGCTGTGCGGGTGGGAGGGCATACTCTCTCTCCCCTGTCTATCACAGAGACTCTAGCCAATCGCAGTCATCTGTAAGCTTGTGTATTCAGCAGAGGGCAGATAGCGCTTTGGTCTGAAGCACGCAGAAGTTGGCTGTCTTGGAGGAAGCACATGATAGCTTTCGCCCTCTGCTTGGATTATCGCATGACAGAAGAGAGCTTAGTCAAGATCCAAATGGGGGAAAATCAGGGAAAAAAACATCCACTTTTCATACTGATTAGCGTGTTATTCGATTTGAGTTTGACTAGTTAGCTTAAGAAACTAAATACTAACAGTGCCATATCTCATCAGAACTTACAGGACAGGCCATGCCCACAAGCATGTAGAGCAACATACGCTTAGTGAGCTAGCTTAAAATGGAGGTCCTGCAGCTGAAAGTCGCCAGGTAGCAAGTCGTTCTTATATAACTTGCATATCTGAGCTAAGTAAGGCAAAACAATCTTTTATTTTATGACATTATAAGATGAGGCTATACATAGACCTGCCCCAAATCAGAAATCAGATGACTTTATTCCTAAATGAAAGGCTAAATGGCTAATGACTGGCTTCTAATTGGTGGTGATTAGCACCTGAATATTTAAATACCTGCTGTACTCAGACACGGGGCTCCAGTCTTTAGCGTCGGGGAAGCAGAACTGTGGAATGGCTTTGAGACGCTGCTCGGCCTCTCGCATCTGTTTAGTTGGCCTCTCGAGCTGAAAATAAGGAAGAAAAATTCATATGCTTTTACACAAAATAAAATGCGGGAGGTTATAAATATGCATGGTTATGCAAATCACACAGCACAGACATGATTTTGTGTGTTTTTTTAGCCCTCGCTGCTATGTGAAATATGTTCAGCACGATCATCTCCCTCTACCTCTAAAGAGGTCGGACCCCCGTTCCCGTCCCCAGCGCCCCATTATTCCAATTCAAGAGATGACATCAGCAGGGTCGACCCTCTGGCCGACAGCCAACATATTTCCAGTTTCTCAAGGGGACACGGTCACTGAGCCACATCTGGGATAATTAAAGAATTATTTCTGCACATTTCTGGGATACGGTCTCCTGGCAACATGATTTAGTGTTATTATTACCGAACGGCTAAGAAAAGCTGAAAGTATCCGATCTCAGAATCTGAGACCTGGCTGTAACAGCACGTCTAACAGCCTGAAATAATTCTACAGAAATTCCTACAGTACTACATCATTAGAGAAAGTCGCTTTTAGAAAAGTTAGCTACTATGAAGTCACTACATTTCTATGATACGTGACATGCGTAACAATATGCAAATTAATTGTTATAAAAATACTGTTGATACTCTTGCTACATCTCAGAACATTATATTAATTATAAACTGGATATTATTTATCACTATACTGGTATTATAATGCGTTCTTTCACACAAAAACTTACAAAGATTAAGGTTAGCATCAGAGGCGGGGTTAGGGGTGGAGTTATCATTCATACCTAATGTATAAAAATGTACAAATTGTACATGTGTGATCAGATTCATGCTGCACAGTGTGTTAAAGGCCTGATGTGGTTTTAACACCACACTATTAAACAATAGAATAGTCCCTGGTACAGCTGCCCCTGCTCTGGACCACCATGTTTTCCTCTTCCTCAAAGGTACCTTAGGGAACTGGTAGGAGACTTCCGGTGTGTACGAGTTCTTAGTGGGCTTCTTTTTCAGAGAAACCACGACAAAGTACTCAAACAGCTCCCGTTCCTGCCACTCGATGAGCTGCAGCTCCAGCGTGCGGTAACTCGGGGCACGGCGGAGTATCGACTGCAGCTTCAGGAGTCTCTGAGTGTGAGCTGGGAAAGAAACACAGACACATTTACATAAACGTACGTATATAAACAATATAATGTTTACATTCTGTACTTACATACAGCGGTGCTAGAAAGTTTGTGAACCCTTTAGAATTGTCTACATTTCTGCATAAATATGACTTAAAACATCATCAGATTTTCACACAAGTCCTAACATAATTAAATTAGACAAAAATATTATACTTGGTCATTTATTTGTTGAGGAAAATGATCCAATATTACAGGTCTGTGAGCGGCAACAGTACATG
>JAQQZX010000007.1:24299330-24316016 GCA_030068355.1 Notoglanidium maculatum | reverse complement strand
GAGAGAGAGAGAGAGAGAGAGAGAGAGAGAGAGAGAGAGAGAGAGAGAGAGAGAGAGAGAGACAGGCTCAGACATAAACCAAACATCGAGAGCAGACTTAAAAGCAATGAAAGTTAACACGACTGAGTGGGAGCGAGGGAGAGATTCAGAAGGAGAGGGCAGGAAGGCAAAAGGGTTGGAGTGATCAGGGGAGAGAAAGGCAAGAACGGGGCAGCAAATGAGAGCTTCAAACCACAGAAAAAAAGAGTTTACATTGGACACAGGCCCTTAGACAGAACTCCAGGACGAGTTAAGATAAGAGCAGACACACAAAAACCCCGTAGTAATGTGAGTTACTATAATAACACAAAAAACAAACCACATTACAGCAAGTATTTAATACAATATAATATAATATAATATAATATAATATCATATCATATCATATAATATCATATAATATAATGTAATGTAACAGATGATTCACGACTACACTGCACAGGACACGCTGGAGATCGTAGACGTTACAGGAAGCACTTAATAAGAATCCGTTCCAGTTAAATCTGCAGCTCTGCTATTAAATCCACATCTAGAATCAGTAAATGACAAGCTGGGAAACAGTGTGGGACCGTTTCTGACATATGATCTACATGCCAGCCGTGTTTAGCCTGGCCTGGGAACAATACGGAAAAGTTCAGAAAAATAAAAACATATCGCATGACATGTGGGCCGCTGATCTGAACCCGATTGCTACAAAAACACAGGCTTGCTCTAAATATACACATAAATAGCTTCACAAAAAACGCAAGTGCAGTGGCGCCTGACTACACAGCATTAAAATCCACAGCAGCAAAATGACGATGATTACGGATTTTCCGTGTCACGACGGTTTGAAGCGGCGGAGCGCTGAGCTCGGCAGCCGAGAGACAATAACAGGGCCGCAGTGTCGCTTCGTAACGCTCCTGAGGGAAGAGACGTAATGACAGCATGCTGGGAGAAACGACATGCTTACAAAGACAAAAGAAGGCTTCAAAACACACCCACACCGTACACACACACACACACACACGTTTACCCAACACAAGGACATGAGCATAAGGTTGCAGCTCAACACACAGAGCTGCATGAATCACGATGAAAGTGCAATCATGTTTTTCTGCATTAGAATTGAGATCATGATTCTTTGACCAGTTTTTACAGAACAATTTGCATATTTATCCAATTATTACATTAGTGTAGCGGAGCGTGGGGTTTATCTCACCTTATACATTCGCACTGCCGTTATACATGTAGTCATCGTTTCTTACTCATCAGGAATTTAACTTTCACTCCAAGTGTGCACTTGGATCATTTTAAAATCCACTCTCAGCTCTCCAGAGTAGTATCTCCCTTTTTTCTGGTGTAGACTCAGTGAGCTTCAGGTGTGTGTGAGGTCACGTGGTATAACGTCTCCCTGCTGATAGGTCACGTCCTGGCTTCTCTCTGTACGCTTTTCAGCATAATGTTGCTCTCGCAAATAAAAATCTCACATCGTAAAAGAATTCTTTGGTGGTTAGTTGAGATCGGCGTCTTAGAATGACGTGACTTAGTTACTCTCATATAAAAATGCACCAACAGGAGGACGGCAAACTCACGGGACAGCTACAGATACGGTGGCGGTGATGGAGGAATATAAATGAAACATGCAAAAGGAGAGAAATAACCTTCTAACTACCACAAGCTCACTGTGACAGGTGTGAGAACTCGTTTCCTGTGTGAGCTGATTTCCGGGTCACGTTGATTGATGACGTGAGAAGCGTCATACGTGGATTCCCTTAATCGCAGGTCTATCGTCAGCGGATCTGCATCACACGCTCTCGCACAGTCCTTTAGAGCATTCCCAACAGAGTTTATTGTACTTATTAATTGTATATAGAGACTAATAAAAACTGTTCTTCTTATTGTTGGAAAGTTTGTTGAGATTCACAAGAAACGTCGTTGTGACTTGTTTCTTATTCCATGTCCAGGACATGAGCATCACGGCTGAATGAGACTTGCCCCCGACTACAGGAGTGTTTTTGACCAATCCATCATCACCACGCTAATGCGCTCAGCACGAGGAGCCCAAGGCAGCGTGGAAAATAGAAGGGCGTCGCCCATCAACAGCATAACAAGAGGAAAGCGATCTGACCTGGCTCCTCGCCAGGAAGCGTATAGACTGCGCACGCTAATGATCTGTTTGGAGAACTATATATGGGTTCCTAAAAGTTCAAAAGTTTGATGGTAAGACGCACATCAGTATCTGTACATCCTACTGTTAAAACCGTATGTCCTGTACTATTATACAAAACAATAATTTTTTAATTTTATTGCGTAATATCACACCTTCAGCAGTAAAGCCACAGTGTGTGAGTACCGCTGGAGTGTACGGCCTGTGTAACAGCAGCGCTCGGTGATGAAATAATATCAGTAACATGATAAACTTATCAGTATCTTTATAACACAAAACTCTGATAAGATATAACAAATCAGAATTTTTATTTTCCTTCTTTTTCAGTGATGAATATTTAATGTAGAATATAAATGAAACTTTTTTATGCATTGGCAGATCTTTATATCGTGGTGCATATCATGTATTCGTGATCACGATACGATGTCTTTGTCATATCGTCCATCCCAAACACCTCGTCCGCTCCTGAACAGAAAAAGACAGAAGACTGATACAGAAACTAGTGAAATTAAACCTGAGCATCATTTTCTTCTCATTTCTGTCTCAGATGCAGAGCGCTGACCTGAAGGCCGTGTCAGGAGCGCTTCAGGACACACATATTTATTATATTTTATCCTTTACAAGCTGTACACATTGTAGACGTGAACAGTTGTTTTTATTAACGCACCCTGATTTAACGTTCTGTTGGCAGTGTGTCTCATGTTTTCATGATAGCAGAAATGACGAAAAGTATCGTGATGTGACATTGTTGCTGTATCGCCCAGCCCTACTTCTGAGCTCAGTGTTTATGTATTCCTCTGGAAATAATCAGCGTCCAAAAAAAAAAAAAACCAACTGCAACCTCTATGTCAACTGAGGTGTTCAGCAAAACAATGGGCTCTTTGTTGAGGCAGCACAGAGACGCAGTCACACGGCCTGAGTCTATCGGTCACCGTCTCTGAAAGCTGAAACAACCCCAGCACAATGAGAGCTCCGTGCCAACGCTCTAATTCAATTGTGTACATGAAAAAGCCTAGAAGAACACCATCGGAGAAAAAGAAATGAGAAGAAAAAAACAACAAAAAAAGAAAAGCTGTGTTGCGTTTGTCTAGCTGTCATCTCGTCATTCCTCGGGCATTCGTTCTTCCAGACGTCTTTACAGCGTCTGGTGCCAGAACCCCATCAGCAGCAGGCCAGTTTTACGATCTGGCCACGAGGCAAGAAACATGCGCTGTGTGTCTGTGAGAAGCTCCTCAGAGTCCGAGCACTGAAGCAGCTACAGGCCATTTCCTGTCGCAAAGGAATGCAGCACATAAACCCGGCGAGCAGCAGGTCACTGTGAGAGCAGGGCCTCGACTGCGCAGTCATCGCAAACGCAACACGCTTTCTACACCAGCAGCGTGTGTGTCTGATTACACAATACAGTCTCTGTGTTTAAACAATATCCCTGATCTGAGTTCAGTCTGATCATACTTTCACTAAAACACTCAGCTTTAATAATATTCAATATTTAATGTTTCTTCCTGTTGTCACTTACATTATAGCAGCTATAAACAGTCATTCCCTCACCAGCCTCTCTTATTTTTCTCTCTTAAAAACAGTAAGACGCATGTTACCAAGACAACACAAATCCACATGGACTCCTCAGTCCTGAAGACGTCAGAAAAACAGCTTACAGTTAAAGCTTCACCTCAAAGCACTGACACTAGAGACTCCTTCCAAAGTTTCAATCTTAAATACACCTCTCTGTACGGAAAACTTCACCACAGCGCTTACTGATTAAACATGTGGAGTTACTGGCAGACCTTCTGACCAATCAGAATCCAGAATTCAGCAGCTCTCTGGGATAAAGACACGCAAGGAATGTAACGAGTGTCAACAATCATCCAAAAGTCTGGGAAAAATACGACTCCGGTCCATTTTATTAAAAACATCCCACAGGCACTGCAACTATTCCAATCTGCCAAGTTTGACTTTTTTCCCATAAGAAGCTTCACACATGTTTTAAACCCGACTGGCAGGATTACATAATCCATCTGTTATTGCTGTCTTTCATATCTGCGTTATCAGGAAATATCAGTAAGCCATCATATATCATGACAAGGAAAATGTCTTTAAAATCATAACATTGGTGGGAATTGAACGCTGAAGCCAGGGCTTTTTTCTGAGTGACGCAACGTCGGTGAATCAGCGCTCACCTGACAATAACTACTGCAACTTCTTACTTCCAGTAAAACTGACTGTTTAAAGCATAGGGCTAATAAACAAGCGCCGGCCGTGTAAATGATAACAGTAGCGCTGCAGTCGGACAGATCATTTCCCAGCATGGATCAGACTCGTGAGTTTGTTCGCATTCGGCCGTGAGTCTCCGTAACGGTTCTAGTCCTGACTCCGCCCCTGTCCTGTAACTGGCTGGTTACCCTACTGTGCTCATCTATTCTGTGTTGATTAGTCAGTTTATATCCAGATGTGTCTTTGTATCTTCACAAAGTCTTGTCAGTTGTTTCATGCATTTCCACATGTTTTCCATTTTTCTGATGTTTTCTTGCCTGCGTTCTGATCACTGACTTCTGATTTTTCTCATTCAACTTTACCTGTGGTTTTTTTTTACCCACTCTAGAGAAACTGACCATGATTTCTGGATTTACCTGAGATAAAGGGCAGGCTGAGGTAATGTACTTGCTTCCTGCCTCTTTCACTGAAACGTCACAGTCATCTCAAGGGCAAGTACAACCATGGCACACAACCAGAGAAAGAAATGAAATGTTCAGCAGTGACGTTGTTGAGTGCATAAACATTAGAAACTTTGTTAGTGGATAATGATGTGGACACACAGAGGCGTCCTCTCTCTGAGAGTGAAGCTCGAGTCTCTTATTAAAGCCTCAGAACACATCACGCAGAGACGATGTTCTGTAAACAACTTGATGTGATTGCAGAGCAAACGGATGCTGTGCAGAGGTTTCACTCAGCGTTTCACGCACAGCTGGACCAACACTTTGCACAACAAAGCCAGCGATTGGAGCACGAGAGTACAGGAACTCGTGAGCTCGTAAAAGTGGTTCCATCTTCACAGAACTCTTACATTTACATTTATGTCATTTGGCAGACGCCCTTATCCAGAGCGACTTACATACATCTTATTTTTTATACAAGTGAGCTCTTGCTCAAGGGCCTAGCAGTGGCAGCTTGGCAGTGCTGGGATTTGAACTCACAACCTTCCGATCACTAGTCCAATGTCTTAATCACTGAGCTACCACGTACCCCTTATTCTAAGCGTCGCTGCATGAAGGACACTCAGGCCTTTATGCTGAATTAATGCACATAACTAACCAGGCAGCCATTAGTTCATGATCCAGGCAACGTTTTTACTCTCGTCAGCTACATTTCCGGGCCGGAACACAGACGTGAGCAGCACACAGACCTTCCTGTCTGGTGTGCTGGGTAATGAATTTATAAATTGTTCACTAATTAAATTTAAAAGCATCAGAATGGACTGAATGAGTTCTTGGTCCTCAGGCAGGTCGTGAGTGGTGTTTGGTGAAGGTGTGCACTCACCTGTAATGTCCTCGTAAGCGTTTTCCTCTAGAGTGCTTTTAGAGCTGGGGCGGCTATGGTTCTCCGTGGACGCGGTGCCATTTTCTGTGGGTGAGGAGGGGTAAGAGGAGGGCAGGCTCACTGCATCTTCAGACTCACACGACTCTCTAGAATACAAACAGAAGAGAAAGAAGAAGTCATGCAGGTCTTTTTAGTTAAAGTCCAGTTGTTCTGGCTTCCTGAAGTCCTCCCCTCCACAGATTCCAATCAGACCAGACCACCTGAGCAGATGAAAGCTTCCTGCACATGAAGGCCAAATATGAACAATCCCTCAATGATTCTCAGATACAGGGCCAATTAAAATCAGGAGCAGACAGAAATCCTTGGACAGATGGGCTGTCCAAAATGAATAATGGCTCTGATGCGCTGACGGTAACGCAGGATGGCAGTTTCCTGTTTATTCACAATAAGCCAAACACAATAAGAACATTTTAATGTCAGTAATGCATACCAAACACAACATCAAAGTGTCAGCATATTAAAAAAACAACAACAACAACACCGAATGTCTACGGCTTGTAAACAGTTGACTCTGAAGCGGCCACAGGAATTTCAAACATACAAATCATTCGACCCACACAGCATGAGAACCTGGCTCGGCTCCACGCCCAGAGAACCGGTTTAAACAATCTCCACTCCAGAGCTCGTTCAAACGGCCATGAGGAACGAGAGCTATAAACAAATCGTTAGTGCTCCTCAGAGCCGTGAGGGCTTCTGAGCTGAGCCGCATTACATCAACGTAATGAGAGGAGATGAAGCGGACTCGTTACAGAGCGCGGCGTTGCTGTACAGCACTTCACCGTGACACTCGCTAATAAATCACAGCTCGACGCAGCCTTTCACACAGCTGAACTGCAGCAGGTTACTGAGATAGTGGGAAAGAGGGGTTATGAATGAATTTTAATGTTATAGTGCAGTAGATTCACAGAATTGAACTGTTCTGAGCATTGCATTCAATAAAGTGATTGTGATCTGTTTTTTTTGTTACCAAGAAACCGCTATGTGCAAACTCTCTGTCCTGACACTGGAGACTCCTGATATCAATGCTGTATATTCACATAACTCATATACATGTTAAAGCATCGTTATCTCTGCTCCTCTGAGAAAGTGCAACATACCTCAAAAGTGAACGTGATGAGTCAGCATGTGGCATGACATCTCTGAAATAAAGTCAATGTTTTTGCAGGTTGACACGAACACCTACAATGAAGAACCTATAATGTTTTCCACAAGTAAAAGGTTCTGTATAATGTGATGCTCCTGAGCTTCTGTGACTCATGATCCTGAGAATCCTGTAACACTCGTAGCTGTGTTTCGGATCTAAATTATTGGGAAACTTCTACGCATACGTCATACACCAGCTCAGATACCCTAAACACCATCACACACAACTTCAGACACGACAGAAGTCTGATTACAGAAGGCTGAATCAGTGGGAATGATGGGTGATTCATCCTCTTTGTGCAAGTTGTGAAATTGTTTCAGCTACAGAGTTCATGGTGCCCTGAGAGTGACTCTGTGAGAGTGAGTGAGAGTTAGTGAATGAATGAGTGAGTGAGAGTGAGTGAGTGAGTGAGAGTGAGTGAATGAGAGAGTGAGAGTGAATGAGTGAAATAATGAGTGAGTGAGTGAATGAGAGAGTGAGAGTGGGTGAGTGAGTGAATAAATGAGAGTGAGTGAATGAGAGTGAGAGTGAGTAATTGAGAGTGAGTGAGTGAATGAGTGAGAGTGGGTCAGTGAGTGAATGAATGAGTGAGTGAGTGAGAGTGAGTGAGTGAGAGTGAGTGAGTGATTGAGAGTGAGTAAGTGAATGAATGAGTGAGTGAGAGTGAGTGAGTGAGAGTGAGTGAGTGAGTGACAGTGAGTGAATGAGTAAGTGAATGAATAAGTGAGAGTGAGAGAGTGAGTGAATGAGTGAGTGAATGAGAGTGAGTGAGAGTGAGTGAGTGATTGAGAGTGAGTGAATGAATGAGAGAGTGAATGACAGAGAGAGTGAGAGTGAGTGAGTGAATGAATGAGTGAGTGAATGAATGAGTGAGTGAGTGAATGAGAGTGAGTGAATGAGAGTGAGTGAGTGTGTGAGTGAGTGAATGAATGAGAGTGAGAGACAGTGAGTGAGAGTGAGTGCGTGAGTGAGTGAATGGGTGAGTGAGTGAGAGTGAGTGAATTAGTGAGTGAATGAGTGAGTGAATGAGTGAGTGAGTGAGAGTGTCAGTGAGAGAGAGAGAGTGAGAGGGAGTGAGAGTGAGTGAGTGAGAGAGTGAGAGTGAGTGAGTGAGAGTGAGTGAGTGAGTGAGAGAGAGAGAGAGAGAGAGAGAGTGAGAGAGAGTGAGTGAGTGAGTGAGAGTTAGTGAGAGTGAGTGAGTGAGTGAGAGTTAGTGTGAGAATGAGGCATCTGAGGGCATCATTACTATTTAGGCATCCTACTTAGTGTGTTATCTGCCCCTGCAGCTGTAAGTTTAACCTGCCCGGTACAGAACGCCGCAGCACAGCCCACGGGAGGAAACGTCGTTCCACCTGAGAGAGCAGCCAGTCCTAAATCCAGGAGCTAAACATCACGAGCATCCTCACCGACTACAGAACACAGTTCCTGAGTTACAGACACGCAGCAGAACTAGTCTTTCAGGTTAGTGAAAGGATGGTGTCTCACCTGTCAGGTGTTCTCTTCAATGAGCTCTCAGGTGTCTTAACGGTGGCTGGAGGAACGCAAGTGTCTGGAGGTATTCCATTACTAGGAGAAGAGTCTTTGTGGCTCCGATTAGCATCATACTCAAAAGTACGTTTGGGTTTAGGTAGGGGGTTGACGGGTGGGCCGGGTGGGCCGGGTGGGCCGGGTGCACAGGGGAGTTCTGAGCTCTCAGATGTAAAGGAGGCCACGCTGAACCTCTGTCTGAACTTTAAGAGTTTTTCCGAGCCTGAGTAAACGTCTGGCTCAGTGGCGACAGAACAGATGCTGCTCCGCTTGCTGTCACACGTGCTGTCCAAGTCCTCATGACGTGATGAAATGGTGAAAGACTTCTGACGTGGCTTGTCCAAGCCGTAGCAGTTGCTCAGATACCTTGGAGGAGTAGATGGACTTTCTTTCAAAGCCTGCTCGATCTTCTGTATCCGGTTCAGCACGGCAGACGTCTCTTTACGAGGATAAAGAGTGCGCAGAAACGTCTTCTGTCCTTCACTCTTTTGGAACCGTCCACTACTCTCTTGATCCAAGGCTCCATCCTCTTCCTCGGTCTCTGGATAGGAACACTCGGAAAACGCTGTGCTCATCCTGCGCATGGATTTGAAGTCAAAGGCTTTTTCGCTGCAAGGAGAGGACAAGAGGCTGGGGCAGCCTTCACTCCCACCACCAGGCCTCTTGTCCAAGCACAGACTCATCCTAGGAAGAGCCACGTTCCGACACTCCCATTCCGAGATCTTCTTCCGGATTGTAGCAGATGAGGTCCCGGTTCCGTTACGGCTGAGTGATAGTGCGCGCTTGTGGCCGTATTTGGCGGAGGCGGAGGTTAAAGACAGCGTACTCCAACTGAGAGGTCCAGGGCAGACTGTATCTCCTCCAGATTGGTTCTCCTTCTGTTCTTGGTCTTCTCCACTGGACGGCTTGTAGATGCTGAGCTTCTTATCCAGACAGCCGATGCTCTTAGCCTTGGTGAGTCTATTCTGGGACTCGGTGGAAAGTGTTGAGCCTCTGTGCAAGCTAGCTGATTTCTGACTCCAGTTCCTCTGAGACTGGACTTTTGTGTCAGCTTTGGCGTATCTGCTCTTCTGACCGGCGTCTTCTGTCTCACTGAACGGAGCGTGACACGGTTCCTTTACAGCAGAAAGAATAGACGGTGGGGACGAAGACTGGCACCTGTAACAGGAACCCAAGAGCAGAAAGCAGTCAGAAACTCTACCATAACAATTAGCATGAGCATTGTACTTGTCCACTGAAAGGACAAATCGCTTAAAAACTGTGTGGGGAAACAAAATGTTCTGCTTTGCCCTGAGTTAATCTGTATAAAAGAATGAAAAAAGTAACGAAGACACTCTAAAATCTAAACAAATTTCAAATAATACGCAGCATTTGCTTTGTCAAACGATCAGCGGAAAGTACCACTGCAATCCGACATAACTTTGGCAAAATGGACTCCGTTAACGTCAAGCCAAAACAAACACAGCTCAATAAAACCTCTGTGTGGGATTTTCCATATAATTAAAACAATTTGGGATAAATTTTAAATGGACCTCATGCAAAAAAACATAGAAAACTCAAAAAATAAGACGCCTACCTTCACTCAACCATTCTTCTTTCCTGTCTCGGACAGATTACCTGACTGCCACCTCCTCATCATCACTCCCACTCTCACTGCTCAAGACGCAGACACTACTCGTGACTAGACGCTGGTGTTAAGGACAGCGCTCAGCTCTTTCCAGAGCAACGTATTACAAATGAGACGCAAACGCTTTGCTCGTGAGGTTCCAGGACCTGGGACTTGACTCGACCCGTACGTGAGTGAAACTGAGAAAGGCAGATCTGATGTCCCAACAGCAGTTAGAATAACGAGAGTGTGAGCTGGGAGGAGGCCAGGAGCATGAGCATGCCTGCATGTTGGGACAGATTGCTTAACACCTCACCATTACCACCCTCCCTCAGGAGGGAGGAGAAACGCTACAGCAACCGAAACGCTGCAATGCTGAAATGCTGCAGGCCTTCAGCGGATCACAAACTCACAACATTCCCACAACACACCACCACACGGTGTGAAGCATGCACACTAAATACATCACCCATATATCGTGTATATGTGTATTGTATATATGTGATTTAAAGAGACAGTGTAATCCGTATATAAAATCATAGGAACTTGCAGCTCATCAGTAATGTGTCTCCTTATACGCAGATTTACAACATAGGATACAAACAATTTTCCTAACTAACAGGATTTCCATGAATATCTTACTTCTTGTGTAACTGCTCCAATGAATGATTTATGAATAAATTCTCTTGTATGCAGTTTAATAAGCAAGACCCGTTCCCTGTAAAAGCTCTATAATGCCTGTACATGTCGACGAGCTGTCAGAGCTTCTTAATGACCGATTCTGCAGCTGGTCTCTTGATTTTATCTTCGTTACGAGGGTGGATTCTTTAGGGAGTTTTTGCTTGTAGTTGTAATGCGTGTGAATCATCCATGTGACGTTATTGGTTTGGTTCATTTCAGGGCAGAGGTCTGTTCACATTAATGACATCACTTTAATAACTGTGCAAATACATACTAGACATACTGAGATTTGAGCAAATGTTTTCAAAGGTGAACAGCAATTACTGAGTGTGGGGTGTAAAACGTCCTGAATAATGTGATGTTCCTGAGCTGCTTTGAATCATCCTGAGAATCCTGTAACTCGCAGAGCTGTGTGTCAGGATAGTCAGGCACAAATTAGAGGGAAAGTTGTACAAAAACGTCAGCCACACGACTTCGTACACGAAATAAGTCTGACTGCAGACTGACTGATCAGAGAGACACCTTTTTTCTTGCTGAGCAGGAAACTGGGCATTTATTTCTCAGAAATCCACGTCGTATTCAGAGTGGATTAGTTTATCAGTGGGACACCTGTAAATAAATACGTTGTTTCTCACGTCTCCTCAGTGATAAAACTCTCACATCCAGAAGCAGTAAAATGACCACAGGAGGAGTTTCTAGCGGTTGTATTTTCTATAGATGTAGATGTTTGCGTCATGTGGTCATACGATCACTGACAGTGAGGAAAGAAAAACTAAAAGTTGATGGTATTGTGCGTATGTGAATTTAAAGTAATGTTTTATACCAGTAGCTGCAGTCAGAAAGGCTCCTTTAACCAGCCTGCAGGATCTTGTTTTCATAATGATTTTAGTTTCATCCTCCTCTTGAAAATGCTTTCCCCGTTAGTGTGTGCCAAGTATATGGTCGAGTGCCTCCCCTAAAGAATCCACACTTCACTTGGCCATTTGGGAAGTGTTTGAAACCTGGGGGAAGGGCACTGATACGCCCGCTACGAGAATAAATACAGCAAGTAGCAGCAGTCGAACATATTTTCCCCCAATGTGAGGAGACATCTGCATGTAATTCCGTCTGTAATGTTCTCAGAGGACGATGGAGAAAAACACTGACATGGCCGATGTGAATGGAAATGAAATCGCAGAGACACTCCTGTAAAATGGGAAATTACCCCAGGACCCTGTGTACATTTAATCCCATCTGAATAGGGCTGAATAAGATGCTAATCAGGAGGTTTATCCTCATTGTGGAATTTGTATCGTTACCCAGTCGTAAAGCTGTCCAGATAAAGAACATGCAGTTGCAGCTTTCCTAACATGTCCTGAGTTCTTGTTAAAGCGATCTTAACGTCTGGCTTTAACGATGAACGCTTGGATCGCTGTTTTAGTCCACATCATCAAGATGGATGAAGAGTATTGCTGAGAGAGCAAATATCCCAATAAAGCCTTATACTGGCATCGAAATACTATTTGTCCTACTGCAGAAGATCTCTAAATGATATTAAACCTTCACCAACACCTCAATCTCGAGTCCTCCGCTTGGAGTGATCCAAAATGCAAAACCAAATTTAAAATTTAATCAGCTGTAGAACAGCGCGACACGACCGGGGCTCAGCTCCAGAATCTCATAACGGAGTATTTCCACGACAATGTTCAGAGCTGCTCTACACAGAGGGAATATTTTAAGTGCAGAATTTGGTCCCTGAACCCCACACCGAGTTCATATCTGCAGAGTGAGGAGGGCCACAAATAACAAGCTCAGCTCCAGGGGAAGTTCTACAGGGCTGGAGAAGCTCAGCTGCCCGGCCACACACGGCTGGAGCGGCGTGCCAGGGCTGGTCCGGCTCTTCCTGGGGCTCGAGGGAATGCTGACCACAGGCACATTTCCTGCTGGAGCACCGGGAGAAAATACAGCACTGCGCTAACACACATCAAAAGACACACGGCAAATGCAGAGCTAATGGTCCATGACTCGACTCAGCGGCCACAAAAATGTTTCAGTCATTAAATTCCCTCTGGAAAAAACACACACAGAGCATACCTGTGACAGTGTAGGCGGAGTTGCCCAACAATGGACGTTTCCTCACAGCAGCTCTGTTTCATCTTATAACATTAAAGTGATTAATAATGAAACTGTGAGATTTTATAGAAACACTGGGCTCAAAAAAGAGGTTCTATTAACCTTGTTCAGGCGGGATTAGTTTTCCACATGGAGGCACCATTATTCCCAGACTATCACACACACACACACACACACACACACACACACACACACACACACACACACACACACACACACTCGTCCTCTGGAAACACAACTGAACACACACACACACACACACACACACACACACACACACACACACACACACACACACTCGTCCTCTGGAAACACTACTGAACACACACACACACTTCATGTCTCTAATTCAGCACTTTATGCATTCTAAGGTATGATTATTAGACATATCGATTCTGTACATTAGGCCCTGAGAGCGAACAGGTGATAAATTCCCCACAGATGTTCCTTATTTGATTGTTATTCTGTATCATTTTGTTTGTTCTGTTTAATAATAATAATTAAAATGCTTTTAAACGTCATCATTTACCCGGGAAACCGAGCACAAAAGATTCCACGTCTACTGTACACGCCTCAGCTTCTGCGAGAAAACGTCTCAACATGTTAACTGGATCACGGTCAGTGTGTGTGCGTGCGTGTGTGTGTGTGTGTGTGTGTGTGTTTGTGTGTGTTTAAACAGGTGTTGAATCCACAACAAAAGAGATGATGATGTTTTTCTACCAGAACATGAAGAAGATTTAACAGTTTACAGTTAAAGCACTCAGTGAGGATTTAATGCTGACCTCACACACATCAGAACTTTTTCTTATTTTTTCTTTTCTCTAACCACCACACACAACTTTATTTCCTTATTTCTAATCTCAACACACAGGAGACTTTAATAATCTGAAAAAAAAAAAACAATCCACTGAAGCAGCAGCATCACCTGACTCTGAATAACAGGAACCTTCCTCATGTAAACACTGGCGTAAACAGTGATGCTGACAGTGACATGAACACTGATGCTCACCTGTCAGGAATCTCCTGAGGGCTTTTAGCCCCTCCTGCTTTGGGCGTGGCCTTTGAGTTCTTGTTGGCCGTCATCTCCCTTACACCACTCTCCCTGACAAAAAGTACAAAAAAAATGCCATTAGATAGTTTCGAAAAGTGCCTTAAGGCATAATTACAAATAATACAGAACAGTACTGATCATGTACACACAATATAATAATACATTATACACAATATAAATGTGGCGTTTGTGCTGATCATTTGCGAATACATAAAGAATGAAAATTAAACATAAATGAG
Organism: Notoglanidium maculatum; assembly: GCA_030068355.1. Taxonomy (NCBI): domain Eukaryota; kingdom Metazoa; phylum Chordata; class Actinopteri; order Siluriformes; family Auchenoglanididae; genus Notoglanidium; species Notoglanidium maculatum. Next base: position 24,301,874 of record JAQQZX010000007.1, on the reverse strand, counting down.
AAAAATTAAAAGTCAACAGAGGTGTAGTGAAAAACAGGAGCATTTTCAGTTTGAATATGTATTACACGTGTCACAGATCAACAACAAATTCATATACGATGAAGAATTGAAAAGTAAAGGCAAAATGCACAGCTTTAATAGAAGTAACTGTGAAGAAAGAAGTCGTCTTTATTCATCACATGTATGTTACAGCAAAGTGACATTCCTTTCTCTGCATATCCCAGTGTGTTAGGAAGTTGGGGAACCCTGGAGTGGGGACGGCTAAGGGCCCTACGGTAGCACCTTAGTGGTGCTGAGGCTGAACCCCCAGCCTTCTGAGCCACCACTGCCCCTCACCCCGGCCACCACCAGGCCCACAGGCAGCTGAGCGCTGATTACACAGCTCACGTGTGTGCTACAAACCTGAACACAAGAACAGCGAGAAGTGTTCAGGGGGCTCTGAGCAGTGCTTCATGACGATTAATGAACAACTGAACGACAGCACAAAGCCAGACTGAGTCAGTGATTCTGTGTGTCTGATTCAGTGAGTCTGAGTCAGCGTGTCAGTCCTTGAGTCTTTGAGTCTTTGGTGCGTCTCGGTGTGCTTCGGTGCGTCTCGGTGCATCTCGGGGTGCTTCAGTGCAGCTTGGTGCGCTTTGGTACTGTATGTCACGGTGCATTTCTGTGCGTCTCGGTGCGTCTCGGTGAGTTTCGGTGCATTTCGGTGCGTTTCGGTGAGTTTCGGTGCACTTCGTCTTGGTGCGTTTCAGGGCATTTTAGAACTGTGAGCTCATAAAGATACTCTGCACCCTGAGACTGATGGAGCTGATGTTGAGTTTGTCACAGAAGCAGAACCTGCAAAAACACTAAAACACTGAGAATAATTTTCTATAACAGCAGCTCTGACAGCAGCGCAGGTTTATATTAACACTAGAACTAACTTGTCTCACAAACATTAAATGTAACTATAAATGGGTAACATGTATGTTGTGTTGTTCTTTAATTTAATTTAATTTAATTTAATTTAATTTAATTAATAAAAAATGTAATGATGTATAAATGGAATGAAACACTAGTGGACATGCTGTCAACTAATGCTGGACAAGCTAATCAACTTCCTGCTGGAAACAGCAACTCCGCTTCATCACTATAACTGCTGAGTGTGTGCTGCAGTGTGGTGCTGCAGATGGAGATGGAATTGTTTACATGAAATTGTTGTGTGAAGTAACGGGCCAATCAGAGCCAGAGTTCAAAGCCCTGAAGAGACGGATGAAGGGAGCGACAGCATTCCTTCCTCCAGCAATTTCCTGTTTCAGAGCACAACTAAGATTATCTTCATTTCAAATAAAGATAAAAAAAAGAAAACTGCTATGCTGTAAACAGAATATAATTCCAACCTGTAGTTTTTCTCCATACTGTTTCGTTTTTGTGCTTCTCCTGGAAGGAAGGACGCACTGTGGGATTTAGGGCTAATCTAGAGCTGCAGCATTCTTAATAAAACAGAAATCATGACAGAACTCGTTTTGCATTACAATGAGCAAGGTGTGTATGTGTGTGTGTGTGTGTGTGTGTGTGTGTGTGTGTGTATGTGTGTGTGTGTGTGCGTGTGTGTGAGTGAGGATTCCAATATCTCAAGAGCAATCTATTAAACTCAAAACTGATATAGAAGACAACTGATATTATTGTGAACATTTTCAGAAAAAAATAAACTAAACACAGAAGACTTACACATGAAGAAATACAGATTGTATGAATATGCAAATTGCATATTGGTACCTGATTGGTGGCTACGAGTCACATGTTCTCAGATTTTTTAAATGAATGCAGATATACATCTGCTATATGTTATTATATAAACTTTAAGAATAATTAAATTGGGATAATTAATAATCCAAACCTTACAGACTGTATAGTTGTTGTTTTTTTTTGTTGTTGTTGTTGTTATTGTGTTGTATTACATTATTATAAAACCCGGAAATGTTATCAGAAAATACAGTTGCTGTAAAAACAAAGATAAACTGGTTGTAGAACCAAAACCTTTCCCCAAACATCACCTCTGCTCTTTAACACGGTGCTCCAAACACATTTATACAGAACTGTTGTTCTTTCTCCAACAAACCTGAATATTTTCATCCAGCTGCTGAAGGACGAACAGCTGAACAAATACAGCACTGAACTCAGAAATACAGACACCGTTAAATCACTGCTACCCTACACTGCTGCTCGCCCTGCCTTCACACCTACAGCAGATAAACACCAACACACAGCCACGAGCTTCCTGTCAGAGCCAGAGCCACGATCATGGTGAGGATGATGAGGAGGAGGAGGAGGAGGAGGACTCAGTGACGATGATGATGATGATGATTATGATGATAAGGAGGAGGAGGAGGAGGACTCAGTGACAGTGAGGAGGAGGAGGAGGAGGAAGAGGAGGAGGAGTAGGAGGACTCAGTGACATTGATGATGATGATGATGATGATGATGATGATGATAAGGAGGAGGAGGAGGAGGAGGACAAGGAGGTCTCAGTGATGATGATGATCAGGAGGAGGAGGAGGAGGAGGA
>JAQQZX010000007.1:24282263-24292673 GCA_030068355.1 Notoglanidium maculatum | reverse complement strand
GAGGAGGAGGAGGAGGAGGAGGAGGAGGACTCAGTGACGATGATGATGATGAGGAGGAGGAGGAGGAGGAGGAGGAGGAGGAGGACTCAGTGACATTGATGATGATGATGATGATGATGATGATGATAAGGAGGGGGAGGAGGAGGAGGAGGAGGAGGAGGAGGAGGAGGACTCAGTGACGATGATGATGATGAGGAGAAGGAGGACTCAGTGACGATGATGATGATGAGGAGGAGGAGGACTCAGTGACAGCGAGTGGGTGATGATCATCACAGTAATTAGGCTTTATTACAGCTGTATAAGAGTTTAATAAGGTAGCATGACAGAACCCAACTGCTCCAGGAAATTGTTCAGAAATAGCAGACAGTAACGATGCTCCCTCATGCACTCTTCGAGCAGCAGAGGTCCCAACCTGCACAAACCGTAGAGTTAAAATATACAGAGAGCCAGACAGCTGTGGATCGTAACGACTGACACACACTACACTGAGTACACTCACATGACTATGTTACAACAGTTTAAAAGGACTCTTCAGAAGCCTTCAGAGCACACCGACTCACACCGCGGTCACCTACACAGCTCGGGCACGAGGCTGCAGAAGCCGGACGTTTTAGCCCACTTTGGAGCTCTGTTTCTGTTACAGAGCTCATTGTGTTTCAGTCGATCACTTCCCCCAGGTCAGAGACGTTATTTAGTAAATCAAATTTTTAGGAGAATTTAGCTATTTATTTTTTTTTTTAAGATATGGTGAACCTGTAGTATTTTGGTTTACAATATTAAAGCTCTGTTTGCAGCTATTTTTGATTGATTTAATTTTATACAAACAAAAATGCTAAAGGAAACTTTTCAGTCATAATTTGTCTTCATTCTCATTTCGTTCAAAATATTCTGCTGATCGAATCAAATAGTGAAGCCATTAGTAGCATGAATCATAACCCGACTTTATTTCCTACTTGTCCTCACATCACAGTCAAATATATAAAAAAAATAAAAACACATCCAAGTGAATTTAACATCAACTGCCTTCCTTTGTTTTGGTATTAATGTAATATTTTATTTTTCGTTTGTTATTTAGAATTTTTTGGGAAAATCTATTGATTTATTTTATTAAAATATTGTCTAAATTTTTAACTGTATAAATTTTTTTTCGGTTTATTTTATAAACACTTTATTTTAAATATTAAAATCATCTTTTATTTAATCCTTATTGCATTGCTTTTTAGCATAAAATTTTTACAGCACTATACATAAAGGTTATTTTTTATTTTCAGTATTGTGAAACGTTTCCTCCACACTTTTACACTTTTTAGTTTATTGTTACAATAATTAAATGTTAAACCCTATATTGCCATTTTTATCCTGTTTCTGTTACATTTATAAATAGATAAATCACTGGAATAACAGATTTTGCCAGCTTTTCTGATGTTCTGCTTTTTGTTGTTTTTTGACATTCTGAACCGTGGTGAAGGCCAGAGCATCATCATCATCATCATCGTCATGATCGTCATCATTGAAACATTCAGTGAGCCTTCAACCTGTAGATGTAGGCGGGGTCATCCTGGTAGAGACCACGCCCTTCAGGAGAGAAAGTGTTCATCGTAGGATAAAGGGGTCTACAGGAGGACTGCAGGAGCAATTTGAAGACAAACCACTGCAGTGAAATAAATAAATGCACCCCACATGTATTTGCTTTTCCCCAGAAGAGGTTATAAAGATTGAAATAAACTGACCAGTGAAAGGTGTTATATGTGCTGCAGCTCGTGGTTTGAAGGAAAATCAGGAGAAACCTGTTCATCACCATCGACTGGAAAGCTGCCTACTGAAATGCTAATATTGGTAGAACATGCGAGAATCTCCAGACTGCAACAGACTGGATGATAACAATCAGGATTTATCAATTTTATGGAGTAGTAGAACAAATAAAAAACCCTCTGTACAGGAACCACACCCTCTCTGGGGTCATCATCATCATCATCATCATCATCACCTCCTCAGCAGAAGCAGCACTCATACCTGGTGTATAATACCTCCATGTGACCCGTCCCACTCTATAACCGGTCTGATAGCCAGTGCCTGTCTCATTCTTTATGATGGAGCGTTCTTTCAGCTCCAGCTTCTAAATCACACAGCAGTCCTGTTCTCAGAGATCTGCTGAACAATCCCTTCTTTCAGAGACAGAGATCAACAACAGGAAGAGCTGGAACTGCACCCACTTCTGTGAAACAGATCCACGGAAAGGAGTTGTGACGCTGCAGAAAGACGACAGAACAACATCAGCTGTTTAACCACGACGTTACTCCTGAAACGGCGACGCTTTAATGAGTGGCACTGCGAACTCACAATCACTCCCTAATACCCATTTAAAGCTGAGTCTGAAATACACTTTACACTGAATCTTATTTACAGATCAGAGGCAAAACCATCAGTGATGATCTCTCACACTGCTCTCTCACTGTTATATTATTATTATACAGCAGTTAGCTCTGGTTCACTAATCTGATTGGCCGAGAGGTGTTCCTACAGTGTTTATATTTCCTATAACGAGCTTAGACGTTTCCCTGTGTGCACCACTCCGCTCGTCTGTGTTCACCTCGTAAAATTCCACTTCCTGGTTTGAAACGGTTCCTACAGTAGTGTTAGTGACATCATCAGCGCACATGGCAAATGATTCTTTTTCAGGAATGTAACTTTTGCCTTAAAAGCTCATCAGATGATGGTGAATTTTACTGGAAGCACCTTTAACAGGAACGTACTAATCAGCGTGAGCTAGCCAGCTAGCCGACATGCTATAAAGCGTGAGCGACTTCTTCGGAATTTATTGAGGTTTATAGTAAATGAGCAAAAATAAACATTTGGCCACTTAGTGTCTGAAATGTTGTTACTGAATATTAATATTTTGTTTATAGAAGCGTTGTATAAAATCCTCCTCGAGGTCGTGCAGTTACACTGAATATCAGCACAGCTGTGATTAGCTACAGCCTCGCGCCTACAGTCGAGTCACAGCCGTGATGATATTCAGTACAACCGCACACCCAATCGTGGGATCTTACTTAACTACATTTGTGAAATGTGACGTTAGAATTTTACAATGGGTTATGTTTATATACTGCTATTTTCAGTATATTTTGGTTCCCATCCATCCATCCATCCACTTCCGCTTATCCGAGATCAGGTCGCGGGGGCAGCAGCTTAAGCAGAGAAACCCAGACTTCCCTCTCTCCGGCCACTTCTTCTAGCTCTTCTTCTTGAATCCCGAGGCGTTCCCAGGCCAGCTGAGAGACATAGTCCCTCCAGCGTGTCCTGGGTCTTCCCCGGGGTCTCCTCTCGGTTAGACGTGCCTGGAACACCTCACCAGGGAGGCGTCCTAATCAGATGCCCGAGCCACCTCATCTGACACCTCTCGATGCGGAGGAGCAGTGGCTCTACTCTGAGCCCCTCCCGGATGACTGAGCTTCTCACCCTATCTTTAAGGGAAAGCCCAGACACCCTGCGGAGGTGTATTTTGGTTCCCTCTTGAGTAAATAACAAAATCAAACTTAGCATTCACTTTATATCATCCTTTAAAGTCAAATAATTGTTAAATAAACCTGCAAAGAGTTTTACTTAGCTAACTTAATTTTCAGCTAAATCCAACATTATATTAGTGGTTAGAAAAATACATTTTCCGGCTCTCGGGTGGCCCGATGGAAACGTGTGCACCGTATCACCTGGAGACCTCGAGCTCGAACCCTGATGATGCCACAGCCGTTTCCGGGAGTCTAAGACAGAGTGACCGGCCGTGCCCTTTGAATGGGAGGGGCGTTTTCTCTTTCTCTCTCTCCTGTCAATCACAGCAACACTGGCCAATCATGGGTGTCTGTGAGCGCATGTACGTAGAAGAGGGCGGATAGCACCTTAGTCTATAGTGTCAGAGAAAAGAGGTTTTAGCCTTCACCCTCTGGGGAGGTAGCTGTCATATGGAAGGGGAAAAAATAGATTAAACTGCGTGATCTAGAAATCAGCTGATGCAGAAAACATGTTCGCATAAACACACACAGTGGGCTTGAAGTAACGAGGAGAGACTTTTCTCCATCAGCATGTTTTGTTTATGTTTCTCCCTTGCCGCTACCGATCTGTAACTGTCCCGTGAGTTTGGTGGATTTTAACAACGCTGGTACATTAGAAGTTCTAAAAACTCAACTCAAGACCTAAGAACTGTTTTACAACATAATATTTTTATCTGTGAGACCAACATCAAGCCAAAAGATGTGTAAAGTCACAATTAGCCTTGAACCCAAAAAGCATGATACAAAAGATTTCGTGCATTCCTACAGAATTATTAGGCAGTAGTGTGAAAGTATGAGGGCGGGCAGCTTTTCTTTGGTTTTTGACTCTATAGAAGTAGGGGGCAATAAAAAAGTGACCCTCCTTACAGCGCTGTTTAGTCTGGCTTTCCTTATTTCGCACTGCGTCAGTGATCGCCAGCTCTGTCACTAATACGCTAACGTGAAATAATGAAGGACTTCCAAGAAAAACCATTATGTTAAACCATTAAAGATTTTTAAAGTGAGAATGCATTTTATAAAATGGTGCCAAGTTCATTTAGTTCATGTTTCGTGTCCACTTTAAACACTCGCATCTCTGGACACTGAGAAAATTCCTGCTAATAAACACGACTCATCTTTACAAGGTCGACTCTTAGCTTAGTGTGGAATTTTCTTGAACAGTTACAGTTCTTCTGATTCATTCATTCATTCATTTCTCATCAGGCAGAGAAAAGAAAAGCGCTTTGTGAGTAAAAAGTCCTTGAGAGGAAAAGTGGTTAAAAAGTAAACCCAGTTTATCAGAGGCTCGAACAAACGTCCAATGAGCAGAGTGTGTGAGAAGAGCGAGGCGTGGAATGTCCCGGGGTCAGGAGGAGACTGCAGGACGGCGCAGATGACCCACTGAGGAATGCACTAATATTTGCGCTGTCCATCAAATCCATGGAAAACCAGGAAAGAGCACCCGGACCCTGTGAGAGGTCACTGATTAACGTGTGCTACACCTCACAGCCAAGGATTAATGTAACGTCAATAAATAACCGAGAAATGAAAATCAATGCCACGTCTCTGTTTAATCAGACGTCTGACAGCCAACGAGATCAGAATTTCAACAGTCCTGCAGTCGCACACTAAACAAACACCACAAACACACATTAAACACTTTAATAAATACATGTTTGGAATTGTCAGCACGTTGCTGAGAGGAATAACACTTAAGGACACGCTGTTATAGGAAATTAATCAGCGTCGGGGTGGTGATGGTGACTCTGCTTTAATCACTCAGTATTTTACTGTAAAAAACGGCTTTCTATTTCTGTAACAATGCGCAGGAGTGTAACACTTGTCTGGCAGAGAGTTCCGTGTCGTTAAGTGCAGAACCGCCGGAGAACCTGACCCTCTACACATTCTCCACTCTAACCAGACCCCATAACCGCTGAAGATGCTCACCTGAGACCACTCTGTCTTCCGCAGTTCATCTGTCTCTGCTGTTTCTCTGTCTAGCCCGAGTCAGACTTACCCCGGGGGTTAGATCACCGCATAAATATCAAACCTCACTCTCATGACCCCATCATATGTTCCTCATCAAGGAGCCACACGGAGGTGTGTGATGTTGATGTTGAAGCTGGCCTCATCACCTGAGACCCTGGTGTTTAGACGCAGGAGACAAGACAGGATAAGACGAGTTCCGTCTGGGTTTCGGCTTTTTTAAACAGCTGTCCACTTGGACAAATCCCTGGTGCTGGATGAGTTCTGATCCGTCCTTCACACAGCCAAGAAAGCTTTTTTCGATTTGCGCAGCGAGCCTCCTCGTCCCTGAGAATGATGACTGAATCCGAGCGGGAAGCAGAGGGAATTTTTTGGACCCCGTTGATCTCAACGGCATCTTTTTTTCCGTCTATTTTTTTCGGTGTGAATCAGGCGGTCACGTCTCATGGCAGCTGTACACTCCACAAACAATACCCCTGATTTCTTGCTCACAGAGATCGGACTGAAGGAGCCAGATGGAACCAATTCCTACAGCCATTTTCATGCCATTTCTTCCATTACTTTCAGCTGTTTACACTCGTTCTAACTTTTTTTTAAAAACACAGAATCTGCATTTCAGAGTTTTAAAGTAAAGCTGTGAGACACTCTGAGAAAGTGAAACTTTTGAAATGGCAAAAACATGAAAAGGGAATCGTTAAAAAGCCGCTTCGTTAGTCAGCGTCCGGGTCATTAGCGCTGCATCTGCTGCAGCTTCTGGTGCTAAATTCTGAGAGGTGAACTATCCAAACACTGACGTCAGGCCTGCGTTCCTGTAACACCAGTACGCAAAAGAGCCATCACTGCTAACAACACTGCAACTCTACGTAATAATAACTCCATCATCTTTACTGACCAAAGACACCACAGCCCCGCCCACTCGTTTCTACTGGCTCACAAGACCAGTGCCTGCGAATTCACACGACAAACACAGCAATCCATTTTACTCCCAACTCGGTTTTCCTGAGTTCTGGAAACAGTTCTGGAGTTCTGGAACACTTTCCTGTGTTGTTCCAGTGCTATGGTCTGTTACTTAATGAACATAATAATAAGATCAAGCGATTTTCTCAAGTAGAAAATAATGTAAAGGGAAATCTGTTTACAGCTGAGTGTGTGTGTGTGTGTGTGTGTGTCTGTGGCTGGGCCATGCGACTCCCAGTCCTCTTCCAGAAGCAGATCCGTGTATCACGACATGCGTCCTTTCCCCTTCAGTCAATCAGATTTTCACATTTGTTCTGTCTAACTGCACCGATTCAGACACTGCTATCAGACATATCAGTCCGATACGGTGCTCATTTACTCATACTAAACATAAACAATGCTCTGACACCAACATCTGATACCAGGTGACACTTTGACACTGTGTACGCTGTTACGCTAACAGCCAGACGACCAGAGCAGGAACCCGAGTACACATTAAACTCAGCAGATCTGCAGTAAGATCAAACACTGGGGCTTGAGGAGATAAAAAGAGTCCAGGTGACGCAGGTGAGTGTGAATATCAGCTCGGATGGTCCACTGTGGAGGTCCTGATGATCAGCTGCTATCGCTCGCCAACAACCAGGGATCCTGACGTAATGAAAACAAAAGCGTGCTTTATTTACAGCTGGACAGGAACACTTTTGTGAAGTGAAGTAAAACCTGCTCTCCTGCTCGGTCCAAGATAACTAACAAAGCGCTTCATTTTTATGTCAAATCAGCTCGCTAGCATTATAAAGAAGGAGAAGTTCATGAACATGTACGCTCATAACTGCTATTTAAAGCAGAGAAATATAAACCGCTAAATAAAATGCTCATGGTGCCGCTGATAGATTAATACTAACTACTAACAAATCACACCCACAATCGGTCTGAATAAACTGAATTATCAATCAAGCTGAGATATCTGTAGAATGGGAAACGTGTAGTTTCAGGGAGATGTGAGCGTCTCTGCGATACGAGTTCTCTTTTCAAACCGAGAGATGAAGTCATTCTTTTAATACTAAGTGCACAATCCAAAAGCTTCGAGCTGAACCGAGCGTCACAGCGACAACAAATGAGAATTATTCACACGGACTCTGCAGTACAGCTGTGCTAGCCTTTTCATATCTTCTCATTGTTCATTACCAAATTACACAATTCATTCACATTCCACAGTCTTACAAAGTTGGGGTTTTTTTAGCTCGGGACGAGATACAACACGCCTCGTCCTTCCAGCTACAAAGTAAATTAACAATCGCTTTCTGCTTCAGGTTCACACAATCACGAGTCCAAACTTTCATCTGCCGAAGCAAGTCGCCACTGGTTTGGTTATAAAGTGTGTTTAAAAGACAAACGAGAGTTCAGCTCGGCTCTGATGTCAACTCAGGACAAAGCTCCAAGTACACGCGTTTCCCAACCGTCATAATTTATGACTTTAGCATAACGTAATCATAATGATGTCAGCAATGCAAAGCAGATGCTCAAGTATGAAGCAGAACCCAACAGAAACAGCACAACTTACAATAAAAAAATGTAAAAATGAAAATAAAAAGCTGCGAGACTCTTGATACACGCTTTATCTAACACGAGGAAAGATAACGGATGTAGCTGTACCATCGCAGGGTTTAAAGTCTTCACTTTTGAATCATGGATATTATAACCAGGGTGATGCATTCTGTATGTTCAAGTACTTCCTTCTGAACCAGGAAGTCAGAGTAATGACTTATTGACTGATCTACACAACAACCGACAGCATTCGAGATTTACATCATGCTACGCCCCAGTCCAATCCAAACACACCGAACATTGCGCCAGCTAAAATGAAGAATTTTATAACAAAACTGAATAGTTCTTGAGCTGTGGTGGATTTCTAACCCACGCTTCACCAGGACCACTTTAATCATAGATGACAAGACACTGTGTGCGTGTGTGTGTGTGTGTGTGTGTGATTAGCAACTCCAAACATTTATCCTCAGTTGGAACAGTGTGTGTAAAGACCCATGGCCAAAACACACCGATGAACCACGTTTACTGCTAACAAGCTACTGCTTCATCTATTGTGGGGCAAGACACGCCCCTCAGGGCGGGGCTTTTAATTGGACAAACACAAAACAAGTTCAGGATGAGTCATCAAAAATTTGTAATCGCTGCAAATTAAAACTAGAACATTGTTTCCTATATATACTGTTGCATTGGTAACGCTGCTGGTTAGCGTTATGATACACAAAGTTCTGGAACTGATTTTAAAGCACTTTACAGATAAGATCAGAAAAACAAGGCTGTTTTGATATTTTATAGTGGTTAAGTGCCTGATGACATCTTGTCCTCGTCCATATTACACAAGCGCTGGACGGAGAACAGGAGGCCTGCGTGTCCGAGCTGATGATCCACACCAATCAGAAGGAAAGGAAAGAAAAGGAAAGAAGCCATTGTTTCTCTCCGCACAAAAGACGGCCTGTTCACAAAGTTCAAGAGGAAAAAAATGTTGGGCAGCTGCAGGGGGCTTCGGCTTAAAGTACACTCACTACACACACATTACACACATCACACACACATCACACGCACATTACACGCACATTACACACACACTTTCATCCAGAACACTGAATAAAATCTCAGGAATAAAAATGTTGTGATGCTGATGTTGACTGATTGCATGTCATTCTATTTCAATCAGAAAAAAACTAACTTCTGACTGAGTGTGTAAGCACAAGCCTACCTTAAATAATACAGGAAGAAAAGCTTTAATTATGAATTAATGTATTAAGTATGTACTTTAAGCTAAGCAAAAGTAATTGCATGAAATAGTTAGCAGCCTGGGAGTGCGCATGCGCAGTGATAACTCGCCGTGTTGGTGACTGTGATAAACTCCAACACAACTAAAGCTCAATGTAAACTAAAGACGTTATAACGCGACATAAACACAACACTAACATGGCAACCAGCCGGTTTCCGTGTTTTCCGGATCTATAGTTTGCTTTTTAAAGTAAATTTAGCTGCCTGACATCCAGGTGAACTACAGCCAAATGTGTTTCTGAGAAACTCTCAGGCATTTCTGAGAGAGAAAAAAAACAAAAAGCAAAATCAAAACGAGTGGAAAAAAGGACAAAGTGGTTTCATTTTTACCTCCGAGAAGCGCTTCGTTATCCAAGTCATTGTGTCCAGCTTGTCACAAACACAGTTAGAGAGGTAAAAAGCGTCGATGATAAGCCGGTACTGAGGGAAACTTTCTCCTCACACTCATGTTCTCTGAGGCGGACAAAAGCCTCCGCGCCGCTCGCGCCCAGTGTCTCGTGCTGAAGGCTGAGCTTGTTGCTATAGCGACAGAGTGTTTTTCCCCTCCTTCCCCTTCCTCCCTCCGAAACCCCCCTATTTCGAGTTTTCTCACTCCCACACAAACCGAGCTGCTTTTTACACAATCACCAACACAAACATCACAAAACTGTGAAATAAAGTGGAATCCAGCTGCAGCTCCTCACACTGGCCTCCTACTGAGGGGCAAAAAGCCTGTCCCTGGGCAGAGGAAACCCCAGGATGGATAAAGAAAGATTCAGGGTGGGCAGAAGAAGCCTCAGGGTGGGCAGATGAAGCCCAAGGATGGGCAGAGGAAGCCTAATGGTGGGCAGAAGAAGCTTCAGGGTGGGCAGAAGAAGCTTCAGGGTGGGCAGAAGAAGCTTCAGGGTGGGCAGAAGAAGCCCCAGGTGGATAGAGGAAGCCTAATGGTGGGCAGAAGAAGCCTCAGGGTGGGCAGAAGAAGCTTCAGGGTGGGCAGAAGAAGCCCCAGGTGGCTAGAGGAAGCCTAATGGTGGGCAGAAGAAGCCTCAGGGTGGGCAGAAGAAGCTTCAGGGTGGGCCGAAGAAGCTTCAGGGTGGGCAGCCGACGCCCCAGGGGGCGAGAGGAAGCC
>JAQQZX010000007.1:24235051-24245051 GCA_030068355.1 Notoglanidium maculatum | reverse complement strand
CGTGCTAATAGGATAAACCCAATGGGGTGGAAAACCTTGCAGTCGGTGTTACAGAGGGGTGAGGGGGTGTGGTGGGGCTTTTGTTCGGCGAGAAGTGAGAAAGCGACAATGCTGGAGACTGAGAAGCTCCATAAAAAGCTGCTTTATTCTGATCTACGAGCCGAGTGTCGCAGTTACTGACTCATTTTGTTTCACATAACGTACGGACTCTTTTTTCCCACAGCGTGGATAATGAACCAGAAGGAAAAAGGGAGCACAAAGTTTAAAGCTGTCACTCTCTATTCTGCTGTCAATCAAGTGCTCGCATATATGTGCTGACGTTTACGAATTAGCCTGGGTTCTCCTTCGACCTTCGTCCTAACACGGACCAAACACACCAATACGCAAAAACACGTTTCAGAGGTTTATCTCTCTCACCATCACAGCAGTGCTAGCAAACAGGACATACTGGGGAAAAAGTCTTTTTTCTGAAAAAACTGAAAATCCCAGCTTAATTTACACGCTATCGTTTCTATAGTAATCACCCATTCACAGGGACGTGTACTTCTACTCAGTAAATGACATGACGAGGAGGTGTGTGCGCGTCATGTGTGGAAGGAGTCTCCAGTGTCAGCGCTGTGTAACAGTCGGAGCTACTTTAAGTTTACACTTCTTTGCGGTTTCTCAGAAACGTGTAACAAGCTGTGCTTTTTGTTTAGTTTTTTTTTTCTGAAGAAAAAGAGAGGCTGGTGAGGGAACGACTGCTTATTGCTGCTATAACGTAAGCACTGGGAGCTTGGTCCACAACGTTAAGTGTAACTACAGACAGATTTAATAAATTAAAGATTGTAATTGTTGGTAAATTGTTGCGGTATAAGAGGAATAAAACGTGTTCTTATAGGAGCAGTAGCTCCGCTTCATCGCTGTATTCCCATCATGTTTTATTCCTTATTTAAGGAAGAGTGTGTGAGTTGCAGCCGCTGAAACGTCACCCTGGGCCTCATCACTGCGGCGTGGTGCCGGTGAGGAGGTGTGAAGCTACTCACCCACTGAGCGATGGATGCACGTGTGCTGATTGTCACTCAGGAAGAATCCGTGCTTGCAGCGACACTCGTAACTCCCCATGGTGTTGACACACACATGCTGACAGCCACCGTTGTTGAGAAGACACTCATCCACGTCTGCACAATACACATCCAGCACATAAAACTCTAAACTTTACTTATTTACCTGACACCAAAAAACCCAGGACGTTTTAAAATATACATTTTAATCCCGAAATCTCCGAAACATTTCTCATGCATTCAAAATCTGAGATCAAAATCAGTGTGAGAAATTCAGCATATATAGTATGTGACACACGCAACATAAGAAGCGATTATATACAATTCACACATTACTGTAGAAAACGACACACTTCAATAAAGACTAAAACTGAATCCTGTATTACGTTTATTTTTCAGTACTCTAACTTATAGTTCTGCACAATCATTTTCATTCCCATCACTCATACCTCAGCTAGAGGAGTCTTACCGAGGCAGTTGTGTCCATCATGAGCCAAATTAAAGCCATCATAACAAGTGCAGCGGTAATTTCCCGGGATGTTGTTACACTCGTGCACGCAGCCGCCGTTGAATTCAGGATCACATTCATCAATATCTACAAAAACATGACAAGAGTTACTACTGATTAAAGATTAAAGGTGCCGTCTGTACAGCTATCATAGCAGAATCCCCAAAATCTTTTCTGGTCCTGAAATTAGAGCTACTCAGCTCCGCCCTTTTCTCCTTAAAAGGTAACTCACAACAACCATGAAACACATTAGCCAAATCCCATAGCAGATAAACGATAGTTTATTATTTAATTGTAATTACAGATTTTTATATATGACTTTATATAAATGCTGATTTAAAATGCTAATTTATTCATGTGATTGTAATTAGAGTTGCCAAAGGAGAACAAACAATTTTTGGAATTAATAAATTTTTTGTGAACGTGGTTGCATTTGCATTTTTTCTGTAAGCATATTGAAAGAAAAGGCACTTTCACATTTATGACATTTACATTTATTTCATGACAGGAACAGAAAAAGTCACAGTTTACGTGCTTTTATTTATCGTTCCACCTCCTAATTATCATGGTCCGAATCTGCCTAAATCTAAATTATATCATAACCCATTATTGCCTCTCTGTAGCTGGGACTTTGGGTTCTTAACAGGACTTAATAGGAATCTTCTTCCTAGGAGTATTTAAGATGGAGATTAGCCGTGCTGATTCCTTAAAGAAACGCCCATCACCTGACCGCTGCAAATAAAGGCAGATTTTTTCATAATAATGCACACGCACACACGCACGCACACACGCACACACGCGGAGTCAGCCAAAAATGTACACACATTTCAGAAAAAGAAAAAAGTGTGTAAATATTTTAATACTACATTTATTCAGACATCAGGAGATTAATACAGGTTCCCTTTGACTTCTACAATTACAAGAGATGCTTAAAGTGGTGGCCGTTAGCTTCCAGACATTCATGTGTAGAAGTTTTCTTGAAGTGTGTGTACAGTTTTTGGCTGACTCTGTGTACATATAAATGATTTTATAATAAATGATTCAGTTAGTAATGCACCGCTGTAGCAGTGCTTTAACAGCAGGCGTTAAACCTGCCTTCTGAGAATTATGATCTCCTCTCACTTGCTAATGGTCAATCATGCACACTGTAGTACAGCACTGTCTCCTGATTCGACTGTTCCAGAAGTCCATTACAGATAATAAACACCATTAACTTCCAGCTGTGGAGAAAACATCTGGAGTCAGTCATGGGTCAAGACTAATTGTGATTCCAACCCTTTATTTAAAAGAGTTCCAAAACAGCAGGAACCAAGAGAACTCTGGAGAGGAGAGGAGAAAGCAGGAAGCAAATAAATAAAACGAAGTAGGTTACAGAAGTAGAGGAATACCTTCACAATGCGTCCCGTCACCTTTAAATCCCGGTTTGCACGTGCACTTGTAGGATGTCGGGGTGTTTTGACAAATGGCGTCAATGTGACAGGCATCACTGCCCTCAGAGCACTGATCCACATCTGCAGCTCAAAACCACGCAAACATGCGGAGCACAGAGCAAAGGTTCACAATGAGGATGCGCCAGAACCAAACGCGGCCAATAAACCCAGATAACGGGGAATTTAAACAAACAAACAAATGCACAACTAACACTTGTGCTGGTGTGTGTGTGTGTGTGTGTGTGTGTGTGTGTGTGTGTGCGTGTGCAAAACAAAGCTCTGCACGAGAAAAGGAGAGAGTTGCAGCAGCAGAGTCACTTACCGGCGTCTCCTTCACTGTTTAACAGCAGCAACACACACAAGTGCAGCGCAACACTAACACACCCCATGGTGTTCAGGTTCACTCTCAAAAATTAAACATACATTAAAAAAAATAACACCACCAAAAAAAAATACGCGCTTATCCTGCTCTGGAGAGGAGCGCGAGCGTCCGCCTCATCTTCATACCGCACTGGAAATGAGCTCGCGCTCAGACAGAGAGGTGGGTGTGTGTGTGTGTGCGCGCGCGTGCGTGCGTGTGTGTATGCCTGCGTGTGTGTGTGTGTGTGTGTGTGTGTGTGTGTGTGTGTGTGTGTGTGTGTGTGTGTGTGTGTGTGGCGTGGGAGGGGGTTGTCAGATCTTCACCGCCTCTTTTCCCAGAGTGTGGATACTAGTGTGGGGTACTAAAAAGGGTACCTTTCCTTGTGACTGGGATGGAACCATCAAGAACAGCACCTTTTGTACCTTTAGTGTGTCTCCTTCACCTGCAAATGTGGATAAAGTTTAAGATTTAGAACACAGAAGCAGTGTATGGCACAGGTTAATTAGTGGAATTAATGAGTAAAGATTTAAAGATAAAACCACTCTCACCTTTCCAGGTAGACAGGTAGGGCCTGTGCCACACACTGAAGGGAACCACACCTATTTAGTACCCTTTTGCTGTTAGCGTTCCACACAGCTGGGCTCTTCATGAGCAGGCAGAACTGAAGCTTATTTTGGATTTTAGAGATGTGCTGCATTTACACTGCACACAGTAAAGGTTCCACTTCTGGAGTATTTCTGGAAGTTAGGAACCTTTCAAGGTTTTCTGTCAAGGTTCCTGGAGAGTCTCATTTGTGGTTTCTGCCCGTGAAATAATCCAAAACCCTGTGAAAAGGATTTTATTTTGTGTTTAGAGGTTATAGTCACTGTGTCTGCACAGGGCTAGATCAGAAATAATGGTACTAAACGGAACTGTTCCTTGTTGCTGGGATGGTACTAGAACAGGGACATGCTCTGGATCTTTAGTGTCAGTGTTTCCCCTAAGCTTTCCAATTGTGTACCTCAATTATTAAAAAATACCCCAAAAAAATCGATGTTAGCATTTTCAGGGAAAAGATACACACTAAACTAAAAGCTGTACCCCTGAAGGTACCTCCCCAGGGACTGCGACCTTTATGTGGGACAGTATAGAGTGATTTATCTGAATTTTATTTCTATCTTTTGTATTTCCTGCAGGATCTGTATCGCCCTGTGTATTTTTATACATATTTAGTATAAGGTTTACGTAATTTTTAACTGTACATTTTTAACATGTTTCAAATATAAAGAACATTTAGTGCGTTTCATTCATGTGGCAGCTGAAGATTAACCTACAGCTACAGTGCGCCATCTACAGGCCTCAGATTACAATGACATCCCAAATAGCCTCAAAAACCCCAACACTACTGTCATGAGTAAAGTGACTTAAAAAGGTTTAAGCTGCATGAATGGATCATAATTTTCATTCCGTTGATAAACAAGAGGACAGTGAAACTTGTTAAAGAAAATCTAAAATTCAACTTGTTGCTTAGTTAAGTTGTTTTTAGGCAACATCCTGCTCCTCACTTCAGTAGGTGGTGGTAATGAACTAATCTATTGTTTGCCAGCTGCAATAAAACATAATAATAATAATAATAATAATAATAATAATAATAATAATAATAATAAGGTATCTTGAGCTAAAAAAAATATATTCAAACTTTATGCATATGTGTGCCCAAAATGAAATTAATTAATACAATTTGTATTTTATTTTTCCATGTAAGCATGCAACATTAGTGTCAAAAATAAAAATAAACTCAAAACATCAAATGTCAGAAAAACATTTTTCTTCATCATATTGGTATTTCGTGTCCATAATTAAAATTAAACAGAAAATCCTGAGTAGATATACTTTGGCTTTTCGTCTTCTTAATGAATTTCTAAATGAGTGCAAAATGAAAATGAAAATGGGTGCGATAAGCGTTACACAGACCCAGAGAGCATGAGGCCATTCACTGATTTCATTTTGGCACCGTCTTTTGGGTGCACATGGGAAACAAATGGCAAAATGGGGAATTGCGTTTTAATTTTCGTGTTTTAGTTTTAATTTTGGCACAAAATATCTCTCCTAGAAGAAGAAGAAGAAGAAGAAGAAAATGAAGATGAAGAGAACACACGGGGTCTTAAAGAATGTAAGATGTTTGGTAGAATGTATTTGTTTATTTATTTATTTGTTTGTAAAGTAGGCTGAGCCTGCTCCACACTCCATGCCTTAGGTGGCGCTAAGATTACACCAATCTGTTGTTTGCCAACTGCTATAACACAAAAGAGGAAGAATCAGAAGCGGCTTGCAGAAGAGAAAGCGTAGAAGAAGAGCGCCGATTGCATTGTTGTTGTTGTCGCTGTGCTTTTCTCCTCAGAGCGGTATTTTCCCCCGAACACAGCGCGCTGTTAGCCTCATGGATCCCGGGACCACCATCCTGCGGGTGAAGCGGAAGCGAGGCACGGACCCCGCGGACGCGCTGCTGCTGGCCTGTAAGCGGATCCGAGCCGAGTCCGGCTCCGCGCAGCCAGAACCCGAACCTGAGCACGAGCGCATCGAGAACTCCGTCTTCAAGCTCGTGGCCACCGTCGCCTCACAGGTGATGCTAACTAGCCGACATGCTAACTCTTTATCTAGCTGCTCATGTAGTCATTCAATCTTAACCATGCAGTAGCTGCTTAAAATACTGTTTTATTACAACACTAAAGAGCTAATAAGATAGCTAACAATCCTGAGGATTGTGTTCCCTTAGCTAGTTTGCTAGGTAGATAGCTAACTTTGCTAACTAGCCTCAGGTGCGTACATTAGTTAGCTTCTAACTTGACTAGCGTATACAGTATTTATATTTGTATGAACGTTTACATTGTAAGCCGTAATGTTTACTTTAGTAACATAACAACACAATTGCTGTAACTATGTAACTAACTGCTGTACTTGTGAAGTGTCATGGTAACAATTATTAATGATTTTTAATTGTTTACACAATTATTTTAGTTAATTTATAATGTGTGAGAGGGATCTCAGTTCAACTCCGTGCCTTTGAGTTTTAGAGCTATAAAATAAACACCTCATGGTTTAATGTTGTCTTTCTTTACAGGACGCCCCGGTGCAGACTCACGTGCGTGAGGCCCTGTCACGTCCACGTCTTGCACACGCCCTGCGTCCGTCTCACGGCAGCTCCAGCAGGATCATCGGTGACTTGCGCAATGCCAAATGGAGCACCAGGCGAGAGGAGCGGTACCGGATCCTCTCCAGCCACCGAGCCGGGCTTCCTGCGGAACCTCGTAAAGAACGGAAAGCTGAAGAGAACCCTCAGACAGACACGGAACCGTGCTTGGGAGACGTGCAGGTGTTTGATATCGTTCAGGAGGATGTGGAGGAGGACGAGAAGGACCCTGAGAGGGTAAGGCTCGTCGTTCAGACCGACTGAACGTTGGTGTATAGAGCGGTCAGAAATCAGAAACGGTTATCAGTCAGTCTCTTTGACGGCTCGGTGAGTTTATCGCTTCTCTGTCGTCTCTAGAACGTGAAGCCTGATCCCGAGACGATTCTGTGTAACTCGGTGAAGATGATGCGCGAGAAGCTGAACGTGTCGACACACGGAGCCGGGATTGAACATCGTGAGAAAGAGGATGACTACGTTTATGATTTGTACTACCAGGAGACGGCCACGCCCGGCTGGATCCAGGACATCTTATCGGTCAGAGCCTACACTGAAGAAGGAGAGCTGGTGAGTGGAGAGATTTTACAGCCGTACTTTTAAAGAACAGCTGAACATCTTACTGTTTGAACTGGTGTTATTGTGTCATAAACATTTAAGAACCAATCAGGATCCAGTATTCAAATGCAGGCTGTTTAAGGGGTTCCCAGAGTTTGTGACATTTATTTGTCAAGCAATTTATTATTTAATACGTGAACGCTTTTCTGGTCTTCCAGACGCGTGCAGACGACGCTGATGTTGAGGAGTCATCGTTCCTTAACAAACTATAAATTAGCAGTTTAGTACCAACAGCAGCACGTCTTCATCCCATATTAGAGAAGTTAGTTTTGAAGCTGCAGGAAGCGTTTATAATGAAGATGAATAAAAAGTTTTGGTACTCCGGTATCGGTACCAGTGTTCAGTCTAAGCAATGTGATTAAATCCACAGGTTCCTGATGAGGTCGCTTGGGAGGAGGAAGTGTATGAGGATGAGGATGATGAAAACGCTGAAAGCAACTGGAGGAATGATTACCCAGACGAGGAGGACAGCGATGACGAGTGTAATGACGAGCGTTACGGAGGTGCGTGGGTCAGGTGCCGGTTCTGTCCTGAGTAAACGTTACGTTTGGAGCTCACTGAAAGGTTGTTGCACACGGGCTGCGTACAACAACGTTAATTACTGGAAACCTTCACACAGAGAATCATTCCTGTGCCTTAAAAATCACTGTCTTAAAAAAAGGGATGCAGTAAAAAAAAAAAATAAAACCTACTTGACCAATCGGATGACAGGCCATGATCACATGACCCTCAGGTACAGCCAGGTGTGTGTAGGATTGCTGTAATAGCCATGCCTTGTTTTCTAATAGGGGTGCTATTATTTCTGCAGGATTAGTAAAAAGATCTGGGAACATGCAAAGAGAAACAAAGATATTTTGTTACTCTATAAATAATTTGGGCTCTAAAGTTACGGGTTTTAGATACATTTTATTCTCAACACCAACCCTAACCCCGCCCTCTTTATTTATATATATATATATAGAGAGATATAGAGATATAGAGATATAGATATAGATATATATATATATATATAGATAGATAGATAGATATTCATATTCACAAATTAATTAACGAATTAGAGTTCATGAGTTGAGGATGAGTTATCGGCATGAGCTGTGAAATCAAGCACACACTAAACAAGCTGTGAAAGATATTTCGGATTATGGCGGCTCTTACGAGCGTCCTGTGAATTTTTCCTCTCCAGGTTGTTGGAGCGAGGAGCACTCGTACAGCCGGAGGAGCTGGCAGCGCTATCAGAGGGAGGTGGTGAAGGAGTTGGACGAGGACGATGATGAAGACCGAGAAGAGTATGATTCTGACTGAAATGCTGAGTGTGTGGGTGTGGGTGTGTTTTTATTCCCATGATGATGCAGTGTAGTTGGTGTGGCAGTTGATGCATATAATCCTGCGGATGTTTTGTTTTTGTGTTACTGAGACGTGTGATGTTGCTGTGTGTAGTGACTGTGATGTGCATGCTAGTGTGATCAGAAGTGGGTGGGGTGTGTGTGGGGTGAGTTATGCTGTGTGCATAAACATTCCCAAAAAAAGGGGCGTGGTGATTTCCTGTAAATATGTAGATGTGTATAAACCAAAATAAAAAAGTTAAAGATTTCAAAATTCAGAGCTGTTTATTGATGCACTGCAAATTAAATTAAACTTCTCTCTTCTGCACTTTATGAACATGAACAAGATTAAAATAAGACATCAGTTTCTGTATAATTGATATTTCGTATATATAAAATGTACAGATAATATTTTTACGTATAATATACACCCCCATCTCTGTCTCTGACAAGAATACGTAAAGACTTGATTCTGATTACACTGCAATTAAAAAAATGTAGAACTATAGATTCCTGTGAATCAGATTTAAGGTGCTGATGATCCCGAGCAGAGCAGAAGAGCATCGCGTGAAGTCGTCACCTCGTCTACTAAAGAATAAAACCACCCCTTGGAGTGTTCAGTGATCAGCATCTCGTTCTGTTTCACCTCTGAAACCTGTTTAAAGTCAGATGTGACGACGTGAAATCATCTTTGTGGCAGCCATTTTTATTAAGTTGTGTATTGTGTTTCCCCATCCACATACACACACACACAACTAATTACATCATGAAATAAAAGTCCCAAAGCAAAGTGCACTGCAAAAGATAATCGTGTAAATATTTTACATACAGAGAAATTTATCGATCTCTTTAGATATTATTTATCAGCTTATTCAGCCTGGTTTGACACTTTTACTAATTTAGAGTTTAATATTTACTTACCGTTTTCTTGTTCTATTGGCAGATAACTGCGTTTTCTCAAGAAATATAATTTAATCTTATACTTGGTTTATTTTAATAGGAAATTAGATTAGGAATTCGACTAGTCGATATTTTCACTCGCCAAGATGTACATTTTTCAGTGTGCAAGTTGTAACTATCCCAAAACATCTTAAATAGAAGAAGTTAATAAATAACTTTTCCACACGATCACATAAAAGACTTCACGAAGAGTCCATTAGACTTTCAACACGGTCGGATAAACATCTTTCAGGAAGACGATCAGAAATCCATCAGCTTACGTCCTCCATAAGGCACCTGAGAGGAGGACACGCCCTGGGTCACATGACTGAGCTTCACCTGACTGTAGGAGTCCAGCACTGTGAGAGAGTGTGTGAGCGTGCGTGCACACGCGTGTTCAGGTCTCTCAGAGGCTCACAGTGGGCTGATGAAGCAGTTCTTTTAGACGTGATTGAGGATTTAATCCACAGGGTCCATCTCCGTCAGCACGCAGAAACACGTGAATTGAGTGAATTGAGTGACTGAACCTGCAGGGGAGGGAGAGAGAGGGAGAGAGAGAGGGAGGGACAGAGACGGAGAGGGAGAGAGAGAGAGAGAGGGAGGGACAGAGACGGAG
>JAQQZX010000007.1:24223769-24234951 GCA_030068355.1 Notoglanidium maculatum | reverse complement strand
ACTGAAACACTGTGAGAGCGGTGAAGCCCAAAATAACAGCCAGTGACATCAACAACCTCCACAGGGCAAGGTGAAGGGCTCATAATCCGCCGTTTGAAGACTTCAAAGCAGAAATATATATTGGAGTTCACAAAGAAACACAGATCAGCCACAAAAGTTCTGAACTTCTGATGAACCTCTACCAAAGTGATGGAAAGGCCAAAGTGTGGAGAAAGAAAGGATCTGCTCATGATCCAGAACATACGAGCTCATGGGTGGAGCACGGTGGAGGCAGGGTCATGGCTGGGGCCTGCAAGGCTGCTTCTGGAACAGGATCACTGATCTTTATTGATGATGGAGCTCATGATGGTTGCAGCAGAATGAATTCAGAAGTCTACAGAAACAGTCTGTCTGATTGTTTACAGAGAAACACATCCAATCTAACTGGGAGGAGCTTCATCATGCAGGAACACAACGAACACAAGTGACCGAGTCAGTCAGCAAGCCTGAACCCAACCGAGCAGCGTTTCACCTGCTGAAGAGGAGCCTGAAGGGAGAAACCCCCCAAAACATACACCACCTGAAAGAAGCTGCGCTGCAAGCCTGGAGAAGCAGCACCAGAGCAGAACGCAGCAGGCTGGTGACGTCAGTGGGGCACCGGCGTGATGCAGCTACTGTAAGCGAGGATCTGCAACCAAATATTAAGTGTTCTTTACTTTAAGACTGTCTGTTCCAATGCGCTTGCTCACCTAAGGAGTGGGCAGAGGTAGTAAAATATAAAGATCAATTATGTATATAATTTATCACAATTTTCAAAGTTTTCTAGAGAAAAGGGACGATTAAAAAAACCATCAGCTGTTCGTGCAAAAAGTGTTGTAGGACAAAAATACTGATTTTATTTTAGCTATTTAACACTAAAATGTAGAATGAAATTCTATATTTGAGCATTTTTATAAAAGTCAGCTCCTTCGGGTGTCATGGTTAGTTAATTAAAAACCCCACAATCCCTGCAGAGAGTTATCACAATGTTGAGATCATCATCACGTCATCACATCACGTCGCCTGACCCGGATGTGAACCCTGATTAGGAGACACAGCTCTCACAGTGCAGCCAGAGACACCGAATCATGTTTTAAGTGTTAGTGAGCAGCTGGGACACTCACGCAGCAGGGAGGTGATGAACGGCGGCCGTTTGGACTCGGGGAGGTGAATGCCCAGGAAGTAAACGGGAACGCCCGAGAGAGCGATGGCGATGCCGATGAGGGAGCTGAGCGTGTCGCTGTAGAGGGGTACTGCAATCAGGAACACCGTACACAAGCAGAACACCACGGGGTACACCAGGGACAACTACACACACACACACACACACACACACACACACACACACACACACACACACACACTTCATTACTTAATTATCACTTTGCACAAAATATATATCTAAACACTATTTAATGTTTCTTATACATCTATTCCATTATACTTCCTGTTTAGCATATACTGTATAATTTATACTAAAATCACACAGAAGGTTGTTTCCACATGGTTCCTCCTGTAACATCAGGATTATTTGCAGCTCGTCACCTTCAGAGGCCGCGGTCTGTCCGGATCTTTCCAGCGTAAGTAGATCTGTCCAGCGATGGACAAACCGACGAAGAACCAGTAGCTGAAGCTGTAGTAGTTAATCAGCTGAAACACGTCCTGCACCGTCAGGTAGATCAGAGCCATGGCACACTGAACACAAGAACAACGTCTGGCATCAGAGACATCAGCCATAAAAAGAAACGTGACCACCAGAGAGAGCTAGAGCTCACATTCCCAACCTGCTGGATTAGATCAGGACTAAACAGCGGGGTTTTATGTCCTCCTTAAATAGTCAGGATGATCTGCAGGACTTCCAGCTCATGTTCAGTAAGACTAGAATTACTTCACTTTATTATTACAAACCCTGACATCAAATTTGATGTCTAGCTCAGTATTCTTCCCTTTAAAAAAATCTGTAAAAATCTGAGTCTCTTGTAGGTGTGTAGGGAGCGTTACCACCCTCTCTGGGGGGCGTGGCCTGGCCAGCGTTTTGCTGTTTTTTTCCGAAAGCTAAAACATATACAATTTACAAGGTACAATTTAAATGTTTACATGCCTGGCTTCATTCTGACATTAGATCAGCAATCCCCCGCTCTCCATAGGGCCCTTCCCCCCCTTCCCCCTCTCCGTAGGGTCATAGAATTTTCTCATGCACACAGATTTCACACAGACAGATTGAAGGGCCAGAAATGATATGATCCAAGTTTATACTCACATTGAAGAGGAGCGCAGGAACGGGCGTGAACCTCTGCACGTGAATCATAGATAAAGCATCGGGGAGATGACCTTCACGAGCGCCAACGAAGAAAAGCCTAAAACACAGATAGGATGTGTCAGGAATGGAGATTGTTGTGTGTGTGTGTGTGTGTGTATGTGTGTGTGTGTGTGTGAGTGTGAGTGTGAGTGTGAGTGTGAGAGAGAGATAATGTAATGAATCTGACCTGGACGCAGCGATGATGGAGGAGTTGAGTCCACCGTAGCAGGACAGAGCCACAGCGATGGGGATAGTCCAGCTCATTACACCTAAAGTGTGATCAGCAAACGTCTACACACACACACAGACACACTATTTCATAACATTTTTAAAACCTGTATTAAAGAGCAATGCGTCATATTTTTCATCTGTTTAAAGTTACATTTGATGTTGTGGGCAGTCAGTGAGTATAGTACAGCAGCTATAAACAGTCGTTCCTCAGCAGCCGCTCTTTATTCTCTCTCTCCAAGTGAATAACACAGAAACGCGCAGCGTGTGACGTGAGTGAGAAAGTGCGGTGTAAACCCCTCTGTGCTGCAGATGTGGAACCCTTACAGTTCCAGCTTTACCTCTGCCTGTTACACAGCGCTCACACTGGAGACTCCTTCATACATGTTAAATATACTTCCCCAAACTGAAAAATTCATCACATCAATGATTACACGTTTTTAATGCAGTTAGGTATAGATTGTGTAGAACGAGTGTGTGAATATAACGCTCTGGTGATGCATTTGAGTGTACGTACACACATTTCTCTCTGAAAACTTGCACAAAACTTTAAAGCCGGCCTTATACCAAATGACTTCAGGCAATTTTTCAAATAATCGCACACAAATTTCCAATATCGGAATAAAATCATGAGTTCTAGCATGCGTGCGTTATCTCGATGGTTTGGTGGTTAGGATAGCAGTCTTAAATCAGTCCTCTTGACATCCTGATAAATCAGCCGTGTTTATATATGAGCCACGACTAAAGATAATAAAGTGACCTTGCAAGATCCCCAGTCTTTGCAAAATCATAGATAATCACTTAAAAGTCGTTTTGTGTACGACACATCAGAGGTTTCAGCATGTAGAGAATTACAACACTGTTTATTGCCCCCTCATTGCAGGGCTCCATAATGTTTAGGACAATTGGCTTCACAGGTGTTTGTGATTACTCAGGTATGGTTCATTGCTTCATTAGTGCAGGGAGAAGATACCCAGGCTTGCTTCTACCATTTGGAGTCTGTAGTTTCCATTGTTTAACATGAGGAGAAAAGTTGTGCCAATGCAAGTCAAAGAGGCTATTATGAGGTTGAAAAATCAAGAATAAAACCATTTAGGGACAGCAGTCAGACCTCAAGATTACCAAAATCAACTGTCTGAATATTAAGAAGAAAATGCACTGGTGAGCGCCGTAATCCCAAAGGAACTGGCAGGCCAAGGATGATCTGCACCGCTGATAGAAGAATCCTCTCTACGGTAAAGAAAAATCCCCAAATGCCTGTCCAACAGATCAGAAACAGTCTGGTGAAACAGGTGCAACAGGTGTGTCTTTGTCCGAGACCACAGAAGACTTCATGAACAGGAATTCAGAGGCTACACTGCAAGATGCAAACCACTGGTTAGCCACAAAAACAGGATGGCCAGTTTACGGTTTGTGGAAAAGTACTTGCTAAAAGAGCCTGAAGAATTCTGGACCATTAACCTGTATCAGAGTGATGGCAAGAGGAAAGTGTGGAGACGAGAAGGAACTTCCCAAGATCCAGCACACCAACTCATCTGTTAGACGTGGTGTTGGGCATGTGTGGCTGCCACAGGCACGGACACGCTGATCTTCACTGATGATGTAACTGCTGATGGCAGTTGAATGAATGAATTCTGAGGTGTACAGAAACATCTCATCTGCAGAGGTTCCAGTAAATGCCTCCAAACCCATTGGACGGTGCTTCTTCCTGCAGCAAGATAATGATCCCAAACATCCTGCTAATGCAACACGGGAGTTTCTCAAAGCTACAAAATGGAACATACTTGAATGGCCAAGCCAGTCTCCTGATTTAAATCCCATTGAGCAGGTCTTCCATATGCTGAAGAAGAAACTTAAAGGGACAAGCTTCCGGAACAAGCAGGTGGCTGCAGCGGAGGCTTTTCAGAGCAGATCTTCAGGTAGTCGTTGCATGTAAGGGATACGCAACAAAGCACTAAACATGACTGCGTCAATATACCTACTAATGCTTTGTCCCAAACATTATGGTGCCCTGAAATGAGGGGGATATGTATAAAAAGTGTTGTAATTTCTACATGGTGAAACCAAAAAGTACGCTAATTTACATTTAATGTAACTTTAATATAAAGTTGCTATAAAAGTTTATATTAAAGACTTCTGCAATGTGCACTTTAATCACATTGGAATTGTTTGATTTGAAACATTAAACTGTGGAGCAGAGGGGTAAAGAGGGGTAAAATGTGTCCCAAACATTATGGAGTGCTCTGTATATTATAGCTTTCTTATTTTAATCCCAATAACTATTCTAGCATCAGGCTACAATACAGATCTGATCAGGATCCAGATGGGAAACCTCTCAGGTGTAACGACAGTGTAAAATGCTGTAAACACACCACAGCCACTGCGTCGCTGGAGAGGAT
Source organism: Notoglanidium maculatum (assembly GCA_030068355.1). Taxonomy (NCBI): domain Eukaryota; kingdom Metazoa; phylum Chordata; class Actinopteri; order Siluriformes; family Auchenoglanididae; genus Notoglanidium; species Notoglanidium maculatum. Next base: position 24,230,007 of record JAQQZX010000007.1, on the reverse strand, counting down.
GGTGCTCATGTCCAGCACGGCGTAGTAGGCCACGTTGGTCAGGATGTAGATGACCGTGACGATGGGCATCGACACGGCTATAGCCAGAGGAAGATTCCTGAACAGATAAAATGTGAGACACACTTCTATTTTAGAGCTTCTCAAAACCACCACTTTATATAAATTGAGATTTATTTATTCTTGTTAAAAGCACGCAAGTTAGAGTTAAAGCTGTACACACCTCTCTGGGTTCTTGATTTCCTCAGTGACGAAGTTCAGAGTGTCCCAGCCTGCGTAGGAGAACAGGGCAGAGTACAGGGCCAGGGCGATGTCGCCCGGGTCACAGGACGACCCCTGGAAGAAACCTTCAAAGTTTTCTGTATGACCTTTAAGACGAAGCACACGATCAACGTTAAATTACCTCAAAGATAAAGACATGATGCAAAATGAAAAAGAGCCCAGGCCTTGTTTTTGCAAATGAACATCTGTAACCTAGAAAAGAGTTGCATCATGCGGCAGGTTTATCCTAGGGCATGACCGGTCTAGGTGTGGTGCCGAGTCAGCAAAACATTCAATTTCCTAAAACAGCATATCCTCAGCAAACTTCCAGTTAACACACCATAGCCATAGATTTAATATAAGCCCATTAATAAACCCTAGGTTAATAAATGGTGATGTGCAGCTGCGCTACTGTCAGAGCTGCTCTTATGGAAAATTAATAAACACCTTCTGACCAATCAGAATGCAGAACTCGGGCAGCAGCGCTGTGGCGTAAAGATAAAATAGCTCAGGAGCAGGAGTCTCACCCTGACACAGCTTCACCATGCCTGTAATGATGATGATGATGAGGGCCAGAACTTTAGCATAGGTGAAGATGTCCTGCACTCTGGTGCCCCACTTCACATACGCAGCGTTAACGAACGTCAACAAACCTGCAACAGGTGGAGAAATAATCAGCACTTGCTGAGATGAGGCGGATAAAAAAACGACCAACGGCAGTACAAGACGTGCGGGAAGAGTTCATACTGAATTAGCGGCGCAACGTGATTAGCAAGTAAATAGACAGAATGTATGTAGCATAAACGTAAAGATTAGTAAATGTATTATGATTCTACTGTATCATATCCAGAAACCTAAGTGTCTTTGTGTTGCCCATAATGTAGAAATATCCTTTTCCCCCCACAGACCTGCACAGGATTGACTGAAATAGGTCTATTCATGATGTACAAGCAAGATATCCAGAGGCGCCAGGGAGCAGAGGAGACGCTTGACACATCTGGATCAACACTTTTCAGGAAAACTGATTAATGACCTCGTAAGGACAAAAGGATTAGAAACACGACGAGCAGCAGAATTAAAATAAATAAATAAAAAGTTTTTCTGGGTTACAACGAAAATACACCAACTAATCTTGAGGGCACACGCACATGCACACGCACTGTTCAGCGTGTTTGAACAGAACCCTGTTCTCCCCCTCAGTGTGGTTCTTTCGCCAGGACAGAGTACAGCGATCACACGGTGCTCAACATAAAAGGGTTTGTTGGACAGAATTCCTTGGACTGACCTACTCACTGTACAATGGAAAGTCCTGTGCAGATCTGAGAAACAGGATCATAGATTTACAGAACTCAGGAATGTCTCTTGGATCCATTTATAAACAAATGAAAATTCCAAGATCAGTTCAACAACTGTACACGAGTACAAGTTAATGGGAGGTGTAGCCACTTTGCTGGAAGAAGATCCAAACGGTCACCATCAGCTGAGAGGAAACTGGTTCAGATGGTCAGGAACCATCCAGGAAACATCAAGGCAAAGTCCAATTTTTTTACTTCCGTACTGGATCTTGGTTAAATACATTAAATTTAATGTAAAATTTGCCATAAATTGAGTAAATATCTGGATTTAGTGCAGTTCCGCTGATGTTTAAAATAAATAAAGGCACTCACAGATGCAGGCGGCGGCGATGAGGCGAGAGGCGGAGTACGGCGGCTCGCACGTGGGGAACAGCGGCTGCACCAGGTAGTTCGCGAAGGTGATGGCGATGACGGCCTGGCTGGTGGGCTCGATGATGAGGAGCGACGTCCAGAGCCGAATAAACGCCAGAAAGCCTCCGAACGACTCCAGTATATAGGCATAGCTGGCGCCTGACTTGGTGATGGTAGTGCCCAGTTCAGCGTAACACAGAGCGCCGATCACGGAGAAGATTCCCCCGATGGCCCAGATGACCAACGACAGCCCGTAGGAGGCGCTGTAGATCAGCACGCCTTTAGGAGAAACGAAGATCCCCGAGCCGATCATGTTTCCCACGATGAGGCTGATGCCGTTCAGGAGCGAGATCTCCTTCTTCAGCTGCATCATCTCTCTGGGCCGGGACTCTTCTGTTCCCCCAGAGTGCTGTCTGTTTATTACACCGGTACCGGTACCAGAACCAGAAACGGAACTGCTCTCCATTCTGCCCTCACGCTGTTGGAGGAACAAACACCACAATCTGCTTCAATCTGCAACACAGAAGAGTTTACATATGTAATTAAACTCAGTCTGAGAGCTAATCATAAGGAACATTACAGTATTTTTAACATGGGACACAGCTCCAGAATTATTGGCACCCTTCATAATGAGGAGCAGACATTTGAACATGTATCTCCACCACAGCACTGCTGGGTTCTGCACTGTGATTAGTCATGAGGTGGTGATTAATTTCTCTGTTAAGCACTCACAGTCTGAGTAATAAACAGATTAATATTAATTAATAATAGATTAACTAAAATTAATTAATAATAAACAGATTAAAAAAAGAAAACTATGCAAACAATAAGTGCCGGGGATGTTTTCTGTAAGGAGGTGTGTGCATCATGTATGGAAGGAGTCCAAAAAGTACAGGTCATTCTTTAACAAATACAACATTTCCATTGCTGTGCAATTAAAGGAATAAAACCCTTTGGGCTGTGCTGTTATAGGATATTTGCTGTTATCAAATTTGCAGTGGGAAAAAAACCCACACTTGGATTATGTTCCTGTAACTGCGCAGCCTGAAGTGTTTGATCACCAATAAAATCACCACCAAACAAGCAGAAACATGATGGTAGGCAGATTTTTAAAAAAAAAATAAATTTCTTCTGGAAAACATTTATTTTATAATTATTGGCACCCCTAAATCTCAGCACTTCCTGCGACCTTATCTCAATCACGAGTCCAATTCCTGGAAAACTTTCAACTGTTCCATACTTTTGAATTTGCATTTTTGATCTATTGAATTTTTTCCTTTTACTCTTTATGCATTTCAGTACCTATTACACAACGTACACGGATAACTTACGGTTTTGTGTTAAAGTTGTTCGGGCTTCCCCTACAGTTATAGAAGATGGAGTGATTTATAGAGGTGTGCTACCTCATATTTACAGCCTACCCCATGGAAAGATTCTTGTTAATAACAAAGTGCCTTCTTAAGTTGGAAAAGAATACAGTTTTTACCCGTTGTCTGAAGATAAAACTGAAACTGTGTCTCAGTGTCAATCGCCGTAACAACCCAGAAAATGTCCCGACTGTATAATTACTCGTTTCAGGTAAACGCCAGTATCAGAGTTTTTTTGTGCTGTAACAGGAAAACACGCTGTTAAATGATTAAACGCAGACGTCTGATCAGCGCCCGGCCGTTCCTACAGCGCTGATAACACACTCCTTAGATTAGATGACTTTCTGACACTTTACTCAGTGAAACAGGTCGTCAAGGTGATATGAGATTGTTTAATCTTTTCTGATTAAATCACAGTTCTCAAACATCATCTAATTTATATCACATTAAAAGATTTTTTTGGATTATACCCATTAGTATTAAAAATTCAGTAGTGCCAAAGCCAAATTAGCTTCTTGATGTGATTTATATTTGATTTCTTAGCAGTTTATTTAGTTTTTGAACCTTTTATTCTCTGTTAAATTCTTTTTGTGAACACTGAAAAGTTTGAAAAAGACTTCATTCAGTCTCAGTTTTGTCGGAAAAACAAACATTGTGCTAAAATGAAATTGTGACATTTGTGCTGTTCTGGGTCTCTTCTGATAGTTTAGATTCCCGGAACGTCGAATCCCAAACATCTGCACTGGAGCCGTATAAAGCCCTGGTGCATGAAGTGCGTGTTAACGTTGCCATGGAAACTCATGATCGTCACCGTGGTTTTGACCATGTGCTCAGCTCAGCTGGATGTGTGTGTGTGCATGTGTGTGTGTGATACATGCCCTTGAGGTACAGTGTTTTCTTGCTATTTTAGTTCAGTGTCTGTTTTTTTGCTACTCAGAGTGTAAACCATTAACACACACATCATTAACTATTGAATGGAAGTAACTGACGATTTTGCGGAAAGTTTGACGTGTTCAATAGGAAACCAGGCAAACACGGCCTACAGGTATTATTACCAAAAAGGGGAACGACTAAAAACAGCCAAGAAGCATCTCACTAAACTGCCAGGGTCTATTAATATCATAAATATGCAATAAATATTACAAACATTAGCTACCATAGCGATTTAATTTAGTAAACTCTTTCACACAAGTGGGATTTCAGTCTCAGAGTTTCGATTTATATTCTCACTTTCTATACCGATTTAATTAACAGTAGCTTAAACTTATTAGAATACATTTTTCAGCGTTACTATGACAACCACCTTTTGTAAGCTAGCTTAGCATTCAGACAAAAAATAGCCAGGTACCACATTAGCATCCTCTAACCTAAATCTAATTCTGGATCTTATTTTATTTAGTGACATCACAAATTGGGCTAATATGTAGCTCCGCCCACACCGCCTAAAATTAGCTTTAGAACAGAAATTTCTCTTTTAAATAGAAAATAAACATGACTTTACAAAAAAAGTACTAAATTTCACAAAAGCAAAAATAATAAAAGGGGATTTCAAGAAGTTCAGTAATAAATAAACAGACAAATAAATAAATTTAATAAATATTAATTTTGACTACATTTAATAAAATTAAGTTTGCATGTAGAATTATAATTACACTCGAATATTCACCACATGCCACTGCAGTGGATTCAGCGTGGCTCTAAAACGATGATGCAGCAAACGTTAATTAATTTATAATTAGATGATTGTGTTATAAAAGAGCGTGAATCACGTGACCCCATTTTCCTCATGCCACGTGATAAGTCTGTAACGATTAGGCATAACTGAAGGCGTGGATCAGCGTTTTAAACAACATTTGCACAATCAGCTAACTGGTTAGAACCTTCAGGCCTGTTCGAATTTTAATTTTGGCCTTGAAAGTTAAAAAACAAAACAAAACAAAAAAACAAACAAAAAAAAAACGACACAGCTCCGATCAGAAAGCCAAGAAGATGAACAGAAAGAGCACAACGCTGATTACAGAGCAATCTGGCAACCCTGGGAGACAGGGCAGTAAACGCTGAGACCTGGCAACCGCCTTTGTTGCATTGCGTGATAAAGACTAAAACAAAGTTTTCCGATTATAAACAATGGCGTTAATGAGATGAGGGTCCGGGTTTTGCATGTAAACGTGTGTTAATTCGAGAGAGCTGGAGGCGACTGTGTGCGTGAGCTGAGAGGGTCACGAGCCTGTGTTTCCCTCAGATGAGGGTTTCATGAAAAACACCATCACTTCACAGGAGTCATAAACATGTCCCAGTGTGACTCTCACTTAGAACAACATTCACCAGCAGAACCGGGTTCTAAAGCCAACACGCTCCAGCCTTTATCTCGGGACTGCAGGTGTTCAGTTTATTCTCTAAACAAACCTTGCACCTTTAGTTCAGACTGTAAACAAGCCTTAACTGCCACATCCTGTTTATAAGAGCAGCAGCTAACTGGCAGGAAACCATCTCGGCTCGCGCTCACTCAGCAGGCTGCGATCACTGCTACTGACGGGCTCGCGCTCACTCAGCAGGCTGCGATCACTTTTACTGACGCGTTCATGTAGCTAAAGAGCTCTGCATCCCGAAATGAGCAAGAAAACCACACGACTTGCTCTCTGAATCAGTAGGTCTCTATCCTGACTCTCACTGCGTCGCTTTTTACTCTTTTACTTTTAATAAGTTGTGCTCACCTGCTCTTGTCCTCCGTGTCTCAGCTGGAACGGAGCTCCTGAACACCGAGGAGCATCTTCCTCCAGCTACTGCTCCTCCTCCTGCTGCAGTCACGCCTCAACGCCTCAACGCCTCAACAAACAAACACACACACACACACACACACACACACACACACACACACACACACACACACACACACACACACACACA
>JAQQZX010000007.1:24191988-24215177 GCA_030068355.1 Notoglanidium maculatum | reverse complement strand
CGCACTATCCAGCACCACCCAGATGAGGATGGGTTCCCTTTTGAGTCTGGTTCCTCTCAAGGTTTCTTCCTCTTGTCCTCTCAGAGAGTTTTTCCTCACCACCGTCGTTACAGGCTGCTCATTAGGAATATATATAGATACATTTATAGATTGATAAGTTTATATTCAGAATCTATATACTTATGTGAAGCTGCTTTGTGACAATGTCTGTTGTTAAAAGCGCTATACAAATAAAATTGAATTGAATTGAAATGGTTACAGTAACAATCATGAATCCAGGGATTTTACAATTTTACAGTATTTATGTTTTCATCAATTCCAGATTATAAAAAGACAACATGAAGGACATTATAATTTCCAACTTTCACCCCAGTCATCTGTAAAAACCAAGATCCCTCACACACACACACACACACACACACGCACACGCACACGCACACGCACACACACACACACAGCATAAAATATTCACCCACTCCATGACATCATGCATTTGCCAAACTCTTCTATTTAATGGTGGTGGTGGTGGTGGTGGTGGTGGTGGTGGTGGTGTGTGTGTGTGTGTGTGTGTGTGTGTGTGTGTGTGTGTGTAATTTGGTAATTGAGTGATCTCCCCATGTCACTCAGGGACAGCAGTAAAAACCCTGTTGCGTAATTTTCCACAGAAGCGTTGTAACTTTCTTCTATTTTCTTTTCCACATTGTACCAACGAGTGACTTTCTTTTCCATGGTGTTTTTATTTCTTTGCCAAATCTGTGTTGTCGCTGACATTTGGTTAAATTAAAGGAAAAAAACAGTAAGGACACTAAAGTCATGTCAAGTTCACATCAACATTATTAAAATAAAATAAGAATATTTATTGTGATTATACTTGCATACACCAAAATAAGATTCATTTGGAAATTGAAAAAAATTTCAGTGCACTTTTTCAGTGTATTTACATAATATTTAAATTACATATGTGATATTTACATGCTATTTAAATATGAGTACATGAATACATGATATTTAAATCAGTTCTGTAATATAGCTGTGTAGTATGTACTTGTAGTATGTAAGGTTATTTATTTAAAGTCCTGAGCATTAGTATGTGGTTTGTGTGGCTCAGGCATTGTAAGTGTGACTTTAGAATTTAAAAGTTTTAAAGTTGTATGGCTGAAATGTTTTTTTTATAATTTATGTTCACATTTGAGGAAAACACCATAAAGTGGTAGATCAAAGCTCTGTACAATCTAGTGGTAAAAAGTAAATGAAAAAAAGTTATAAAATTCACAGAACAGTATACAGTATGTATGTAGTTGAAAAAAAATCTAACAATTTAAACATAATGAAATATAAAGTTAAATTAATAAAATTAATGTGTATAACACATTTTATTTTATAGCATTAATGCATTTTATTGCTCAAGTCAATTTTCATGTAAAAGAAAGACTTCCTAGATTCACACTAATTCTGTGAATGTTTTTTTGGCACAGCAGATGTTTCCCTAAATACAGATAAAATTATATTTAAATAAACTCTATTAATGTGGTAAATTCTGTGATCAGATTTCTGCAGAACATTTTAGCATCCTCTAGTGTCTGAACTTTCTCAGTCGTTCTCATTCTCCAAACAGATAACACTGACATCATCGAAGTCCAGGAAGCAACAGAAATGACTGTACAGATGTGTGAAGCCTCAGGACTGTAATCAACACTTTAACTTTCAGTTCTCAGTAGCTGATAACTTACATAATAGAGTTCATATTAAAACTCTGATGCTCTGATGCTCATATTCATAAGTTACTCTTAAGGTCCAAGCTGCACATTTGCACTGTTGACTCTACAGTTCTATAGTTATTGAAGTGAGTTCTTTATAATCGCAGTATCCGGTGTCGCCCAGGTGAAGACAGGTTCCGTTCGAGTCTGGTTCCTCTCAAGGTTTCTTCCTCATATCCTCTCATGGAGTTTTCTTTATGGGTAAAATTTTTTATGTCTATAAAAATAGTTTCATGTTTGTATGTGTCATTTTTCTATTATTTAGCACAATTTTCATACATTTAGAGATAAATTTGTTCAAAAATCAGTTTTAAACTTCCTCATGTTAGGTCTTTGTTTCGCTGTGTGCACCACTCCGCTCGTCTGTGTTCACCTCGTAAACTTCCACTTCCTGGTTTGAAACGGTTCCTACAGTAGTGTTAGTGACATCATCAGCGCACATGGCAAATGATTCTTTTTCAGAAATGTAACGTTTCTCTTAAAATCTCATCAGATGAAGATAAAACGGAAGAAGAGACGCCAGTTTTACTGGGAGCAAAAATAAACAGAACACTTGCGCATATTGTGTCTGAAATGTCACGTCCTCAACATTAATTTCTTTTTTATAGAACTGCTGTATAAAAGTGATACCACAGTGATGTCATAACATTAGCACAACTGTGATACGTACGACAGCCGTGCTGATATTCAGTACAACAGCACTCCCTCAGGTTAATTACGCTTAAAGGCTTAATTACATAACATCAGCAAACAGTTAACGAGGTGCTGCAGACTTAAATGTGTTTTTTGAGCTGTAAACTAAATAATATGACTGTTCTGGGATGAAACACTTCAATGCTGGTGTTAATATTGACAAAATTACTATTTCTTTAATCAAAATCAGCATTTTATGAGTTGAAAATTGCTCGAAACACCATCTACTATGTTAAAGTCATCCTGAACCTTGCAAGGCGGATGCTGACGTAGAGTCGAACGCTAGGCACATCACTACATTATGAAGTTTATATATTAAAAAGAATGTTAATGCCGTCTCCGCCTACGAGAACGGCCCTCCTCCCGCAGGCCCCGCCCCTGAGTGGGAGTCTGATCGAGACTCTCTGAGCAACTCCTGCCCCCAGCTGTAACTGTAACTCACATAACAAAAGCAGAAATGGTCAATAAAATACAACCCCGATTCCAAAAAAGTTGGGATGTTGTGCAAATTGTAAATATAAATTGATACGGAAAATGACAATAGCAATGATATGGAAATCTTATAAACCCACATTTTATTCATAACAGAACATAGAAAACATATCAAATGTTTAAACTGAGAAAATGTATAATTTTAAGGAAAATAAGGTATTTTTGAATGTTATGGCAGCAAGACACCTCAATACGTTGGGACACGGCTGTGTTTACCACTGTGTGGCATCCCCTCTGCTTTTAACACCAGTCTGTGAACGTCTGGGGACTGAGGAGATCAGCTGCTGGACTTCTGGGAGAGGAACGTTGTCCCACTCTTGTCTGATACAGGATTCTAGATGCTCAGCTGTCCTAGGCCTTCAGTGTCGTATTTTTTGTTTTATGATGTGCCAAATGTTCTCAGTGGGTGGCACGGCGAACTGTGTTCACCGACAGTGTTTTCTGGAAATATTCCTGAGCCCATTTAGTGACGTCCATTACAGAATCCTGCCTGTTTGTGATGCAGCGCCCCCCAAGGGCCTGAAGAACACCGGCGTCCTGTACGGTTTTTCGGCCTTGTCCCTTACGCACAGATTTCTCCAGATTCTCGGGGTCTTTTGAATATATTATGATTATGATGATAAGATGATATATTCACCTCTTTGCAGTTTTACACTGAGGAACTTTTTTCTGAAATTGCTCCACTCTTTGTCTACGCAGTATCGGGGGATTGGTGATCCTCTGCCCAGCTTTACTTCTGAGAGACACTGCAACTCTAAGATGCTTTTTTTACACCCAGTCATGTTACTGACCTGCTGCCAATTCACCTCATTAGTTGCAAATTGTTCCTCCTTTTTGCACCATTAACTTTTCCAGCCTCTTATTGCCCCGTCCCGACTTTTTTGAGACATGTTGCTGTCATGAAATTCAAAATGAGCCAATATTTTTCATGAAATATTCATGAAAAATGTCTCACTTTCAACGTTTGATATGTTCTCTATGTTCTGTTGTGAATAAAATATGGGTTTATGAGATTTCCATATTATTGCATTTTATTTTTAGTTACAATTTGCATCCCAACATCCCAACTTTTTTTGGAATTGGGGTTGTATTACTTTTAATATAATGTTAACAGTTATGTTTTAAAATTATGACTAGTCGTTTTAACCTCTCATTAAAACCCCCCACAAAAAATAGGTTTATTTCACGGAGCCTGTGAGAAGGCGTTAAGTGTAAAGATGTGTTTTAGCGAGAAAAGGGTACAAGCAAAGGAACTGTGCTGCCTTGTGGAACGTTATCAAGGTGCTATTTTCTTTTTATAATCTTCTATTTACAGTCTGTACTCTGTGAAGTTCACTGGGAACAGCTTACAGCTGGAGATCATCTGTTTTAAATTGTACTAAAATATTTCCTGATAAACTCTTCACTGTGTGTTAAATGTAGTTACTGAATACAGCAAGAACAAAACACACACTGCTTTTATGTGCAAATAATAGCTTTTATTTATCACTGTACAAAACAATCACATTAACTTTTAAACTGAAATAGCTCCAAAATACACAAATACAAAAGGTCATCTTCAGTGTAGGAACATCTCCAGAATCTGAATTCATGATGTCTGACAGAACATAATAAACATTTAACATTTATATTCATAACCTAAATATGAATATAATGATAAAAAAGAAATCGGCATTAATCTTATATATTTCAATATATTGTTTGTGAATTCACATTTTTTAAAATAAAAAACAAATTTGATTAAAAAATCAAGGGGTAGAAAATTTAGCTCTTAATTTTCAAATCATAGAAATTCAGAACAAAATATCTGAAGCGTCATCAGAATGACTTGAACAGAAGCCACTAAATTATTGTTTTTAGTATCTAAAATTTATGCAATTTCAAATTTCAAAAGGTAAGTCCTTAAGAGAATTTTTAAAGAACATTTACACCAGTGCACATCATGAATTGAGGTTCTGCTAAAAGATTTAACTCATTAAATAAATAAAATCACAGATGAAAAGTGCTGAATATTGCAGAATGTTTGTCGAGCTTCAGTTTATCTCCAGTTGAATGATAGTGAGAAATAAAGGATAGATTTAAAATCACACACAAGAACAAGAGGAAAATGTTTAATACAAACTCTCAAGGGCTTTGATTAAAACACTATTTTCTTTATATGATCATTAAAACTCTGTGCTTTATTAATTTATTATTTATTTATTGTGTAACAAACTTTAATTCTGAAATTTGCACTTACACGACACTAACTCATCACGCAGTAACACTAATTTATTATAATCATGAGTTAGATTTAGCAGTGTGTGAGCTCTACTTCTGTAACAGCACCAACATCAGGGCTCGTTATTTTATTGTCTTTTACTTTACAGGTGTGCAAATGCTTTCGTGTCCAAACTGAACTAAAAATTCACTCCACATTCACAAAGTTCACACTCGTATGTTGATAAACGCTGATCTGCTGTAAGTGTGTCCATGGCACGTTTACATTTAGCCACACCCACAAAACTCCATAATAGGAAAAGAGAGCTAAAAACGTCAAATGACGAATAAACAGTGAAAGAGCGCCTCCTAAGTACAGCTTGTGCTAAATCATGCGGCGTGTCAGCTACCACACACACACACACACACACTAACTCCTCCTTTTATAGGGTGCCATTACTTTTGTCCTGGTTGAATGGCCTGTCTTATTGTCTTAAATTGGTGCGTAAGTGAAATAAATAAGTGATATAAATTTGATGGTATTATCTGTAAAAATCACAGGAGCTCATCGACAGTTATATGATTTGAAGTCGAGGTTCACATTAGTGAGTCTCTTTATATGCAAATTTACACAAACTCAGCACAGGAACGTAGGAGATTAACGATTTTCAATCTAACCGTCTTTTCATGAAGGTCTCGCTTCTCGTGCAAATGCTCCTGTGAATGAATTAGGAATCAATTTGTTTGTATCCAGTGCAATAAAGATAAACGATAAACGAGGCTCGTTGTGGAAACTTGAACTGTTCGATTTCTCTCGGGTTTAAACCCGAATTTTAACCAACAAATAATGAGGAATTTTAAAAATAATACATTTTGTCTTTTTTGTGCTTAAAATCTACTTTGCATTCTATCTAAATTGAACACAGCATTTCTGAACAGCAAAAAGGTCAAAAAAGTCAAAGCAAAAGGAATAAAACTAAAGTGCTAAAGACAGAAAAAATGGACTTAAATGTAGAAAACCTAATAAATGTATGAAGTTTATACAATCCAATATTCAGCTTAACGTTGATGAAGCTTTTTTTGGTCTGTTTCATTTTTCCGTCAGACCCGACCCGCAGGAGTTAATGCAGAAATATACATCTTTATAAATGCCCATGTCAGAGAACACACTCCTGTGTTTGTGTGTGCATGCGTGTGTTTGTGTGTGTGTGTGTGCGTGTGTGCGCATGTGTTTGTGTGTGTGTGTTTGTGTGTGCGCGTGTGTGCGCATGTGTTTGTGTGTGTGTGTTTGTGTGTGCGCGTGTGTGCGCATGTGTTTGTGTGTGTGCGTGTGTGCGCATGTGTTTGTGTGTGTGTGTGCGTGCGTGTGTTTGTGTGTGTGTGTGTTTGTGTGTGTGTGTTTGTGTGTGTGTGTGTGTGTGTGTGCGCGTGTTTGTGTGTGTGTTTGTGTGTGTGTGTGTGTTTGTGTGTGTTTATGTGTGTGTGTGTTCGTGTGTGTGTGTGTTTTAAGAGTCAGTTTTTTAAAGGAGTTTACTCCTGGGTTTTCTCCTGCAGCATGTGCTGTCGTGTGGATCCGGTGCTGCTGAAGTCAGAACTGGACTGAGAATTCTTCTGCATCTGCTCCAGAGCGAAGAACCGCAGCATGAGGAAAAATCCTGCACAAACCACCCAGCATGTGTTAATGTGGTCATTAATTCATTTAAAATTATAAATTCATTTAAAACCCTACAGTCTTCTAACCAATTCATTTAAATAATTTATTTCAGAATGAACAACTATGTTACGAATCCTATAGTATGTTTAATAATTACTGTTATTTGAATTTATTTCCAAATTTCCAATTAAGGTACAAAAATAATTCAGCATGCTTTAATCAATTAATTAATTTATGTTACCACCTTAATTCATTTCATAATTTTAAATTACATTAAAAACCAAACAGCATTTGTTCATGCTTTAATTTAAATAAACTGAATTAATTCATTTCATAATTTACAATTAACACCCTAAAATATTAACAGTAGGCTTTCAGATATGCACTAAAGTCCAGACTGAATCACAAGGAGTTAAACAGCAGCAGCTTATAAAGTAAACGCCCAGCAGGAACATTTTGTCCTGATATCATCTCCACAGGAAACTTCTGCTTTATAAACAATGGTGTTTAAGGCGCTGCCCTTCAGCTCGGTCCGTGCGGCATCATGAGAGGAGAAACCGCCCAGAAACTCACCTTGTAATGAGTTAATGATGCAGAAGAGGAAGAGGATGGTTTCTGAAGTTTCAGAAGAAAAGAAAGCGAGAGCCCAGGTGGAACCGAACAGGCAGCTGAGACCCCAGATACTGAGGAAGGCCACGCGGTTCCTCCTCCACTCGTCCCGGTCACGGATCTTCATGAAGACCAGGACAAGCATGACGAGGCCAGAGCTCACCACCGCCGCCAGCAGCCCCGTGTTGATGATGAAGTGAGCCATCAGAGCGTAGTGAGAGTCCGTCATCCAGCACCTGGACCAACACACAACATCTGGATTATCATTACTGAACAAATAACCCACGCACACACTGTAAAATTATTTTTTGGCCTTACATGCGATACGGAGTTGTGAGAACATCATCGGAATTCACCATCCTCTCGCCATAAATGTCTCCGATGGATCCCAGAATAATAACTGGCACAACTGGAAAACCTGGAACAGACACGGAAATGGCGAAAATATAAATTAAGGAAATTTTTCATCATACAGCATGATCAAATTTCTCTGAAACATGTCCAGAATGCTCAAATAAATGCAAGAGTTACTTATTTATTTGTTTGTTTGTATATTGTGTCACATTAAGTGCAGCTTTAGTGGAAAAATTACAGACTTCATATTAATATGAAGATTAAAATGCATTTCAGTCTTTGAACATTTACATTTTTGAGTATTATAATGCACCTTTCTGAAACCTAAGTATAGAAGTTTCAGCTTTAACAAATTTCTAGAAATAAAAAATAGAACGAATTTAGCCCCCTTTATTCACGGAGTGGCAAAAATTCAAGGAAAACATGATTTCTGTAAAAGTTCTTCTTAAATTCTTCTAATCCAAAGTCTTTGGAAAAGCAGCTTAGTTTTTCAGCTGCCTGGATTGTTACCTGGAATACCTTAATTTATAAATAAAATTTTTTTCAAAAGTTGGTATATTCAAATGTACTGTGTCCAAATTAACTGATAAATTATTGTTTTAAAAATACAGCCATAAGAAAAAGCTAAGGAATGCTCCAAAATGGATTATTATTAATCATAATAATAAATTAAGCTTCTCTCAAATACATACACAAATGAAATTCTCACTCTCCTGCCTTCATTCTGAATCTTTCACACACCTTGCTCTGAAAATTAGCGAGTTAACGTACCGAATCCCAGCAGGTACCAGATCCATGGCTTTGGAGGTGGATTAAACACCAAGTACATCATCCAGAAGGTGTGAATCACTTCCACAGCCATCCAGCAGAGGACGCTGAGGAGAGTGTAGTGCAGCAGGCCGCCGATGAAGCGACACACACCCGCGGACGAGGTGTTAGCCACGGTCCCGGTGAGGACGAAGAGCACGAGGAGCAAGAACAGAGCCACGACCAGACCGCGGTGCACCAGACTCGACTTGTTCTTCGATTTCCTAAAACAGACCAGGAAAAACCCCAAGAACTCAAATCAGCACACAGTGTTTATTCAGCTCTCATTACACCTTCTATGACCTGTTATACAACAGTGATCAGACAGTGACACAGTCGGAACGACCTCTGACCTCTGTCTGCAGAGCGATACGAAGAGAATGGCACAGCTGGCGATGGACACGGCGCAGCACACCGCTGTAATGTAGGTCAGAGCCTGCAGGTGGCGCACGCTCCTCGTAGGGTTCATATCCTACAGCGAGGAGCCGAGACATAACCGACGTTAAAGATTTAGTTCCTAATAAGTGCCCTTTAAAATCCAAGGTAAGGAAAATAAACTTATTTGAGGTCATCAAGATGTAGTACACAGTCAGTTCATAATTATTGGCACCCTTCAAAGATAAAAATAATTCTATTACATAAACATTAGACCCAAAAAAAAGAGTTCTATTATCAATGACTATTTCTTTCTTTATTTATGTTTTTAAAAATATCTATATTGTTATTGGAAGCATATGTATATTAATGTAGTTGAGTTATTCTATAATTATTGGCACCCTCAAAAGAATGGGAAAACTGATTCCACTAAATACTTACACACCCCAATATTTCTTTCTTTCATTGGAAAAAGAAAGTACACCCTCTGTGAATTCTGTTTTTATTAACAAACAATTAACCTCAGGTGACAACAAAATACATAAGATTTCAATATGTAGTCATTTTTTCCAAAAAGTAAACCAACATTCAGACACCAGGCGGTTAAAAATTAAGTACACCCTATAATTCAGTAACATGTAGAACCACCTTTACCAACTTGAAGTAGGAGTTTATAAATGATGTAGAAAAACTAGTTCATGCTTTTCCTTCTGGCTCTCCTTTTTAGTTATGCTGCTATAGCTAGCCTTGCTGAGTTCCTGCTTGCACTCAGCTCACGATATACTCTGTTCCTTACCGTTACGTCACAATGAGCGTACCTAATAATCTGCTTTTCTTTTTTCTCTCTCTCTCTCTGTTGAGCATATTTTAAATTATAATGAATTTCCTGGTTACACAATAGTACTGTATAGCACACAGTTATCCACTTTTTTCCTGGATTCGTGTGTTTACCCATGATTCATAGCGAAATCTGTTTGTTGTCCTCTGGTTGGACAGTCGCTGCCTGCCAGTGTGGATGCATTGACTGTCATGGTCGTTGTAAGAGCCAAATTTAAGTAGAAATGACCGAAAAACACATGTGGACATGCGGCGTGGCTACTAAGGGACAGTGGAGTCATGTTGCATACACAGTAGTGCGTAAAACTTGCATCACCATTGGTTGCCACTTCAATTCAAGGAAACTGAATTTGATCAGAAACGCTTTGCTTAGAACATCAACGACTTCAACAGAAATGTCCGTGCCCTCTGTCCTACACCTAGCAGTCCATGCCGATGAAGGAGGAACGGAAACTAACATGGCTTGTGGCTTTAAGACTAACATACCCTGAGCATGTTTGCTCTTTCAACTTTGTTGATAAGAAGCTCACAGCAGTGCAGCCTGATCCACAGCTCTGTTTGGGAAACTCTTACCAAAGAAGAAATGAAAGCCTGACTAGAACTGAAAGCTAGCCTGGCTAACGAGGTCTTCTTTGGTGGAGGCCGGGCGTTTAGTCGTCGATGTTCAAAACAAACCATTTCAGAAAAATTCCTCAGTTAGCTATAAATTTTAAGGTTGCACGGTAACCGGAAACAGAAAACCGTCAATCGGACGTTTATCATCATTTATCATGGGAGCACCTGTTGGCTTTTGAAGAAACATGTGGACAGAAGTGTGTCAGTTATAAGCGCTCTATCCAGCGCCACCCAGATAAGGATGGGTTCCCTTTTGAGTCTGG
This sequence comes from Notoglanidium maculatum, assembly GCA_030068355.1. Lineage (NCBI taxonomy): Eukaryota > Metazoa > Chordata > Actinopteri > Siluriformes > Auchenoglanididae > Notoglanidium > Notoglanidium maculatum. The sequence goes on along the minus strand of JAQQZX010000007.1, from coordinate 24,204,522 downwards.
TTCCTCTCAAGGTTTCTTCCTCTTGTCGTCTCAGGGAGTTTTTCCTGCCACCGTCGCCACAGGCTGCTCATTAGGGATAAATTTATATATTTAAAATTAATTAATTAATTATTATGTATTTGGTATTTATTATTTATTTTCTACCATTATGATTAATTAATTAATTATCTGCACTTTATATAATTCTGTAAATCTGTCCACTTTTAAAAGTGCTATACAAAAAAATTGAATTGATCTGTCGCTCACGTCGTTTTGGAGAAATTTTGGGCCGCTCTTCTTCACAGCATTGCTTCACTTCACTGGTGTTTGAGGGAATTTATTTACGCACAGCTCTGTTAAGATCGTGCGCAGGAGCTCAGTGGGGTCTGGACTTAGCCATTCCAACACCTTCATTTGTTTCTTCTTAGTCCTTCAGAAATCGATTTGCTGCTGCGCTTGGGCTCATTGTCCTGTTGTATGACTCAATTTTGAATTTCAATTTGTTAGGAGATTCCCAGATTAATGAGCAGCAACAGTTGCTTCTCGGAGGTCACGGCTGCCGTCCTTTCTTCTTGACGTGATGTAGACACACCTGAGTGCTCCAGAACACCAACGTTCTGCTTTATTAGGGATAGTCACACTTCTTTATATCTAACTAATCTTGTGCATTTCAGTAGTAACACCTGGCTGCTAATTAACCTCTTAACTACCGTGGAAGTAGGAAGGGTGTACTTATTTTTTCCCACCTGGTTTCTGAAAGTTTTGGAAAAATGCCAACTTGTAGAAAATTGTTGTGCTTTTCTTGTTATCACCTGAGGTTATTTGTTTGTTTATAGATCTATTTATCTATTTAAAACATATTTGAAGTTATTTGTTTATTAATTTATTTATTTTATAAAAATCATGGTTTTTTTTAACCAAACAGGAATAAGGGATCATTATGTTTAATTATTATTATTAACTCATTTAAAGTGAATTTTCAGTGTAAAGTTCCTGAATTTAAATCTAAATTAAATTTTCACTGTGAACAAAAATATGCAGGTTGTTGTTGTCCTGCACAAGTCTCGTAACGGATATAAAAATACACAGACAGTTCAAATTGTTTAGATTTGGAAGGAATTAAGTATGGTGTCATAGTTTCTCCTCGTAGGAAGATAAAGCTTGGCTGTACATGAAGCTCTTAACAAAATAATGAGTCCAAATTGAATCAAAATCAACACAGAAATTAATATTTTATGATGAACATCTCAGTCCGTGGATCTGAACGCTATTAAACGCTGAGGTGTAAACCAAAGATGCCGTCCACATCTGCAAGCCTGACAGAATAAACAGAGGTTACAGTGCTGTGTGTGTATGCGTATGCATCTCCATATCTGTTTTTCATTCCTATTTATGATGGGGTGCCAATAATGGTGGAACTGTCTGTACGTGACTGAAATCATTCATCGGTTGCCCTGTACGTTTCCGTCTGAACTCGTCACTCACCACAAGAATAGCGAAGTACGTGAGGTGATTACAGCAGCACTCTGTCTCGACTGCGCTGAGCCGAAGCGTTATGCAACCCGTCTCTCGCCACACGACCTCGTTATCTACAAACCAAAGGAAAAAAGAAACGGGTCTGAGACATGTCTCTCTCTCTCTCTCACACACACGCACACACAAACACACACATGACAAAAGATCAGTCTTTACCTTTTCTTGTATCCCAGGAAACACATTTTCTACTCTCTGTTTTCTGTTTAAAAAAAAAAAAAGTCACCACAGGAAGGAACGAAAAACCAATGCTGTGAAAAGTAGACGTACTGTGTGTGTGTGTGTGTGTGTGTGTGTGTGTGTGTGTGTGTGTGTGTGTGTGTGTGTACACATGAATAATGCCTAAGTAAGTAAATAAATATCTATAGAGGCCCCCAAATATATTCAGGCACTTAAGGCAGACTTACAAAGATTTGAATTTGACTGCATTACAAAACAACGTGTCAAGCAAAGTGACGTTCATTTTAAAGAAGGATTCCAGAAGGAAAGCACATTTTCAAGTAAAAATATATTGTTATTTTTAAAATGTATATAATAGATATAAATAATAATAGATGTTCAAATACTGTTAAAAATTAGACAAAAACATACGTGAACACTGAATAGTGACTTCATTAAAGATCACAGTTACAGTCTTCAGAATTTAATGTGCCATCTTGTGTTTTGCAGAACTTCTTGAGAGCATCTGGGTCTAAAATCTCCTGTTTTCTGTAACAGTTATGGTGAAAATTTCAACCAACAAAACTTTCAGTTCTTCAGCAATCTGCCTGCTACTGCAGGTTCTTCTCTACTGCATGTTAGCTGCTCTACAGGGTTTCGTTTCTAAAAGCAGCTGGTTCATTGGAACCTGCTGAAAAATCCACTTCTGTCTCTAGAATCACTTCTTTGCTGATTTCTGCATCAAGAAGGCGTCTGTACCCAACACGCTGGATCAATGAACACAAGCTCAGCAGCACCAGGAAGGTGTTGGTGCAGAAAAGCAGCCCCAGGTTCCTCCACGCTTTATAGAAGCCTTAGTGTGGAATTCTTCTCCTGACCACGAACACTTTACTATCAGGTGTGTCAAGTTCCTGTTGGATTCACCTGAACCATTCTTCTGAAACCGTTCTCCAGAATCCTATGGAGTTCAGCGCTGACGGCTCTTAATGACCTTAATGCTCAGCTTTAAAAAAAGTTTTCAATTGAAAATGGTTCGATGTTTTGAACGCCACCGAGCTCATCAATGTCGTTTCTCTCTCACCGCCCAAACAAAACCAAGAAGGGGGTGGGACCAGTCAGTTTTTGTAACCTAGCAACAACATGTGCTTGAATGAAGCACTCTGAAAATGAATTTGTGGGCGATGTTAGTGCAAAAAACCTCATTTGGTGGACACAGGCCCTAACTGTGTCTAACAAAACATGTTTTATAACATTGTGAACTCATACAGTGCTGTGCAAAAGTCTAGGCACCCCCATATTTTTTAAGCACAAATTTTGTTATAGATATTTATTTGATGCTTTCTGCATCATTGAGTCAGAACAGAAAACATTTCAGATTTCCAAACATTACTTTTCCAAAAAATAATTATATGTGGAAAAAAATGTATGTTTGTATGTCAGTAAAGAAAGCAACATATTACATAAGAGAGCACTTTTCCGATAAAATCATACTGAAGTCTCCAGAAGAGGCGCGGCAGATTCTCCAGGAAGCTCAGTAACACTTACAGCTCGTTTCCTTATAAACCTGCACACACTGTACCTGGGGCTGCAAAGGGTCGTCATGCGGAACACTGACTGCGTTTATCACCGTTTACTGCATGCTGTAGTGTTTTTCTTTTTTAAGCAGAACGGTTTAATTTCTTTATTTGTAAGTCATCTTTACTTTCCAGCATTTCCCTGCATGCTTTTGCACAGTACTGTATCTGTTATTTGAATATTTTGAAACATAATAATCTATATTTTGGAAAATGTTTTGCTCTAAAAGTGTGCTTGTGATGTCTTTCTTTAGAATAAATGTCACTTGGTTTGACACGCTGTTCCCTAATGCAGTTAAATTCATACATTTGTGAGTGTATAAGTGCTTTTTCGAGCTGCTGTTGATTAAATAAACAAATATAAAAACCAGCCGTTTCTGTCTTTTGTCTGCTTCTGCCATATCTCATGTTCCTCGTTCTTCAACTTCACACACACTTTTTGAAGTGGTTTTTCACTTTGACTGTTTAAAGGGAGACAGGAATAACACGTCGCCTCCGCTTATAACACACACACACACACACACACATACACTCACCACAATCTCCTGGTGATGAAACTTGATTCTGACAGGCTCCGGGAGGTTTGTAATGATCTCGTTTTCCACTGAAATCCCAACAACGTCTTCTAAAATCTTTAAGCTGAGAGAACTATTCTGCACAGAGACACGGCAAAGACGAAACCATTTATCACTTATTTAATCTTCATCACCAAAATATTAACCCCAATTCACAATGCACAGGCTCTGCGTAAATCTTTTGATAATTTACATTCATTTCATTTTACTGATTTATTATTTTATTTATTTTTATTAAGTTCCCATGAACCAAATTCTTACAGTTATGTAAATATAATAAGGACCTGAATTTTTGGGGGATTTTAAAAAATATTTTCACCTGGATATTTGAAGCAAAATTTCAAAATATCAAAACTTCAGAGATGGCATACTCAATTATATTTCCTTAAACGTATATATAATATTAAATTTATTCACCTTCTACGTGTAGAATGTAAAATAAATAAAGCTGCCTTACACAAATACAAATACCAAACCTAAACCTAACTTAATGAATAATAAATTGTGTTACTGTAAGCTTTACAGAAAGATCTCTGTACCTGGAAAAACGTGCTGTTCTTGTAGAAGCTACACACCACTTTGGAGCTTCGTCTTGCCGCAGGTTTGAGGCAGGCGGGTAAGTACACTGACGGCACGCTCTCTCGTGCTACACCCTTCGGAGCCTGGACATTTACAGTCAGATCCATAAATATTTCAGTGACAGTGACAGAGTTATTATTTCAGCTGTGTATCTCTGTATACTGGAGCTGAAATTAAATCATCAAAGTGCAGACTTTCAGCTTCACTCTGAGGGAATTTCAATAAAATCAGGTGAATTGTATAAAAAGGATGGAGCTTACAGGCAGGGTGACGTCATTTCCTGCAAAACCTTCCTTCATCTCGATCACGGTGCTCTGAACACACGGCAGATACACATGCCCGACCTCCTTCGACCTCATCACGGCCTCCTCTATCCTACACACATTTATTACTAATGTTATTAGAAACAGACATATCATTAAAATAGATAAAGTGTCATGGGATCATCAGGACAGACAGCTTATTGCAGAAATGAGCATTTCTCATTTCTTTTGTTGCATTTCGCTGCAGTGTTGAGGTTTTTAAGCACAGAAATCAGAAAATACACAAAACATGGTCAGCTAGAATCCACGAAAATGGCATGAGGATATTAAGATCCCTGTAATGATTTACTTAAAATGATGTTTCTTAATGAATAATTTACTTTCAATCTGTAACAGTTCAATTTGCAGTGACTGTCTGCTGTTTTATAAACATGAGAGGCAAAATTCTCTGTAAACTCTCTGTTGCATATCTTTCTGTGAGTGATTTTCATTTTTCAAAGCCTGAATATTTCATTAATCTAAATTCAGTCCTGATATTTATAGGAAAGGCCTTTGTGTTTTTTGTTTCATGTATAAGTATGCACTGTGCCCTGTGTAGCCCCAAAACACACTTTTAGTTTCCTGGAATTTGCTTCTGCTCTTCCTGTTTGTGACCAAAGACTCACTGTTCACCGAGAACACTTTACTGCACCGTATTTCTTTTGTAGTTTGCATTTTGACTGACATTTAAGACATATTTTAATTCAGCTCATGCAGCTCATGTAAAAGCTCATGTTTTTTGTCTGATGGTGGATTGAGAATGGTTTAGATTACAGAGAGAAGTCTGTGTAATTAGGATTAAAGCTTACATGTTTGCTCCTCTGGACTCCTGAGCTGCCTTATTGCAGAAGTGCTCCTCTGAAAGCAAAAACGACAGACGAAAGAAGGATTAGACTCCATTTATTAAACAGAAATAATCTGAAATAGAAATAAGTTTAGGTCAGATGAAACTGTATGGAAACTTACTGCAGTTAATCCAGTCGCCAGTAAACTCGTACATTGCCATGACTGTGTCGGTCAGTGGGTCTCCTCGCACGCTGCCGTTCTTGATTCCATACCGCTGGGAAAACTTCTGAGGTCCAGGAGAGAGATAGGTGCAGCACGAGGTCTGTAGTGCACCAGCATTACAGAGTGGGAAGGTATTCCCGTTCAGAGTCACCATCAGCTGGTCCAGCAGCGGCTCCCAGAACACACAGAAGGAACTGGAGGAATCTTGTGAAGTTTTCAGAGACAGAACCTTAGAATGAACACAGTTGGCCGTTATCGAGCCGTGGATGGACAGCGTGCTGGCGTTGGCTGAAACATTGATCCCTGTACATCCTTTCTTTAAATCAATGTCCAGAGTTTGCGAGCCGCCATCATGCACCCACGTTCCACACATCTCAAAGTCTCGATCGCCGTCTGTTGCAGCTAAAGAAAATCATTAAAACACACAAACAGAGAAGATTTAAACACATTTTGATTTAAACATTAGGCATGTAATGATTCACCCAATTCATGATTAAATTTGCATTAAAAAAAGAAAATTAATTTTCAACAAAAAAGAAAATTAAAACAAAATTTTATTACTAAAAATGCGACATTTATTTTCCTTTTCTTTATCAACTAAAATATTCCTTTTGTAAAATGAAAAAAAAAAAAAAAAAAAAAAAAAAAAAAAATAAATATAAATATAAATACATTTATTTCTTTTTCTTAATTACCAACAATGATTATTTACAAATATTTGTAAAGGTTGGAGCACTTGCCTCTTCAATACCAATGCCTCCAATACTTTAAAGGCAAATTTAAGAAAATATGCAAAAGTAGGAAAATGTCTTTGGACCCCAAAGGTAACTAAAACATTAGCATAGCAGTGAGTGTGGATCCCTACAGAGGAGGACTGCAAGAACATCAGCCAGTTTAGAATCATCTCCCTGCTCAGTGTTGAAGATCCTCTTCAGCATTATACCTCAGTGACTGATGCCTTCCACAAGAATGGGTACATAGACACTTCAGTGTAGAGATGGGGCATTCCTGGGGTACCAGGCTGTTTAGAGCACCCAGGTGTGGTCCCACAGCTGCTCAGAGATGCTAAGGAGAACAGGGGTGATCTGCTGTGGTGAGACCTGCCCAACACCTATGTCTGAATGCCTCATGAGCTGAGGCAGGACACACTGGAGAGGCACTGCGTTCCTGCCTCAGTAAGAAACCTCATTATGGATTACTACAGCGACTTCAGGCTGAGAGTCTCAGCAGGATCCATCACATCTGAGTGGCACAGACTGGAGATGAGGATCATCAGGATCATCAACCTCAGTGATCCTGTTTGCTCGGGCGATGAACATGCTGATGGAATCTGCCAAACCAAAGTGCAGAGGCCCCAAGACCAAGACCAAGACCCAGGACCAAGACCAAGACCAAGGGATCCGCTGACCACCAATCTGTGCTTTCATGGACAATTTGACCACTGAGTCGGTGCCTGGACGAAGATGGATCCTAAAGGGGCTGGAAAGACTGATGGGATGGGCAAGGATGTCTTTCAAGCCAGAAATAATCAAGATCCTTGGTCTTGAAGAAAGGCAGAGTAGCAAACAAGTTCAGTTTTTTATCTCAAAAACGCCAATCTCTACCACCTCTGAGAAGTCTGTGAAAAACCTGGGGAAGATCTGCAGCAGTCATTAAGAACACCTGTGAGGAGCTGGAGGGATGGCTGCAAGATGGGCAGGTTTCAAAATGGTCAGCACTACCATAGAGCCATCCATTTGCTCATTTTTATTATAATACAACACTCCAGTGGAGAGGAACAGCACCTTTTGGATGCATGTCATGCCATCGTGCAGGAATTCCTGCAAACGAGGAGCCGATCTTGTAGAAGAAGAATTTTAGAAAGCTGAGTTAATTACTACGCATTTCCTGTCTGGTATATGTCTGGTTTCATATATCAGCAATCTCTGAGGACCATAACTACCCTTCCCTCGTAATCAGCAAACATAAAACAGGAAGCTGAACCAATCACATTGCTCGAAACACTGTTCACAGAGAGCAGAGAGCTTACCACACTCGATACACATCACGCCGCGTTCAGTTATAGCGAACCCCAGAACCATCAAAAACAGCGGTTCTCTGGAGAGATTAACATTGTTAGGTTTCTAAAGGATGTGAAACTCTCTGCCAAATAAAACCCTGATTCAAAGAACCTTTTAGATTGAGTATTTTTGTTCTACAGGCTGGTGATGCCGGGATCATGACATAAAAAAGATTCTTTCTGATACCTACTGAAGAACATCTAAATTCCACCAGACTGCTTACTGACTTCATCCCATCACAGCTACTGTTTATCCTCATTTCATCACACACACCACACCACAAAGCAGATATCATCACTGCATGGTCCGGGAAATATTATGGAGAGGTTTCATTGCTTTAGTAACCTGCAGTGATCCTTGAATTGTTTGAAACAATGTAGAAAAATCTGGAAACATCTATTCAGAAAATTCACAAAGTCTATGACACTGCATTTACTCACCATGACCCTGGACGGCTATAATAAGGACAAGCAGCAGGTTTCCAATCCTCTGATCCATCACAGCTTTTCTACAAAGCAAACAAGAGACACAATCGTTTTAAAATATGTCTTTAAGGATATTTATGTATTATGTACATACACACATCATATGAGCAAGCTTTACTTCCTGTGCACAGCGCCACGCCCTAGAACTTAATGTTTATCTGCAAAAACACATTTGATCCCAAAATGGATCCTGAACGCCTCAAACCACCACGATAACGCTGACGACTTCCTCGGTTTACTGTCACACACAGTTATGATGTCATACTTAGGTGGAGAACTATATTTTTAGCGTGTTTTATTTTTAAGCAGACTTTGAATATTTTAAGAAGCGTGTGTTAGTTTTTATAGCTCTTCACTCTGGGCTACATTTTAGTCTTCCATCTCTGAAACTGACATCTATAACACATTTACAGAATCAACCAGCCCAGACTTTAGTCAGCAATGAAACAGAGGAAAATTTGTGACCTTACCACAGAAGGGATGGAGGCTGGTGACTCAAAGAGTGAAAGTGACTCTTAATCAGGATTAGTTTCAGAGAATGTGAACTAGTTGTGCTGCAGGTAGTGAATAAAAACGAATCTAGGTCTGAGTTTTGTTTTGTATTTATTTTGCATTTCCATCCCCCCCCAAAAAAGAAGAAATATATTTGTGTTAAAATCCCTCCCTTGTTCATATAGACAAGTCTAATTAATATTCAAACTGAAAATAGAGGTGAAAATCACAGGTTTATTTATAATTAATCAGTTATGGTTTCTATAGTAAGAGCTCGTTTACAGGGGCGCTCTGCTAATAGTAAACGGATTAAAAAACGAATAATGATGCACCTTAACTAGTTACCTTTACTTAAAAAAGCATGCAAAGCTGACTTTAAAATAAGTGAAGTGTTACAGGAATCGTATGTAAAAAATAAGCATTTGTTAGTACATATGTGGTAGTACGTGTAGGAGTGGTATGTAGTTTTTTAAGTAAGGTTACTAATTAGCGTTTACAGTGTAGTGAAGGTTACTGTAACATTACTGAAAATTCTCCAACATTAAACGCTGCTTAAGGAATAAAACACTTGCTGTTATAGAAAAATGATCACTTCAGAGCGGGAACAGTAACAACACTCGTATTTCTTTGTGTTAAATGCAAACAGAAAATAAAGTTGTTAGTTAATGGCTGTGCAAGCACATTACAGCACCATGGTTGTGTTCCTACACGAACCTCAGTGTAATTACAGACTCAAGCCGTGACTTTACAGCATGTACAGAGACAGAAATCTCATTATTATATCTTTATGATTCTGAAACCGTTTCTGAAAGTGACTGTGGTGAGCGATGAGCTGTACAGCATCTCTGCACAGGCCCCAAGCAGCTCAAAAAGACATTCTGTGTAAAACACCACTACAGTAGATAAGATCAGTTTGAGAAATGAAATGTGAAAGACTGCACTGAGACGAAGAGAAGAATTAATCATAAGAATTAAATCATCCTGGGTTTCATCTGAGAGAGCCAAGTGTTGATGATTTGTAATTCACACACAGCGACCTGCACAGACCTGCAGCGCGCGCACACACACACACACACACACACACACACACACACACACTGCGTGGCAGCTTAGATAAACAGAATGCAGAAAGTGACTCAGTGAGAAACCTGCATGAAGGTGAATATTTCAGCAGCGTATCTTCATCATCACTACAGTCATGTAATGAAATAAGCACACCGTCTTCACACATCAGCTGTAAAACTCAACCTGCTTCATGCTTTTCTTCCACACAAACGTACATATAAATATGTCATAATAACGTCAGAATCATTCCTAACTGAAGTCTGTAATGGAAACATGCTTATATTTATTACTTTACATACTGGATTAACAGCGTATCTAATCTAATGTTTACAATGAAACTGAGATTACAATAAACTCATGAGTAAAAGCTCAAAAAAGTAAAAAGTAGTCAAAATTTAAACTGGATTAAAGTTTTATAACTGCATTATTACTCGTCAATCTAACCAAAATCCTAGCTCAGTTAAAGTTCATGCGAAAATGTAAAAACATACATACACTGCTAGTGAGAAAATTTAGGTCCCCCTGTGTTAATACTCAAATAAATTCAAATAAAAGCGTTCTCGCTCTCTCGCCCTCTCTCTCCCTCTCATTGTTGTGTGTGCCTCACTGAAAGAATGTACCTTTTCACTTCTTAAACTACTGTGGAATTTCGCCTGTGTGTAAACGCCTACTGTATATGTGTGAGAGTGTGTGTGTCTGTGTGTGAGTGTGTGTGTCTTGCTATTCAGCAACTTGCTAGAAGCACTGCATTCTCATTTTGCATAATAAACTTTACACCTTTACGCCCTACATTTCCTCTGCAGAATGCACTCCAGACTATCATCACCCACGGGTTATTTTTCTAAATGCCACGACCTCTCAGTGTCTTTTTTTCAAAAACAATATCTTTTCACCCTGTTTGCCTGCCATTGGAGGATTTTCCTAAATGTGTTCATGACCTCAAGGCAATCAAACACAGACCTGTGCACGTCGACACTCTCAGACAAGCTGCAGCTCGTGCAGTGTGACGCAGCGCCCGGTCCCACGGCTGACTAAAGACTCCATATTTTTATCTTCATCACAGAAGAGGCTTTTCACTGAGCTGTAGAGACGTGTATAAAGCACGGAGGGCAGAAGGTTATGAAGTGGCTATGCTCCAGTGTGTTGACGTGCAGGTAGAACGAATTCGAGACGAGCGCTTTGACCAGACAGGAAAACCAAAAGTAACTGAAAAACACCTGAAACTGAAGAACACCTGGAACAGCAGCATGAGGCTAATGAAAAAAACATATTATTAGATGAGTATGAAAGACTTTTCAGCTTGTGCGTGTTCTCTAGAGCAGTCACAGCGCAAATAATACAAAAAAACCACTCATCCTCTGGCATTCATCACACTGCATTTAATGTGAGAATGTTTCTGAAGCACAATATCAGTTTTTGGAAATGTAATTTTTCCCACCAAGTCACTTTGTGTTATTAATAAATCTCATACCTCTGCAATTTACCAACAATTTAACCTAATAAAGAACAGAAGTTGTACAATTTCTCTGTGTATAAGAATTGTGGAACTTTGGTGAAACAAGTCAGTTCCTGTTCTCACGTAACATGGCAGCATAGAGACATTTCCTCTCTCCTGAAGTTAAAACAACACAAAAAACCCTGCAGCTTGTCATGTTAATCTGTACAGAGAAACCGCAAAGCGTAACCTGAAGAACCGTCCTGATGATTTACAGCTTTAGCAGCACTGACACTGGAGACTCCTTTCACAAGTGTTAAATAAACCTCTCCTTACAGATCAAAGATTACACACATTTTTTTCTCCATTTGTAATCAGTGGAGCGTATCCACTACGCATCCCTGCGAACGAGCTGTTACTATGGAAACGATAGCAACTAACAGCTCGACGAGGAGCTCATTAATTCCTCACACGGCTCTGAACATCCGGGTCACATTAACATACACAACTCAGTCTATAGGCTCAGAACAACATGCGCAGTGTTAGCCGGATTAACCCTTTAATGTCCAGCAGGGTCTAGATTTACATTCCTCACTGCACTTCCTGTTAGCTTCTCTGCAGTATTTAAATATTAAACTCTAAAATGAATAACTTAGATTAAATAAAGATGTAAAAGTGCAGTTTATTGATTAGTCAATCGTTTGTGATATTGACGTATTGAATACCAAAATGTCTTTTGGGTTTTTGTGGGTTTAATAGAATGCGCGGTTCTCGCTCGGGTTCTTGTTTGGTGAACCACTGAACCGTCCTCAAAAGGCAGCCACACTGAGACACGCATTCCTTTCTATTGAGGCGTATTGATTGAGGGTTGTGGAGGTTGCTGGGGTGATGTGTACGGCTTTCACTCACACACACACACACACACACACACACACAATCACACATATATTTTGGCTACTAGAGTCCATTTCCCTGATTCTCTGTGATTTACTCAGAGCCTTGTAAGTAAAAATATTCCTACAGATCCTCCACCTGCGCTCCAATTTCCTCAAACATCTCCCAGCACACATTCTCGGGATTTCAGAGTAGATGAAATTTATTCCCAAAGACATGCGGAAGAAATAAAACAACTATTATGTTTGGCTTTAAAAGTCTGAAGCAGAGCTTGGTTGAAATTCTATCTATTCACAATGTCTTTGTTCAAATTTCATTCTCTCTCTCTCTCTCTCTCTCTCTCTCTGTCTCTCTCTCTCTCTGTCTCTCTCTCTCTCTCTCTCTCTCTCTCTCT
>JAQQZX010000007.1:24167369-24179471 GCA_030068355.1 Notoglanidium maculatum | reverse complement strand
TGCTTCTTGAGTGTAAGGTTTTGCTAATAGTGTACTACTTTTAATTTTAGTGTGTAAGCAATCCAAAAAAACTGTAAATACGCGACATTTTATTTTCCTTTTCTTTATAAACTTTTTGTTTAATTTAAAAATATACTTTTGTTTAATTTTCAGCTGTGATCGGGTTCTGATCAGGGTTCTGTTCAAACTCGCTGAACACTGTGTGAGAGAACGGTTTTATACATCGACTTTATGAAAAATGGACGCTGTGCTCCTGTTCACCCCCATTCTGTAGAAATGAAGCCAGAATCCCTCGGCCGTGTGGTCACCTGAACCCGCGCAGTAGAGCCTGATGAACCATCAACCATCAACGAACGAATGGCTTTTACGCAAATTTTGATAGCTGGCTGGATGCTGTGTGGCTGGCCCGATGGCTCCGTCAACCTCCGGCCGACCCGATGGCTTTTCCTATGAAACCTCTCGATGTTTGTTTTTTATAGAAACAGCTAACAGTTCGTTTTCATGTCCAGAAAGTTTTAATAAGTAAGTATATAACTGTAAATTCTGTGGTGAATTTAACCACGCTCTTCTAGAAAGTCTGTCAGTCAGGTGTAGCCCCGCTTTCTTACTTTATAGTAGAATGACGTTTTAAAAACTAATTTCTGGGGGGAAATAAGAATGTGCAGATATCAGCATATGAACAAAACTTTCTGAATGAAACTCTGTAGATGGAAAGACAGGTTAGACGAGAAAAGTGACATGGAAAATAGTGTTTTGTTAATGAAACACATGTTGATGGGTGGGGCTACACGTTATACTGCAGCCAGCCAGCAGGGGCGCTAGAGCTGTGGGGGCTGCACTGTTCAGAGCCGATGCGCTGTCCGTTTTATTCAGGGGATGATTTTATCAGTCTGTTAAACGTTCTGTTTGTTTATCAGCCTGTTAGATTTCTGTTTCTGCAAAAGTGTTAAAGTTGATCATCAGCTGAGCAGATTTATGGAATATTCATCATCAGTAGATTATTATTATTATTATTATTATTAAACAACTATACAAACCTCAAACTTTTAGTTGTTCTGTTTTTCAGAATGCTGGAAGTAAATTTAGATTCTTTCTAGAAACAATTGCTATCTGCAAATAAATAGAACATTTACAGAGCAAAGTCTGTTTAGGGACTGCGCTGATCCGATCCCCCGGCGTCCGGCCCGGTCCGATCCCCCGGCGCGAGCGGCAGGAATTGGATTTGATTTTTAAAAAAGGTGGTTTAAAAAATCTGAAGGTTTGCCTGTAAAACGACTTGTATTTTTTTTAAGGCTCTATTTTATTATATTTATAATATTTGCAGTGTACATGGGGTTTTTTTGTGGGAAAGTACAATAGAATAAAAAAGCTACGGTTTGTGCAAGTCGGCTTTAGCTGTTTCAGTTAAAACTTGGTAGTTCTTAAAGAAATGCTTTTCGGATTTCGGATGGATTTCCGTATCATCTCATGCTCCCATCTCTCATTTTTGCAATAATGTGTGTTTTCTGGGGGGGGGTTGGGGTTAGCTAGGGTTAGGGTTAGCTAGGGTTAGGGTTAGGCTCTAAGAACAGGGGAGACGCTGTGACTTTTTACGCTCCTCTTCAGGACAGACGAGTTACACCACTGCGGTTTCTCAGTAACATGATGAGCTCCTTTGAGGTTCTTTTACTGTTTATTTTACTGCAGTGTGGTTTTATTTTGTTGGTTTAATTTTGTAAAACTTGTAGACATGCTTTGTGTTGCGGCGATGTCTATAATTGTCGACTCGTTCCGTTCTTTGCTTCTCTTATCGTTTTTTTTTTGTTGTAACATCTTTTGTGGCGTCTCTTTTATCTTCTCTGGTTGTGTTTTGTTTGTCTTATTGTTGTATTGTCTTGTTGTCTCATCTTGATTCTGTTTTATCTCATTGTCGCATCTCATCTTGTCTTTTTTGTTGTCTTTTGTTATATTGTTTTGTGCTGTTGTGAATTATGTTAAATAAATAAAAAAAAAACACCCTTTAGAATGGTTTATGCAGATGTGGACTCACTCACTCACTTTTTTTTTTTACAGGTTTTATAGTTTGAGTTTCCTGCAGTGAGTTCTTTTGTGTAACTGTGAGCAGAAGCCACAGAACCGCCCTGGAACTTCCTCTGGGTCCCGGCAGCTCTGTGATGGGCCAGGCTCGTGTGTGTGTGTGTGTGTTTAAAGTGCAGAGCTTAATTCCGATGCGTCTTTCTTTCTTTCTTTCCTTGCGTTTATTCGGTCTTGTCGTGGTTCTGTTGTAAAAGGAGTTAACAGGAAAAACGTCCAGGTTTAATGTTTATTTAGGAAAAATGCATCATGGGGGGTTTTTCCCGCTGATTGCTAGCACATGTCCGACACGTTATAGCCTCTACACGGACAATTAACTCCTGAGATTTATATTCAGTGCACTTTCCCTAAACCTTTACACCGAACCATCTGTCTTGTGTCCTGTGTGGCCCCGAGTCCTAACCGTGATCCGCTAATCGCCGTTATTCCAGCTAAACGCGGGGCAGATGCAACGGGAATAAAGTCCGTTACACAGAAACAGACTTTACGTTCATGAACATGATCAGATAGTTGTGTTAAACTCAGATGTGGAAACTTAAAGGTCCAGCTCTGTAAAATACGTCTGGACGGAGCGACTGAACAGAGCTGAAAGATCAGATTATGGCTGTAACCATGACAACGTGACATGGGTGTGTTTGATATTTCATGATTAATGCTTTTAAGCATCATCGCAGGAGATCATTTCGCTGCCTTTTAAATAACAGGACACGTCGTTAACGTGCTAATCAGATCAGAGTCTCTGAAAGTTCTGAGCTGATCCGTCTCCCTGTGAAGCCTCAGGGCCGAGCAGCCTTTAGCCAACCCGTTATTGAGATGTGAGTGAGGTGTGATCGGATTTCAGTCGCTGACCTACGAACAGTTTGTTTTTAAATCTAATTTTTAATAATTCTATGGTCAGTGAGGAAGAGAATTTTCCCTGCTAGTAAATGACCATCTTTTCACATATTTATGTTTATATTTGCATTGTTGTGTACTTTAGAAACAGGTTTCATAAATATTTAAGTTAGTAAGTTTCATGTTCTTCTCTAAATAATCCATATTTGTTTGTACAGAGAAGCGTTTCCATGTTTCCTCGTTTCACACGGAACACTAAACCGCTTTTATTCTGCTTTCTCTACAGGAAGTCATGACGACTCGACTGCTGTCCTGAGTCAAAACCGACCCGTTAGCCAGCTAGCTTTCCCGTCCCTGCGCTAATCATCGGTTCAGTCATGAACCACACGCCCAGCCCTCACCTGGCCGAGGCAGCGAAATCGGGTCTGCTGTGTGGCCTGGGTGTGGGTCCGGACCGAGTGCGCTCCCCAGACAGCATGACGCACACGCCCAGCCCCACGGCGGGCACACCCAGCGCCAGCCCTCCCCTGCTGCTGTCCCCCGGGCTGGGCTGCGACGCCATGGGTACGGGAGCGGACTGGGAGAGCCGCGAGGAGCTGCGACTACGGGAGCTGGAGGAAGCGCGAGCTCGCGCCGCGCAGATGGAGAAGACGATGCGCTGGTGGTCGGACTGCACGGCCAACTGGAGGGAGAAATGGAGTAAAGTGCGCGCAGAGAGGAACCGGGCACGTGACGAGGTTCGACAGCTTCGCCAGCGCCTCGACACGCTCACTAAAGAGCTGACCGGGGCGCGGCGAGAGAGGCAGGAGCTGGCCGCCGAAAACGAGCAGCTCCAACTGGAGATACAGAGACTCCGAGCGGATCAGAGCTGTCCATCAAACGCCAACGTTTCCTCTCCCATATCCAACTCCTCCATCGCCGATTCTGACAAACCGCACAGCCAGGAGGACGGGAGCGTCGGAGAGGGACCGGGTTCTCCAGAGCCGGAACCCGTCAGAGACGTAGGAAGCGAGAAACCAGAAAGGCAAAAGGTAAATCCTCAAAACCAGTAAAGAACACAAGAATGGTCAGTGAGAATGCAGGATAGTCCTCATTGCACAACCAGAAGTCCGGGGGCGGAGTCTGAGCTGATCCACGTCCTTTTAGAAGCCTAACGCGGCGCACACGCACAGGAAGAGACTCGCAGCCAGGTTGTGACCAGAGAATGCGTAACGTCAAGGCAATTCGGAGCCGTCCCCCCCCCGGACTTTAGCTTTGAGTCGTGTCCAGCGTTAGAGGCTGGCTCCGGTCCGACTCCACCCCTGATGGAGTACCAAAGCTGGAACAGTTCCTGTTCAAAAGTCCAAGTTCTCAACTAGCACCAGACCATGGTGGTCTTAAATAGAGAACCAGTGATGTCAGCGTCCTGGGGGCGGAGTCATAACTGCTCATAAGAAAAAGACGAGTTAAAAGCAAAAATGAAATGCGTGTGAGCGTGAATCAGAAGAAATATGCGTTCTGCTGAGGAACTGAAGGGAGCTGCGTTTTGATTTATTGCTGACATCTGTGTATAAACGCTGAAGGATTTGAAAAGCTTCTCAAAGCAAGAAACAAATCTCTTAATATTTATATCATGATTATAAACTATAAACAACCTGCTGATGGAGCAGATCAGCTTTTAATCCCAGTAGCACTAATGTGTGGATCCGTTTTTTACCCGGATTATAAACCATCTCAACCATGTGCTAATTTAATCTGAGGTTCTGCATGTTCTAGTTTCTGGCTTTCTTTTTAACTTTTGTCCTATTATTAGAACCTGGGCTCTGCATTTTCCTCCTCCTCCTCCTCGTGTTGGCCTCGGGGGGGAAACTGCAGCGGCACGCCGATCTCTCACGCTCCTTGTTTCCAGACACACTCCTCAGAACGCTCTGATTTTTCCTAATGTGCTTTTAATTATAGCAAAATAAGTGTGTGTGTGTGTGTGTGTGTACACGTGTATGAAGGAAAAGCGAGGAACGTGCACCAAGCTGGTTCTCTGCTGGAACCACATGCTGGAGAGCTCAAATTAACATCAGTGTCGGATGTGACCTTTAGAAGCTCTTAAACATGCACGCACACACACACACACGTGCACACATGTACGTGCACACACACACACACACACACACACACACACACACACACATGCAGTCAACACATCTGAGCTAGTTCTCCTGATGAACGTGTTTCTTGATCATTCCTTTTCCTGCCCTACATATCACCCCAGCCTGTGCAGATGTGCAGTTCCTCTACTGCCCCCTGCTGGATACAACTGTTACACAATTATATTTCAGCTTCTTCATTCCATTGCTCCGCAGATCTCCGCGTGAGGTGTGCGCTGTGTCCGACGTCCCTCTCTTCAGATTCTTCCTTTCGTACTGTAGACTCCAAAAACACAATTTCAAAATGAGACACAATGAAATCTCTTCTAAAGAAAAGAACAGAACAGATCTTTTGATTTTGGTCTCATTTAGTAAAAAAAAAATAACAGCTGAGGCTTGTAGCTCCTGTGAGGTTTGGTGAAGGTCTGGAGCTGCTTTTTGGGCTTTTTTTTCATGAGTTTAACCTGCTGGGTGATGTACTTTTATATAGTATATATTTTATAAATTTACTGGGTCTAACAGACGAGAAGAATCAGCTGAACTGATCTTTGGGCCACAACAGATTTATTTAAAGTAAATATTCTTTAAGCATGTGAACAGATTTGCCTTGATAATTCTAATGTTTAAAAACAAGTGTCAGTAATTTTACCCTTAAATTAATTAAATTAAATTATTTTTATTGTTTATAACTGTTGATTTCTAGTAAATAATTCTTATTTAAAATTTTTTCCTAATTTTATTAATTCTGTTCTTAAATACAAGCATCAACAATTTAATGATTAAATAATTATAGAATTTTAAACTGTGTAAATCATTTTCTCTTTTGACATTCATTTGGCGTTTGTTCTTAAATTTTATTTAAAAACAATCCTAAAAGTATTTTCTTACAGCTAATTATTTATTGGGGGTGCAAATATTTATGGATCTTACTGTAAATAATCTGCACCGTGAGAAAGGTAAAGAGATGGAGGAGGGTAGAAATCTGCTTTACACTGTAATTAGTGATATTTAGGTGAATTGTTTTTCATGTAGGGCTGAGTGTGAGTGTGAGAAAACAGGAAGTTGTTGACCTGAAGGTTTTTTTCCTCCTTCCTGTGGAAACATTATGAATCATTTGATCATCGTAAGGTCGGAGTAACTCTCCTGCGGTGTGTTGTTTTCCTCCCGCTGTAGTGAAAGCGGTGTCTGTCTCGTTCCCTCTGGGATTATTTTTGTCCTGGTTTTGTCTCAGGAGCTGCAGCTGTTGGAGGCTCTGCTGAGGGCGAAAGCCGACGCTCCGGACTCGTGGGACGCTCGCAGCGTGAGCAGTCTGCGCTCGGCTCTGAGCCGCCAGGACCGGAACAGACTGCTGTGGGAGGATCTGGCAACCCCGGATGACGACTCCAGCAAACTCAACGTCCTCCAGCTGCGTGTCGACGAGTCCCAGAAAGTCCTGCTGAAGGAGCGCGAGTGAGAACTCCTCATCTGATTTCAATTGTTCCTCTTGTTCCACAAAGCTTGCAGTAACCCCTGTCTACCAGAGAGGGCGACATTCCCACATTGCTTTAAAATAATAAGCTAAATATGGCACCACATCAGTGTCAAAACTAGAGCACGCTAAAACGCAAGGTGTAAAATATAAACCTGAGTTTAATGTTTCGTGTATAAATCTCCCACTCACGAGTACAAATGTGAAACTCGCGAGCACAGAAAGAAGGATTTGATGCACGGTTATCATAATGTCGGGATCAATTTGACAGTTGTCCTCGCACAACATGTGGATTGCCTCTCTGTGCTTGGCCACGAGCCCGTCACCAAACTGTCAGAATTCCTCTTTGTGTTTGCAAGTTTCACGTTTGTGCACTCGAGTGGGATATTTACACAAATGTTAGAATCTTTAGGTGTATATTTTTTACCTTGTGCTTTAGTGCACTCTAGTTTTGGCATTAATGGGGCACCGTAATGAAATGTAGGTGTTTAAAGCAGTAGAGGGAGGCTAAGTGCTGTATAACCATTTACTCGCAGAACTTTAATTAATAACTGTGATTGCAATGCTAACAGTTATGTTTCAGGATAATGCTACACCAGTGTGTTAATTTGTTTGTGTGTGTGAGAATAGTTTTTCTAGCAAAGGGCCATTTACTGTTTTTTACTGCAGCTGTGTGTAAATGTTTTCATGTCCTGAACTAAAATTTGTGGCTACATTTACCAAAGTTTCTGATTTTCTGTCTTTCACGTACTGGCATGCAGAAGTTAACAAACGCCAATCAACCATTAATAGCCGTCAATAACCATGTGTGTTCACAGAATATTTATATTTAGCCCCACTCACCCAATTCCATAAAAGGCAGAGAGCTAAAAATGAAATGAAATGGTGAAAGAGCAACTCAAGCATCATCAGCTACCACAGACGTGGTGTGGGGTGCCATTACTTTTGTCCTGATTGAATAAGCTCAGGGTTGTTTAATAAAAGCCTAATGTTTTTCCCCCTTGGTGCAGTGGTGAAGGTTAAACTATAGTGCTGTGTGTGTGTGTGTGTGTGTGTGTGGGTGTGGTTTTCAGGGATAAACTAGCGCTCAGTAAGAACATTGAGAAGCTGGAGGCCGAGCTGAACCAGTGGAAGCTCAAACACGAGGAACTGAATAAGAGCAAGCAGGAAGCTCTCAAACAGGTAAGAGAAGGAGAGAGGGGGAAGGAGGAAAAACATAAAATAAAGTGATTGATCATGAACTCGGGATTTGAACCCATTTAATATGGAAATGCCCATTTATCCTCCGCCCACCTGGAACGGCTGCACAGAATGAGAGCAGCTTAAACTGTTAAATACAGCCTTTAACATGTACCTGGCACTTTAACCAGCAGGTGGCGCTCTGGATCTGTGTAAAATGTGCATCATGACGTCTGAATGAACCTAAATTAAATTAAATATCCTGAGAGTGGATTTAATTATTAGCGAGAGAGAAAAGACACACAGGTAGAGGTGTAAGTGTGTGTAATGATGGGGAATTTTCATTAGTGTTTGTGTTGTTCTCCTGCGTGCACACAGGCTGTAAAATAAAATATCATGCTCCAAAATAGGCAAACTTGTTGTTTTAACACTTATGTGTTTTATTTAACTGCTTTGTCTGTAAAATGAATCTATTAATTAAAATGCTTTGAAGATAGAAAAGAAACATGTGTAATATTTGGTTTTGTACTGTAACAAAATTTCCATCATTTGTGGAATTTAATGTGCCAGAGAAACTTTTCAGCTGCTTGGAAAACTTCCATGTGAATAGATGCGTATCCCTGGAAGTCTTCCCTGTAATCAAACACACACATGGTCGGCTTTATTTTGAAGCCCTGTGACACACAACGGAGACTTTTTATTTATCACCCATGTTTGCGTAATTCCGAGTTCAACTGAATTCAGAATGTGAAACGTGAAGGGCGGATGTGTGTCAGGCTGTTCATGTGCGCTTGCTCACTTTTGTCTCTCTCTGCCTGTCTGACTCTTTCTCTCTTTTTCTTTTTCTCTCACTCTGAATCACTATTTCTGTCTTTCTCTCTCTCACTCTTGCTGCTCTGTCACTTTTTCTCTCTCTCTCTGTCCCTCTCTTCCTTTTTTCTGTCGCTTTCTGTGTCCCTCCCTTTCTTCCTCTCTCTCTTCCTGTGTGTCTCTCTCTCTCTCTCTCTCTCCCTCTCTCTGTCTTTCTCTTTCCCTCCCTCTGTCCCTTTCTCTGTCTCTCTCTCTCTATCTCTCTGCATCTCTCTGTGTGTCTCCCTCCCTCCCTCTCTCGCTTCCGCTCGCTCTCTCAGCTGAACCTGTTAAAGGAGGTCCATCAGGATGAACTTGGCAGGATGTCTGAGGATCTGGAGGATGAGCTCGGAGCTCGGACCAGCATGGACAAGAAACTAGCTGAGCTTCGGGCAGAGGTGAAAAACACGCACGTTATTAATACGCCTGCTCATCAGAAAAGCAAATGGGGGCAAAATCATCCAGTTTTCTTTTTTTTAATGCCCTTACAGTGGGTTTGAAGATTTTCAGATGTAGTGATATTTATAGATTTATTTTTATTTCTGTGTTTGCAAATCTTCTCCATGCTGCTGAATGTATAAGTGGACGAAGCCTCCGTGTCCCCTCATATTTATACCCCAGTCAAGCAGGAGGTCATGGATTAAAAGTTCTCAGATGAAAATGGGAAGGTTTTTTTATTCACTGAGTGAAATTCAAGAATTTCTAGGGGTGCCAAAAATTCTGACACACTTTTTGTTTAAAAAAAAACCAAAACACTGTGACGGTATGGTGTGGCATTGTAATATCATCGGTTAATTTTGCATATTGAATGCAATTGGAGAATCTTTTGAGTGACATCACAAACTGATTTTAAACATATCCCGCCCATTTTTCTTACAGAGAATTTAGCAGAAATTGATTGGAAAAATTGTTTTGATCCTCACATCGGAATCAGAATGAGTGTGGAAGAGCAGTTTAAGTATGTAAACACCGTGTTTGGAGTTCAGAGCAATATTTCTGTGTGTAGACGTTACGGATTAACAGAATAAGCGATAGCGTGAGATCACACATCAGGTCAGGATCAGATCACGCCTCGCAGCGTTTATGCTGGACATGGTGTGTTTACCTCATTGTCTCTTAGGATGACCGTGTGTGTGTGTGTGTGTGTGTGCGCGCGGACGGACTGTGGTGTGTGCGTGGTTTTTATCTACTTTATGCTCATAATAATGTAAATATGTGCAGACCTGTGTAGGGTTCTTGAAGAGTTTTTATCTTCCAAACAAGGTTCTGCTTGTGGTGTTTTGTTTTGTTTAGTTTTTTTTATGGAGGAGCTCCCTGTTGTGTTCTTCATGGAACATTTCAGGGTTCTTCTAAAGGGTCAATCAGTTTTCTGGAAATGAAAATTCAGTATTTAGCTGCAATAATATAAACATTGATGGAAATACTTCACAACAGTGGTCGTGTGTGTGTGTGTGTGTGTGTGTGTGTGAGAGAGATGTGATTCATTGGATTCACTGAATGTGAGAACCTTTTATGTGTAAATTATGCAGCTACAGTAATCCACAAGTCTGTGAAAGGTAGTAATGTGTGTGCGTGTGTGGTGTGTGCGTGCGTGCAGATGGAGCGTCTGCAGGTGGAGAACGCGGCGGAGTGGGGCAGGAGGGAGCGACTGGAGACGGAGAAGCTGGCACTGGAGCGTGACAATAAGAAGCTGCGTGCGCAGATGGAGGACCTGGAGGAGCAGCTGGCACGCAAACGCAGACAGGCAGTCAGTGCGCTGGACTCCGACCTGAAGAGCATCCAGAGCGAGCTGTTCGAGAGGAACAAGGTGAGGGCAGGAGTACGCTGACCGCACTCTGACCACGGGGGGAATAAATACACCCAAACACCCACACTGTCCTCTAACCTGCACATCTACTATAATCATTTCAGGAAAAAAAAAAACCAAATCGACAAATTAGAAATGAAAAACTGTATCTTTTAAAATATAATCTAAATATAATGTAATATCGATTGTGTTAAAGGAAAGAAATCTCTGTGTGAAATTACCTTCCTTCAGTTCCATGTAGCCCACTCTTATTATTTCCTTTTTTTTTAATATAAAATCTGCGGCAGTAAACGTGGGCCGAGGAAACGTCTTTAGTTTGTCACTTTGGTAACTCAAAAGTTCTACAAAGAACCCTACAACAAAGGTTCAACAAAGCAGCTAGATTCCTTCACGATCCTGAGGACATTGAGGAGCGAACGCGGCTTTTACAAACCCTCTGCTCACACCAGCGATTTTTTTAATGATTGAGGCTTTAATGAAATCATAGGAGATGTTGCTGATGCGCCGCAGCGTGCTCACAGCGTAGCCGCGACGTTGCCGTGCGATCGACCTGACCGCAGCTTCACCTGACCCCGGAGTCCCGTCCCTCCTCCTGCCACATCCGGAGTCGTTTCGGCGCCCTGGCACTCGTTCACCCTGCCCTGTGTAAGAGCACCGCTTCGCTAAACAGACAGAGACAGATGGAGGGTTTTGGCCAAAACACGGATTGTCGCATTTAAACGTGTCTCCAGCACGTCGGCTGTACGGCGAGCTCTGGTTATTTATCTCCGCACCGGTCACCGCACGGTCATTTCCTAATCAGAGCTGTAAATTCAAGTTATTTTGACAGCATGACAACTGCTCCGTTGGCTGAAAGCGTTTTCATGAAGTATGGCATATGAAGATTACTGTTGGGAAAGAAAATAAAATTTAACCAACAAAAATTTTTGTTTGTTTTTTATGTAATTAGTGGAAGGAGAAAAATAATTAATTTAAATATAGCTGCAAGTAGTGATTATGGGGCCAAGCGCAGTTTTTGGCCAGGAGCCACCGGGACCATCAGCGTGAACTCCAAAAGGGAAAACGGAAACATCAAGCCGTTGCTGAGATATCGACACTAATGAACTTTGTTTATTAGTCTATAAACTTTATGTCTGGGGTCAATAAATGAAAGTACAGTAAAAGAAGTGCTGAGAAATGACCTCACTTCCTGTCTGGCAGCATCACCTCAAGCTTATTATGAAGCCTTGATCAACATTTTGTGATGACTGAAGAACATTTTGTGATAAAGCGAGAGCGCTTGCGTGTGGATAGCTGAGACTGTCCTTTAACACTGCACAAAGGACATGAAAAGCAAGAAAATGGCAAATATTAATATGACTAAAGAAGATTAATAATGAAAATGTCCAGTCCAGAAATTTCTTCATATGAACGGCTTGATCGGAATGAAATGCTCACTTTGGATAGAAAGAGGTGATGTAGACCTCTGATCAGTTTGATAGAACATTAACTTTCTGCACGTGTTCACTCCTCCTTCATGCAGCGATGTCATCTGGCTGCTTTGTCTGTAGTCTCATGGTCACATCAGGTATGTCGTCGCACCCTGTTCCCAGACGTATTGGACATGTGTGCCGTGGGGTGCGTTCACATTACAAGCCTCATAGTTCAGTTCGGATTTTTCGCTCAGATCAGATTTGTCTGTCTTGATGGTTCACATTCATAATGACAGTGATCTGTATCTAACTGTAATGTGAACGCGTCTGTCCTCCGACACGTCACGCACGCGCACACTT
>JAQQZX010000007.1:24066384-24090914 GCA_030068355.1 Notoglanidium maculatum | reverse complement strand
TCTCCCTCTCCCTCTCCCTCTCCCTCTCTCTCTCTCTCTCTCTCTCTCTCTCTCTCTCTCCCCCTCTCCCTCTCTCTCTCACACAGTTGGGTGGCCTGCAGTTTGATAAGGAGCTGCGTTCGCTGGTTGCGTATCTCTCCTCCGTCGCATCGTGGACGATTCGGGATAAGTTTGCGCGCCTCACTCAGATTGCCACCGTCCTCAACCTGGAGAGGGTTCGTATCTGCGTAAAAAATCAGCAATTGTGTAGTTTTTTTAAAATCTGGATTAGAATTTCATCACGTGTTTCTATGCAAATTGGCTCATAACGTCCAAATGTAAACAGCTATCTAAGGTTTTGTTCCCTTTGTCTGGTTTCAGGTGTCTGAGATCCTGGATTACTGGGGGCCGAACTCGGGGCCTCTGACGTGGCGTCTGACTCCGGCTGAGGTACGACAGGTCCTGGCGCTCAGAGTGGACTTTCGCAGTGAGGACATCAAAAGACTCCGCCTTTAATACGGAACTGAACATAACTGGATTATTTTGAGTTATTTATGATTATAATAGAACAAAAAGGGTGAATGTAATCAAGGGATGTTTTTCCTTTTCATTTGTATACTAACTTGCTAAGAAATGTTTTAAGGTTTTCAGTCATTAAAAGAGTTATCAATATGTCCATCTTGTATTTATCTTATCTTTATTTTATCTTTATCTTATCTAGTCTTTCAAAGAAAAAAGAAATAAAACTTCTGATTTTTCAAAACTCTTTTGCACTGCACCAGGGACAAGTCATGCAAATTTAACATCTTTATGTATTATTTAATGACTATTCTTATTATAACACGTTTAGTATTTAGACGCTTTTTAGACTATAGGGTCTCAGTAACACAAAGAAAATCTGTAGCTTGTGCATGTGAAAAACTCTGTATTTTTACACATCATCATGTGAGAGGTTTGTTTGTGTAACAGGCCTGATTTAGCGAGCTGCGTACAATCAGACTTATTCATAAATCTTTTGTACGAGTGTTTACACAAGAAATCTCAAATTCAAAAAATGTTTATATTGTGTGTGTAATTTTGCACACTTACACATTTACTAACTCATGTAAACTTCTACACAATCGACTTCAGATCATATAATCCGCATGGGTTACTGCTCTTTATATCTGGAATAATCTGTGGAGTTTAAACTGTTTATAGTGTTTAGCAGAAGCCCTCGTGCAGAGCCACTGTAGAAGAGCTTTGGAGTCCGGATCAGAACCTCATCCTCATGCTAGTTCACTTGGTCAGGGACTAAGAGCTCCATCCAGAACATTGAGTGAAAACCACTCACTTTATTTAACTGCCATTAGTTAAAGAAAGAACGCGAGCCGACACGCCCATAAACTAATAAACTAATTAATAAAACAGATCATTCAGTTATTGTTCAGAAAGTAACGGCGGCGTATAAATGGGGGACGGGCCGGTCTGTCTGCGCAGAGACGTAAGCTGTGAACAAACGCCTCAGCTGGTGGAGGATTTACCGCTCGCTTATACTTCTTCTTATAGAGCTTGCAAAGCGCTGTATTGTTCTCCTTTTACTTTTTCTTCTTCTTCTTCTTCTTCCAGGATTAATAACGCAATTTCTGCTTAACGTGGAAACTTCATTCCAACTTTGTTTCGTAGGGCCTGTTCCTGGTACAGGCGCTATGACTTTTCTTTCCGATATTCCACTCGCATCCCTCTTTTTTTCCCCTTTTTCCGTTCTTTTTTTTCCCATAGACTTTGAATAGGAGCACTTTTCAAACTGCTCCCATTTCAACTATTTTGGAACTAATACCTTCAAACTTTGTAGACCTGCTCTTGGCAAGACTACAAAGCACTCTATCACTTTTCATCCCTCGATCACCTCTCCTTTCTTCTTTTTTATCCCTCGCTTTTTCTCCATTGACTTCCATTTATTTTTCCCCATAGAGTTTGTATGGGAAGATTTTCAAACTGCTCCCATTGAGTCACTCTTCGAAGTGAGGCCTCCATTCTTACTGTACATGTTCTGGACAACACTTCAAAGCAGTCCATGTCTTTTCATCCATCTATCTCTCCTTTCTGTTTTTTTTTTATCCCTCGCTTTTCCCCCATTGACTTCAGGTCATTTTCCGGGGCCTGACTGCTCCTAGAGATTTCATGCTAGAAACTTTGTTCCAACTGCAACATGTTTGGCCCAATGAGACTAACTGTTTGTCTATTTTCCTTTTTGATATACCCCTCACATCAATTTTTTTTATCCCTCTATCCCTCCATTTTTTCCCTTAGATGTTGAATGGGAAATTTTTCAAACTGCTCCCATTTCATCAATTTTCAAAAGAATGCACTGAAAGTTACTGCACATGTTCTGGGTAATAACTTCTAAGCAGTCCATTTTTTTCATCACTCTATCACTCCAGCTTTCTTTATTTCATCCCTCGCTTTTCTCCCTTTGACTTGAATTGATTTTTCGATTCCTAACTGATAATGTTTGTCGAGCTTCCCCATCTATTTAATTTCTTTATTAGTCACACCCAAATTCAATTACTTTCACTCACTCACCAAATTACTCACTATCTATCTATCTATCTATCTACTTCTTTTTATGTAATCTAACTTCCCCACTTATTTACTTTTTTATATTTTCTCTCTCTCTCTCTCTCTCTGTCTGTTTCTATTTTGAACTTTTTTTTTCTTTGCAAGCACTAGTATTTCCTTCAGGAAATGCACATCTAGTTATTATTATTATATATTATTCAATATTTTTATTGGCAGAGACGTGAGTAACTCATAAGTGCCACTTCTCTTTTTCAGTCTTTACTCTGATCAGTCATTTCGTGCAACCAGCTGCCTGTGCATGTTACCTTATAGGGAGTTTTGTGGGCGTCGCTAAATGCAAATGAGCTGTTGGGAATGCGATGCTTTGCAGGTGATCAACAGAAAATGTGATAAAAGAATCTGAGTTCACAATTTGAGATGATTCCTGCTGTAAATATTTACATGTACAGAATTATCCTGTGATTGTCTCTTAGTTCTAAAGCTGATAAACTAGTATAAAAAGTATATCACTTAAAACTTAATAAAACTCATAGGTGAATAATTTGCATCTCTAACTCTGCTTTATGAATATTAATGAGCAGTGGGGCATCGCTGATGAAACAGGCTGCGAGTTGGAGAGGCACAAAATAAAGATTTGCAAGAATTTAATAAAAAATAAAAACACAAACATTTTAATAGGAATAACACAAGCGCCTGAAAATATCACATGATCACTACATCAAAAAAATAGACTTGAATTTGTTTGAAATCTTACATTTTTTTACTCCAAATGCTCAGTTCATTTTTACAAATAGTGAAGATCCACAAACTTGGACTGAGTATTCCACTCGTATCAAAATATGATGACAAACAGGATGTCAAATACAGAATAATGAAACCTTTGTAATGATGGAACATTCTGAGAGAGAGAGAGAGAGAGAGAGAGAGAGAGAGAGAGAGAATGCTACGCTGATTTTATGTACGCTGGCAATTGTGAAAATATGAGACAAGCTAAGAAAAAAGGAAGGAGAAGCAAATGGATAAAAGATTAGAAAAACTACTGCAGGCTTCAGTCTGTTCTGCACTCGCTGTGTTTCTGTCACAAACGCACAAAATGTACGACTCTTATTTATTAGGCTACAGAATCTGTACAGAGAAATCTCAGTTTTATCGTCTCACAGGTTTGTCCGCTGTTAAAAATAAATCAGTGACAAAATCACCAGTTAAATCGAGACTCCGATACTGAAATCTCACCCCTGTGACTCATTAGCTAACTGACCAGCTTACTTAGCTCATCATAAGGGACGCCAGGAGGTCACGGGGGCCTGTCCATAATTTGCATAACAATATATATATATATATATATAAACCGTACAATCATGATGTCTTTAGACGTTCCAGAGCCATTTTAGTCGTTACTTGGGCTTTAAAATCACTGTGAACAATTAATTTTTCCGACTATCGATTTTAATGGTTTGAAATCATCTCCGCTGTTATCGCGTCTCTGATCTTTCAAAGAGATGACGTCAGTATCGGATCAGCACCAAAACTCTGATATCACTACGGAGTCATACATGGAAAAAGCAAATAAAGACACGGAAGTTGGTTCGACATGAGAAGTAATGCCATCGCCTCACAGAGGGAAAAAGGGTACTCAACTGTACTCTTCCTTGCTGTAAGGTGGAACTATAAAGACGACATCTTGTACCTCAAATCCGCATATACACACTAAAGGTACAAAAAGTGTACTTGTCAGTACCCGACCCTGAGACCAGGCATGGTACCGTACGGTACAGTACCCTTTTTTGTAGGGCTGAGTGATGGGGTGAATTTCTTTTCCTCACCCTTCCTCCTTGTTATAATAAACATGTTAAATAAACATGTTCCTCTAACACACGCCGTCCATATTTGCATTTGGACTTTCTTGGGCATTAAAATGCTGAACGATTTTACGTCACAGATGCTTCACAGAACTCGGATGTTTATTAAACGTCTAAAAGTAACAACTGGTTGTGAAAATGTCCCGCTATATCGCAAGAGGACCTTTTGTCCTGACACCACCCCCACCACCAGCCACTCCTAAGCTTTTTGTTTTTTTTTTAAACACTGAAAGTTCAAACAAAAGAAAAAATAAAATAAAAATAAACACTCCATAACATTGTTCTGTGTCACTCCGAGTTTTGTCAGACTTTCTTCCGAACCACGCAGATGCCGGACAGCACGCGGTCGCGCTCGCGGAGCTCCTCCTGCAGGCGCGCTTCGTTCACGCGCAGCTGGCGGATGGTGTTCTTCATCTCCTTCATCTTCACCTCCATGAGGGCGATGATGTCGCGCTGCTCGTTGAGTTTCCTCAGGAGCTCGGCTGAGGTGGTGCCGTTGGTGAGGGAGTAGGAGTGCTCCTCTCCGCACAGCGCCAGGAGCGGACCGGGCTGATCCGGCACCGCCGCCACCACCACCTCCACCGCCTCCTCGGACTTTAGCGCCGGCGCTGAGCACGAGCCGTCCGCCGCCGCTGACGCTGCTGCTGCTGCTAATGATGATGATGATGATGCTGATGACGAGGATGAGGATGACACGGCGGCGGCGGCGGCAGCGGGTGAGATGTACTCTCCGTTCTGTCCGATCTGCACCAGGAACTCGGGCTCGCCCTGTGCGTCACTGTGGATTGCGCCGACGCTGGTGAGAATGGCAGCGGGCGCAGGCGCAGGCGCAGCGTACACCTTCCTGCCCCTGCCGCGCCGACTTCTCCTCTCGTTCACTCCGCGTAACGGGAACAGAGTCGGGACTCGGATGGTGTAGGTCTTCCTGCCCCCGGGGAAGTGCACGCTGCACACGCGGTGTCCTGTAGTGGGCTGGAAGGTGCTGAAGCAGCCGCTCACTCCGGCCCGCGAGATGTTCTTCAGCCAGATCTCCCGCTGAGTCGGGTCTTTCGGGAAGGTGTAGAAGCGGAGCTCGCGGTCCCGGTGTGAGTTATTATAACATCCGGGCACGCAGCACGTGAAGCCTGGCATGACAGCACCGCTTTTTTCCCTCCACAAGCAACCTCAGACAAGTTAAACTTGATTTTGTTTTGTTGATCTCCTTCGTGCGCTGTTATCAAATGCAGCGGCCTAAAAGCGGAACTACACGTCCCACAATACTTACGACTTCCTGTTTTGTTTTTTGAACGCGCGTTTATGAGCGTTGAGTCTGCGCACAATATGCGCATCTTCGAGCCCATTCTCCGCTAATAAACACACTGCAGACTGTACTGTGCTTACTGAAATATAGATTTAGAGTCCATCGCTATAAAATAGTATTTTAATTCTTTAGCAAAATACAGAAAAGACATAACTCTCGCTGATGAAGATCAACAACTGCTTTTTGTTATTATTTTTCTATAAAATAAACGGTTGGTTTTCATATTAACTGCTAAATGAAGATACTGACAGTAAAGTTTAATGAAGATGAATTTTAACAAAAGGATCAAAGTAAAATCTAAACGTAATACAGAAGTCTCTTCACGAATGTTTGATTCTTAAATATTGTTAAGTTAAGAGAGATTGAGAGGATTTGTTTCTTTGCAGACTTTAAACCAAATTGACAAAATCATAAATATACATAAAAAATAAATATAGGTTTGTTTTTTGAACAAATCACAGTCTAACATTTAAGCTTTTAATTTCAATATTTAAAAATTGTACAATAAATTCGTTCAAAACCAAAAGTGGTCATCATTTAGCTATTTTGTAAGTGTGAAGTAAGTAAACTGAATGTTAATTACTCAGACAAATATACGAATATATAAAAAGCACTCTCTAAATTCTAATATTTAAACATTTTAAAAAGTATGGGAAGAATCATAAGTTTTTGTAAAAATAAATATACTAAAAGTTTGTTTTGTGCTTATCACTGCCTAACTATAAACTTTTTTATTATGTTTAAATGTTTAACATTTGGACATTTACTCACTTGTTCAAAAAAAAAAAAAACCAAACCTAAACCTGGCAAATACTTTTCAGACAAATAAACATACAAACAATTTGTTTTTATTAAAATAATAGCTACACCACACAATACAACATGAGTTAACAAATAATGCCCTCTTAAACAAACAAATATATACATAAATAAACATTAAAATAAATAAATATGTGTAATTTTAAAAAAGGATAACGTTCATGCGCATTAACAGCGCATTAGTGTAGGCTAATTCCCCGGAAGTGGAAGTGCAAAACTACATATCCCATGAGGCACGCGCGAGCGTATGTCAGCGCGGGAGATGACGCCATTACTGGGGTTATTTGAATCTCTTGTTGTCGTTAAAAGTGAATTTTAACTCTGTGTTCACGTGAAACTTTAAAAATATTCGCTTTTTTAAACATTTGAGGGAAATCTCCGATGGACTCTGTGGAGGAGGAGGATGTGTCCGCTCGAGTTTTACTCAGAAATGTTCTGCACACAGAAACACAGCGGTCTCCAGTCAGCAGGAGGTGATTTTACTGCACTGCCCTATGCTAGCTAGGTAGCATAGCCGTTAGCATAGCGCTGTGTCTCTGTTTGTAACGATAAACCTTTAAAGAGTAAAAAAATATCGGTTATGATCAAATTTTAAACACTTTGGGCTGGTTGTCAGAGATTTTAGCATGTTTAGTATGACAAGCTAGATAGTTGAGTACAAAGTTTTCGCACCCCACACTATTTGTGTAAAAAAAAAATCTAACCCTTTTTAAAAATTTATATTTATTTTAAGAAGTTACAAATGAAATCCTGGGTGTATTCGCAATTCAAAACATGACCAGAAATCAGCACAGAATATTTTGAGAAGACTCAAAGTTCTGCAAACAAACATAACATTTACATCCCACTCAAACGGGGGTGTAAACTTTTGAACTGAAATCCCTTTCATTGATTTCAGTATTAATATCTTAACTTATGTGCAGAAACCGAGCACACACTAGATGTCTTGTCTATTAATTAAATTCAGTTCATGCCAGTTTTCTCTAAGGGGGTACAAACTTTTGCACGCAGTAGTCTTTTAACTACATTTGCTTTAGAACTATAGCTGTTTGTCTTCTGAATTATGCAAATTTGATATAAAATATTGAAAAGTCTTAAAAACACTAAACAGGAAAC
Organism: Notoglanidium maculatum; assembly: GCA_030068355.1. Taxonomy (NCBI): domain Eukaryota; kingdom Metazoa; phylum Chordata; class Actinopteri; order Siluriformes; family Auchenoglanididae; genus Notoglanidium; species Notoglanidium maculatum. The sequence goes on along the minus strand of JAQQZX010000007.1, from coordinate 24,083,279 downwards.
AAATAAAAACCATTTTGTGAAAAGTTTAATGTTTTATGTTAAAAATGCAAAATTTTAGCATCAGCTCCGCTGCTTCTGATTACTTTGTAATGACTGACGTGTGTGAATATTTACAATACTCAATACAAAATCTCAAGGTATAGTGACGTAATTCATCAGGATATAGGTAACATATGACCATTTAGTCCAGCTCTAACCATCATAACTGCTTATTTTTGTTTAACATTGGATATTTTTATTTGCAAGAAGTGTAGAATTTGTGTCGCATGTAGTTTATTTGCACGTTTCTTCTTGTCCTTTAGAACATCTAATGATCAGAAGAGACTGTTACATGTACGGAGGAGCTCCAGACTGAGGAACATGTCCGAGACGCCTCAAGCTGCTCTCCGTCACAAACTCAAGCAGAAGCTCCACGAGGTACGACACATTTTACAGACGTGTGTTTACACGGATAAACAGTTTAACCTGCTCTAGAAGCTTATGTTCAAATCTGCTCCGAGTCCAGACCGCCACTCAGTCTCCGCTCCCACCCAGTAAACGTGCGAGGACTCCGGGCAGGACGCTGAAGACGCCGGCGGTGCTTCCCTCCCCTGCGCTTTATGATGAGGACATCACGCCTCGTGGGCTGCTCAAGGGCATCATCCAGACTGGTGAGTGCGGGAGCCACGCTTCACTCAGACGTCACGTGTGCTCAGTGAACGTGTCATGAACTTTGTTGTGCTTTTCAGAAGCGGAGGCGTCTCTGCTGCTTTCTGGTCAGGCTGCGTTACTTCAGGGGGATCAGCAGGACGTCGAGGCCAGTATCCATAGCAACGGATGCAGGTGGGCGTGTTTACCAACCACTGAGGAACTAATCCCATCCAGATAGGGCTGATGAATATATCCATGATCTGATAGCGGAGTTTCACTGCGGAGATGAGCAAATGTTTTATTACACACTAATAACAAATCTAAATAATTCTTATAATAATAATAATAAAGAAGGAATTCCCAGAGTGTAAAGCGCATACCTCTGATAAATAAACACTGTGGCTGTTTAATGGTGCGTTAAATAAGATTTCAAAGTTGATTCAAGATTGGGTCTCCGCCCACATTCACGAAACTCCGCCCCAGGATTTATATTGGTTGTAAAATGACTGACAGGAGGCGCATCCAAACAGAAACAAGCATTATGGCTGGAAATCCGTTTTCCAAACAGGTTTTCTCAGCCAGTTAGTACATCTGAGCTGAGGTCATGGCTTAGGAATGTTTTTAATCGTTTTGTGAGAGTCCTCCAGGTTATTTGTACAAGTAAGGAATAAAAAAGAATTAACTACTGAACCTTTGATGACAACTCAGGGAAAATGTTTTCATTGTTCATGTGTTTTCTCTCAGTGATGGCGTGTCAGGACTCGAGCTGCCTGACTTGGCTACAGAGCCGCTGACTCGGGTGATCCGGGGGATGAGCCGCAGGAGGCCGCCGCCCACTTTTAATGTCTCCGCCTTCGAGAAACAACTGGGCAGGCCATCAGGTACTAAACTAAAAGTTCATAGTCACAGAGCCTCATTTACACATGAACGTTTATACAGTTTTTTTTTTATTGAATGATCGAGGATGAGATTTATAGTATAGTAACAGTTTCTGGGATCTGATCAGAATCAAGAAACAAGCGTGATGGAGTACTAATGAATCCGTTTTTTTAGCTGTAGTCATCACACAGCAGCTTGCTCTGCAAATAAATCCGACTGATTTAACGCAGCAAAAGGAAATGACGTCAGTGCAGAAGGATAACTGGAGGAAGTGATGTTTTTTTTATTTTTTTTATTTAAGGTGAAGAAGAGGAGATGGATGTCCCTCAGGAGAATCCAGATGTCAGTAAGGAACAGGATCTCTCTGCTGGCTCGAAAAGGTAACCGGTTCCAGCAGCTTTCAGTCCGTCAGTCAGTGCTTTTTGGGTGCCATTAATTCCATTACTTTTACACGGGGTAGAGGAATATATAATCTGTAATCTCTACAGGTGTTACTACCTGATCCTGTTCTAGTGGGATTAGACTTATTTCTATCCTGATTAGACATTTCTCCTCCTCGGCTCAAAAGTAATGGGACAGTTATGGTCTCTTTCCTCGTTATTTTATGACCGGTGAGGGTGATAAAAGGTCTGGAGATGATTCCAAGTGCTGCATTTGCATTTAGTAGCTGTTCATGGGAACTCTCAATAAGCGGTCCAAAGAGGTGTCGATACAACTGAAGGAGGCCGTTATTAGGCTGGTAACACAAAACAGACCCATCAGAGAGATCGCAGAAACTTTAGGAGTGGCCAAATCAACAGTTTGGTACATGTGCTGGTGAGCTCAGCAGCACCAAACGGCCTGGAAGACCACGGAAGACAACTAAAGTGGATGATTATAGAATTCTTCCCTTGATGAAGAAAAACCCTTCACGACATCTAGCTAAGTCAAGAACACACTGAAGGAGGGAGGAGCATCACTGACAAAGTCTGCAATCAAGAGATGACTTCATGAATGTAAATACAGAGGGCTTATCTCAAGATGCGAAACACTGGTAACACTCAAGAAGAGAAAGGCCAGATTAGACTTTGCTTGAAAGCCTGGCCAGTTCTGGACAGATGAAAACGTTATTAACTCATACCAGAATGATGAGAAGAGAAGAGTATGGAGAAGGGAAGCAAGAGCAGATCATCCAAATCATCTGACAAACATGGCGGACATGGGCATGTGTGGCTGCCGGGGGAACTGGGTCACTGGTGTTTATTGATGATGTGACTGCTGATTGAAGGAACAGGATGAATTCTGAAGTGCATAGAGCTGTACTTTCTGCTCAGATTCAGTCAAATACTGGCGCTTCACAGAACAGATGGATGATGACCCAAAACAACGCAAAAGCAACCCAAGGGCTTCTTAAAGAAATGAAATGTTCTTAAATGTCTGAGTCAGTCAACCCAACTGAGCTGCTTCACCTACTGAAGACAAAAGTGAAGGCAGACAGACCCAGAAACAAGCAGCAACTGAAGGCGACTGCAGTAAAGGCCTGGCAAAGCATCTCAAAGGAAGAAACTCGGCATTCGATGATGCCCATGAGCTCCAGACTTCAGGCGGTCATTAACTGCTAAGTATTAAAAATGATGCTAATATTTATAATCGTTAGTTTGTCCAATTACTGTTGTGAAAAATGGAGGGATCGTGTAAAAAATGGCTGTAATTCCTAAATGTTAATGAATTTTTGTTAAACCCCTTGAATTAAAGCTGAAAGTCGGCATTTCAATCACATCTTGATTGCTTCATTTCAAATCCATTGTGGCAGTGTACAGTGTACAAAATTGTCTTTGTCCAAATACTTATGGACCTGACTGTGTATAATTCTGTGGGGAAAAAGATTTCACCTCTGTTACTCGCTGTGTTTAGGCTTAACCACCCTTTATGTTCACGCATCTCAATATCCCATAGTTTACTTTTCCTACATTAGACACTGCAAAATAAACAAACTCAATCCTGCGTCTGCACCACTGCGTCTCCGTGCATATCTGTAACAAATAAACGCCACAGTGTGTAAGGAATATTAATGAGTGTGTGTGAGTATGTGAATGAGTTTTCTCCTTCATCATAATGAGGTTTTCCTGTCACTAATAATTAAATTGATGTTTTTATTTCCTATGCGAGCAACACAAACACTCACCATGTCTTGTTTTCACGCACAAATAATTCCCAGCATCGGCTGAATCTCAAACAACTTCCTGTTCAGTGTTTCACTCTCACTACACGTGCTATTGTTTTGTCCTTGTCTCAGCGTTCTTAGCCTCACCTTGAAGACGCCGTTCGTGAACCTTCGCTCCGAGACAGCGGGTCTGAGGCGGAAAGCGGCCGGACGACGGAACCAGGTTTCTGTGGAGGCGTTTGACGAAGCCGTCCAGAAACGTTTAGAGAGACATCAGAACCAAGGTGCTGCACTGATCTCATGGCTTACACCACAGCGCTGCTGAATTCCAACTTCTGATTGGTCAGAAGGTGTTGATTAGTTTTCTATAACAGCAGTTCTGACAGCAGCGCAGCTGTGAATCACAGGTTTATTTTTATTTAAGGCACTTGTTCTAAAACGTTATCGTTTCTCCCCTGAAAACCTAATAATATAAAGTGTAATTGGTGCTGCGAAGTTTTCTGTACCCAGGTGTTTATTTAGAAGTTGCGTGTTATGACTTTACTTGCATTTCCAAAATGTATATAGGCCGCTGCAGAATTATTGGCACCCATGGTAAATAGAAAAGTTAGAAAGATATCTGGTTTACATTTTCTCAGTAACATGAGCTGTCTTTCAAAAATGTCAAATAATACAGATGTGTTTATTTTTTAAAAAGCTAATTTATAATAGGATTGTTTTTATATTAATTGTTTTTAAATGTCATTAAAAATCAAATGAGTTTATCAATAAAAAATAGATTTTGAATTAAAAAAAACTAACAGGAATAATTGAAAAATAGAAACAAATTTTTTTTTTAATTTTAATGTAATGTGTTACGTGTGTAAAATAAAAACTTACAACTTTTAAAATTTTAGTATTACAATTTTACCTAGTTTAAATTTTCACTTTATTTACTTTTTAAAAATGTAAAATTTTAGTATTGTAAAAGTAAATGTACCATTTTTGTGTGCAAAATTATTATATTTTAACTGCTTCCAGTTTGTTAGATTGTGATTATTTGTTTAAATGTTAATTACTTTATTTAAAAAAAAAATGACAAGATCTCAGAAAATGTATTACTGCAATTTGTCATGGTCTTTATTATTATCGTCATCATATCGCCCAGCCCTTCTCATGAAGCTTGTCCTCTCTTTTTTTCAGATTATACAGTAGTGAATGGTGGACGAACTCTCCAGGACTCAGACTGGCACAAGTTCACTCTGGGTTTGAGTAACGTCAGCGTGCCGGAGATCACCACAGCCGTGATGATGAGCAACATGGAGCTCTACGCCCAGCCGCAGGCCTACGTGTCTGAGCTGAGAGACGCCGGTGGAGGAGCTACAGAGGCTGAGATGAAGAGAGATGATGATGATGATGATGATGATGTTGGAGAAGACCTTCAAGATATCATCCAAGATCAACCAAACGTGTGTGAGGGTAACGTCTCTAAACCTCAACCAGATCCTTCGGAAGACCCGGAACCGGATTCTCAGAGTCAGGAAGAGGAGGACGAGGTGGAAATGATGCCTCTGTTACAAGAGAACGAGGCCATGCCTTTGAATCCCAAGGATATCCCTTTCGCGCCGACCCAGGCCATGGTAGATCATGTGTCTCAGGAGCAGGAGGAGCAGGAGGAGCGTGAGTCTGAGATGCAGGAAGCTCGGGTGGAAAAAATGGGCCAGAGAGAAGGCGAGAGCCCTCAGGAGGAGGAGCCGTCGCACCTGCCTCAGAGAATCACACGGAGAGCGTACCACTCTGAGGGCGGAGCCTTCAGGAATGACGTGATGGCTAGAGGCAGAGGTACGAAGAGCCTCGGGATGGGTCAGGATCCCACTGAGGAACGTGAGCAGTCATCAGAAGGTAAAATGTGTTGTTTTAAACATATTTCACCATTTAGCTCAAATTAGAATCACATTGAACACAAAATCAGATTAGCAAATATTTAAACTTATTCTGATTCTATTGAGGAGCATCAAATTACAAATATGTGGGGGCGGGGCTACATATCCCAAATTGTGATGTCACTATATAAGCATTAGCACTTTACTGTGTTGTAACCGATCCAGCTGCAGGTGTAGAGTTTTAAGCTTAATCAGATTATGTTAATCATAAGTAGATGGTAGTTATTAGGACAGCGTTATGCTGCGTGTTTCATATTTGCATGCTCATGAATATTCATAAATCCTGCTGTTTTTAATGATGGCATGTAAAGGTATAGTGATGCTTCTGCTGGAATTTTATCTGTTTCTTGTGTGTTGATAAAACATTTATTGTTCTAACGTAGAATATTGAAAGTTCAAATTCATTTACATTTGTCATTTGGCAGACGCCCTTATCCAGAGCGACTTACATGCATCTTATTTTATAGAAGTGAGCAGTGAAGGTTAAGGGCCTTGCACAAGGGCCTAGCCATCCAATGTCTTAACCACTGAGCTACCACAGACCTCTAGATCTTTTAAAGTTCTACTTTAACATGCTTTATCGGTATAAAAAAAAAACAACCAAAAATTTAAAGAGATGAACTCCAAACTCTCACAGCCTTACCGCAAATGTTGCTCTTCACTATTAAATGTATAATTACACCTCTATAAAAGACTAATGTAAATCTGCAGCTTTTCCATATGAACACTGAGACAGATGTGAAAGATCTTCTCAAAGCTGTTCTTCTGGACTTTTATCCAACTTTCCAACAGTTAAAAGTAGTTCTGCAGTAGTTACTTTACACTTTCCGGTAGGTTTTGTGGTATCCAGACCACAACTCCCCGTGAAAAAGTAGTTCCATCTTGAAAAGGAGCAATTTGACATATTTACAGGTTCATTTATGTATAAACTATTAAACTGAAGCCTTCGATGACAGACTGACGACTTGTAGTCCTCTGACTTTCAGTGGGGAGTTCGGAGTTTTTCTGATCTTTTCTCAGTGCAGGGAAACGAGTCCAAATCCACTGCTAATCTCTCACACTTGTATAACAGCGTCCTTGTCTCGTATGTAGGGATACGGAGTTTCGCTGGTGGAACTGAGCTGGAAGAAATGGTGGAGGAAGAACCACATCGCAGCTCTGCGTCCTCCTCCGTCGTCCACATCACTAAGCCTTCTGAGACACATCAGGGCAGTTTGATGCAAAACGCTGTCGAGGAGGACGTTATTCATGATCTCAGCCAATCCGAATGCATGGAGGTTGCGTCGTCTTTTTGTGTTAGCCCCGCTGTGGACATTCCTGCTGCTGAGGAGGAGGAAGAGGAGGAAGAACAGCAACAGGAAGAGCTGGAGGCAGAACAGGAACAAGAGCAGCAACAGGAAGATGATGAAGAGGATGAAGATGCACAGAGTGAAGGTTTGACTTTTATAGCTCACTAATTTATGTATCTATACTTTTGGGGTTTTTTTTTTTTTTTTTTTTACCTTTAACACATATATTTATTATCACAGAGCTCTCGATGCAAACTCCAGGTTTTATTAGACAAAGGAAGCAGATATCGACTCCTGGTGCTCTGGCCACGCCCACCATCCACAAAGCTCTGAATGCTGGGTAACTGATTCATAATTTTCAATCAGTAAACATTTTTTGGGATTAGAACCTATTAAAGTCTGACTGATGCATCTCTTCAGTCCTGCCCCAAAGGTTGTGAAGCCACGCCCAGAACGCAAGCCTCAGTGCGCCTCCGCCGGCGTCCTCCCGAAAAGCTACGTCATGAGCGTGTTTAAACACTTTGCCAAAACGAAGGTGGCGAGCGACGTCTATCCCGTCATCAGTGACATGTAAGCTGATAAGATGAACATTTTTATGATGACGTGAACGTTATTAGACGCTTGGGTCGGTGCGCTGATTCTGTGCCGTGTCTCAGACTGCAGAGGTATTTCGATCGTCTGGCAGATGATCTGGAGGCGTATTCCACTCACGCAAAGAGGAAAACCATCGAGGTTGAGGATGTTGAACTCCTTATGAGAAGGTATGTTAGGTGTCGAAATCTCAGAGACTTTTTATTTCCTGTTTCCATAAATTCACATGTGGGTCATGTGATCTGTCGGTTTGTTTTCCTTTCTAGGCAGGGCTTTATCACAGACAGCACTCCAGTCAACGTGTTAATCGAGAAATTCCTCCCGCTGGAATACAGGAAGCTCCTCATCCCCATAGCAACCAGCGGAAATAAAGTCTTGCCTGATCCACGGAGATGAAACCTCCACACAGATCGATCGATCTCTCTCTCTCTCTCTCTCTCTCTCTCTCTCTCTCTCTCTCTTTCTCATATTGTCCATGAATTGAATTTACTTTGATTTAATGGCATTAGTTTGGATCTAATTCTTGCAAAAGAATAATTTGAACCGGGTCTATTTAACCTGCCGAGGTTGCAGACGGACACTAAAGGTCAAATTTTTGTTGTTGTTCAATTTGGACATTGTATTGAATGACAATTATAAATAAAGATTTAAATATGCTGCTTTAAAAATTACTTATTTTACTCTGTACATGTAGTCTTTACACTACTACACACTCATTTGCTCTGATCAACTCCACCCACCTAGTTCATCTGTTGTGCTGCAAAATTATTGGCGCCCCACCCAGCCTGCCAATCCGTAGCTTCCCTCCCTGGTCCTGGAGCACTCCCTGTCCTGCACATGTCAGTGTTTTTCTGGTCCATAATCATGGCAGTGTCATGGGATTACTGAATATCACAGATGGAGTAAGTGTACTTCAATACTGTGCCTAAGTATTATTTTGGGGTATTCCTACTTTACTTATGTACTGTTGAAATTGAGGACGGAAAAAACGCTTTATTATTTACATTTTTATTTGGATGTTAAGAACAAGTTCTTGTTCCAAATCTCAAAGGTCTCTTCTGTCATCCAGCAAAGGACTGAAACTTTGTAGGGCAATAGACCAGGCTTTCAGTTAAAGTGTACAGTGAAATTCATCAGTGTATAAAAGTAATATTGATTTATGCCAATTCATCTTTTTCCTTTTTAATACTTGTGTACATCTGACAGTAGCACCTTTTTACCTTTCACTAAAGTAGCTAACATTCAAAGTGGATGTTTCCATTTCTAAGACAGATTTTGACATTATTATTATTATTATTATAAGTAGTAGTAGTAGTATTACTGTTATTATTATTATCTATTATACGTTCAATTGTGTAATGTTTCAGTACTTTTTGGATTCCCATTTCTGCTAATGGATAGGGTAGAGGGGTGCCAATACTTTAGCGTAATGAGGTACACCTGTGACCTGTGTAGATTGATAAAATGACAAATGCCACTTGCATGTAAATTAAAAAATACGTATTTCAATTTTGCATGGGCGTGGAAATGGGCGTGGCGAAAAAAATGCGCTGGCTCGTGTTGCGCATGCGCGAACTCTCCTCGCTTGTTTCTGTGACCGGACGTGTTTGTGATGATCAGAAATCTCTCAGCTGTCTAACTGCAATTACTAAAACAACACATAGCACACGGATTAACAAGAAGAGAAAAGACGTGAAGGAGTAAGAACCCTGACAGAATGACATGACCTGAAGAAGATTTAATGTTTTTGTCCCTGAGGTAAAGTAAAGGGTCTGCTCAGGTCTGAGGAGGGAGGCGGCCCGGATGCTAGTCACGGTTCCGCTCGGGACATTTTTATCCAGGAGAAAATTAACCAAAAGGAGATTTCTACTTGAGGAAAGGATTTCCAAAAAGTAGTTTACGTGAATAAAAACATTTCAATGGTTTAACAGCTATTCAGGCGCCTAGAAACAAAACCGGAGCATAATGTTGATTTTTATTAGCTAGCTAGCAAGCTAACTATTAACCTAGCTAACTACATTCTCCTCACAGGAAACCTGGTAGTTTATTATTTGTATTTATTATTATTTTTGCTATGATTTGATTAGTTGCGTGTTTAAAACCCAGGGTTAATTCTAACAAACCAAACTATGTTAATTTACCTGGTCAAATTAATCGTTTTTATTAGTAAATTATTTGCAAACATGTCTAAATAACAAATCTTTATAATGTTTTACTTGACTTAAAATTTTTATATCTATCTGTCATGACTTGCATTTAAAAGTAAATGTATTGGAATACCGTGAGTAAAAAAGTAAGAACTTGGAATTATACCTTCAATTTATTATTATTTTATTTATTTAAATGTGTTTTTAAAATCGAAAATATTTTCTGTTGATGAGTAAAATTATAGAAAATATATTTTTTGATGAAAAAATGTTCTTGACATACACATTTTTAAAAAATGGTATAAATTATTATAAATATATATATTCAATTAAAATTGTTTTTTTTAAAAAGGATTTTTTTTAACTAATTAAAAAAATTTCATTTGTGATTTGAGAAATAACAGTTTAAGACACTGCACTGAGAAGGGCGAATAATTTAAAGCGACAGAGTGAAAAATCAGGATAATGAGTTATGTTAAATTGCAGTAAAGGCCAACAGCTTATATTTTCCTAAAAAAAGAAATAAAAAAAAAAGCAAAGACTTATATTGAATTAATTCTGTTTTTTTTAATCTGTAGATGTGAATTCATTTTAGCTTGTTTTTTGTCATTAAAGATCAGCTTCTGCTATTTATTTGTTTTTGTTTGTTTGTTTGTTTGTTTGTTCATTTCACACTTACCCCTGTGACCTGTGAAGGGCAAATGATAAAATTTCTGAGGGGGGGTTTACAGGGCAGTAAAGCAGGGCCGTGGAGGATGAGAGCGCAAACCGGCGTAGATTCTTTAAATTGTAGTCATTGTGCGAGTTACACAGAATTTCCAGGAAACTGTGTGTTTGTTGTTTTTTTTCAGAGAAACATGTTAGTCAGTCATAGCTGTGAACACCCCCGTGACGGGCCGTACCATCTCTTAACTGCGTTCAGGGAATGATTTTTGTAATGTAATCACATATCTGTTTAAAGTCACTTTAGCATTTTTCATGTTCCTAAATTTAATTATTTCATCAACTGATCGCTGGTCTGAGTTCATAATTATGTGCTTCTCTCTCTCTCTCTGTGTCTCTCTCTCTGTGTCTCTCTGCCCCCCTCCCCTTATCTCCTGATTGTTTGGAGCTTCAGCTTCAAACAGGACTTGTGTAATGGCTGACTGAGCGTGAGTGCAGCAGGGGGGTGTGTGTGTGTGTGTGTGTGTGTGTGTGTGTGTGTGTGTGTGTGTGTGTGTGTGTGTTAGTGTGTGTTAGTGTGTGTTAGTGTGTGTTAGTGTGTGTTAGTGTGTGTTAGTGTGTGTTAGTGTGTGTTATGAGCAGAATGTTGCCGGGTGTGGGTGTGTTTGGAACGGGGCAGACCGTACGCTCCCTGGTGCCCTTACTACAGGAGGAGGGATTTCCGGTTCAGGCCGTCTGGGGCCGAACTCAGGAGGAAGCAGAACGTCTGGCTAATGAACTCAACATCCCCTTCTCTACCAGCCAATCGGATGACGTTCTGCTGCGGCAGGAAGTCCACCTCGTGTGCATTCTGACGCCGCCACCACACACACGCCAGATCGCCGTGAAGGCATTGGGTGAGACTTTATACTCGTGTCTCGCTTTCTTTATCTGAGCTGTCTGTATACTGAACCGATTGGGTTGTGTTCCTTCCTCCACCACACCCTGTACTGTCTCTCACACACATACACGCACACACACATTCCTCCTCCTTTTAGAGGGCGCCATTACTTTTATCCTAATTGACAAATTGTCCTATTTGTGTTAATTTATGGATTTGTTTTGGAATTGCTTAAGAGTTTCAGAGAATATTCATTAAATTGTTGAGTAAGTGAAATAAACATGACTGTAATCCGTAAATAAAATCAACTCTACGATTCGAAGACAATCAGTCGGGATAGTTCTTCTCCTTACACACACAGTTCCTGTGTAGACGCTCCTGAGAAAGATTCATGAGTCAGATTAGTTTGTATCCAGCGTGATAAACGAGGCGAGTTGGTCTTAAGCGTTGAACGCAGAGGAGTTTTTCCTCCTCTCTGCTGTGCGGCTCTTATTTTAGCTGCTGGACGGATCTGTTATCTGTGTCTGCAGGGATCGGAAAGAATGTGATCAGCGAGCAGGCTGCTACGCTGACGGACGCCTGCATGATGGTGGCGGCGGCGCGGTATTACCCAAAGTTAATGAGCATCATGAACAACGCGCTGCGCTTCCTGCCTGCGTTCGAGCAGATGAAGCGGATGCTGGCGCAGGGGTACTGTGGGACGCTGCAGGTACACGCGCACCGTCACAACCTGTTAGGAGTTTATAGAGCAGGTTATCATCACTTTTCATCAGGCTGTGAAACACTGAGCCAGTGTTTATGGTGAATATAAAAATTCTACACAAAATGAACCCAAGATAAATCATTCCAAGACCTTTTCCTACCTTTAATGTGATGCAGCAGCCAAAAAACAAAAACAAACAGTGTACGTACAAAAACTCATCTATTCTGTCTCTCCTTGCTGTCAAACCTTTTTATTTCCTTTTTTGTTGTCTTTGCTTTTTTCTTTCAGGTAAGTAGACCGAGTTTGTATTTTCCTTCCTGTTGACTTCATAGCAGGAGTTCTCAAACTTCTAACTATAAAAAAAGGAAGATTGTTCTCTGACCCCCTTAAAGGTTTATTAGGCTGAGGCAACTGAAAACTTCATTATTTTTAATTTTTCATTGTTTAGGTGTCTCAAAAGTGGAACATTTTTCTAAAAAATCTCTAGTTCTTCCAGTTCCAGGGCTTAAAGCCCTGACTCACTCTTCCCAGAATCCAGTGCGTTGTTTTTGTTTTGAAGGCACGTGATTGCTACCTGTTAACTCTCTGTGCAGCAAAACGTCCACAAATTCACTGTTTTCTTCACTCACATGTCACACATGGAAGCTTTGAACAAAAACATGCCTTACCTTTCCTTTCCTTTGAGGCCACCCCTGAGGCTGCCGTGGCCGGTTCTGACCCGTAACATTCAGAATAACCATACGAACATGGAATGGTTCGTCAAAAGAATTTAATATGCAAGATCCCTTGAAAAATATCTTTGATTTCACGTTACAGTTTAAGATCTATGTGCTAGGATGTCACCGTGATTGTAGCGGGTTGTTTTAGGAATATCGACGCCACTGAAAATTGCCACTTGGTGCAGAGGATTCTGGGAAGGGTGAGCCAGCCCCTTTAATGAGTATACTTGGGAGAAAAATTTCTCATCAGTTCTAATTTATGTCACACTTTTAAGGTTGATTCAACTCTCCTACACCCTTTATTCAGAAAAGGCTATTAATTAAACTTATCTTTAGATTCTAGTTATTTATAATCATAATAACTGATAATAGTGAGTCGTGCTTTCCAGCACTGTGGTGAAATTAGAAAACTGCTTTGAGATCCATGCTCTTGCAGATCTGAAGAACACTGTTCGATGCTGTTTAACGTGTCTACGTCCTGTTCATGCCCTGTGCTTACTTCCTGTTCTGACTTTTTTTTCCATGACCTTGCTTCTGAATGGTCAGTTCTGGATAAAAGATGCCAAATGAACAAATGTAATTATTTGAAATCAGTAATTTAAATGTATTAGTGTGATTATAAGCATGAAGGTGCATTTATATTTGTGGACATTAGGCATAAACTGTTGATTCATTGCAGATGAGACACATTTGTACAGGAGTGAAGATCAGCGGTGTGACGTGTAGCACTCTGATCTTCCTTTTTTTTCCTCCTGAGGTGTGTGAAGCGCGTGTGTACGGCGGCTCGCTGCTGAGCCAATCGTACGGATGGGCGTGGGAGGAGCTGATGGGCGGCGGCGGCCTGCACACGGTTGGTTCTTGCATCATCGACCTCCTGAGCTACCTGACTGGGGGGCGGGCCGTCCGCGTGCACGGGATGCTCAGGACCTTCGTGCGTTACGGTGGCACAGGCAGCGGCATTCGCTCCGTCACGGCTGACGACTACGCCTGCTTTCAGCTGCTCATGGCAGGGGGTGTGGTCTGCAACGTGACGCTGAACTTTAACCTCCCGGGCGCCGACCTCCACGAGGTCATGCTGGTGGGGTCGTCCGGGAGACTGGTGGCCAGGAGCACCGAGCTGTACGGCCAGCGCAATGACACGAAGGGGGAGGAGCTTCTTTTAAAGGACAACGAGTCGGGGGCGGGGCCTTCGGTCACGGGACTGAAAGCGATGGTGACTCAGCTCCGTCTGTCCTTCCAGGCGCAGGAGGACCGGCGGTCGTGGGCGCGGCATCCCATGTCCATGGCGGCTACGTTCGAGGACGGGCTTTACGTCCAGACAGTGGTGGACGCCATCAAAAGGTCGAATCGTACCGGAGAGTGGGAGAGCGTGGAGGTTCGAACCGAGGATATAGATCCTAATCAGAACTACAGAACCGCTCCAAACTAAAATAACCAACGGGTCAGAAACACCACGGCGGGATACACGTGGTATTTGTTGACTCTGCTAACATGGCAGTCTGTTTTAGGTCAAACACTGCAGACTGACGTACAAAGAAAGCACTTTCCACACACCAGACAACAATCGCTCGACCTCCGGGTTAGTCAAGTTCTCAAGTTCTGTAGAGAGGAGACTCGCGTCACGGCTGCAGAATTTATTGACACTGAAGCAGAAAAAGAATAAACTTTCTCAGATCATACTTAAGTCTCGCTATTAAGGTCGTGTGACGGCTCAGTGTCGTGTGTGTGTGTGTGTGTGTGTGTGTGTGTGATGTCACTTCTCTCGCGTGCTACGCCTTTAGAAATGTGACGAGTCGATTGTATAATCCCAACATTACAGTTTTTACGATGTCACACTGCAGCATCGGCCCGTTACCTCGCCTCTGACTTACTCCGTTACCCGACTATGCACATGTCCCCTGCATACAAACCAATCCTTACTCACTACATTACCCACAATGCAGTGCTCCTGCTGTAAACACAGTACACCTCTGCCTCTCCTGTCAGTCTGAGCATATTCCTGACTTTATCATACAGTACAACTGTCTCTCTCACACACACACACACACACACACACACACACACACACACAGGAGATCACGGCACTGCTGACCCCAAAAAAAGCAAACAGCGTTCTGATTTAGGCTCTCTGTGTTTAGATTTGTGATAAATACTGACAAATTAAGAGATTGTTTGGAAAAGAGTCTCTACTCAGAAATATCTTTCTAAGAAAGAAGAAAATTCGGGGATTATCAGGGATTTCTTTCTGTTTCCTTTTGCTTTTTGATTTGTTTATATAACAAATAAGGACGTGCACTGATTTGGTAATATATTTTTCTTTCATTTTCACCACTAGATGGCGTGGTTTTAGGTCTGCTAATTCCGTAAAACCCTGATATTTTTAAAGTAGATTATACTGCATTGCAAACTTCACACATTTACACTATATAACTGTATAACTCGTAAACTTTCTTATAAAATGACCTTCAATATGAACGGTGCTCTAAGTTAATATTATCATCATTATCAGACTTGTGAGCTGAGGGAACTTTGTTCAGATACATATGCTACAGTTATGCACATCATTAGCTGAAAGGTTAAAATGTTTATTTATTAACTTAAAGAAATTCTGCTCTTTCACACAGGAAGTGGATCGCGCAGTCTGTTATGTGAAAAGCTTTTAAAGCTCATCTTTTTTATTTTTTTTATATGAAGTGAAGAAACACTGGAGTTATGTCACTGGAAATAGAGTGTGTGTGTGTGTGTGTGTGTGTGTGTGTGTGTGTGTGCGTTCGTTCGTTCGTTCGTTCACCGTTAATCTCTACACTAAACTTCACAATGAGGTGTTCAGCTGTGAATATTTTTATTTGTCATATTTTATTTTAACTTTTTTAGCCGAGTATTCATGCAGAGTTAATCCAGAATGTTTATTGAACTGAACAGCAGCATCAATGCCGTCTCCATGCTCTGATTCTCTCATACGTGACTTTCACTTGTCGGACTGTAGCGTGACGCTTGCTGCAAGTTGCCATCTACTGAAATGTTCTAGAAACTAATGTGTCAAAAAAACAAAAAGCTGCATAGAGTTTGCAGCATATTTATTGCCTAGAACTGAGGTGTGTGTGTGTGAGAGAGAGAGAGAACATGGTTCCTTGAGGATTTAATAAAATAGTTTGGAATTTATTACAGTTGTCTCGGCTGCTTCTGTTTTAAAATTATTAAGTATTTTCCTGTGCAGATTTTATGAATGCAGGCCGTCTGAGTCGTCCTTTATAGCATGAAATCACAGGCAAAAGACTCTTAAATAGTGCACCATTCTTAGTTCCAGTGAAGGGGAATTATAACACTACAGCGTACAGAGACATTCTGTACAATTGCGTGCTTTAAACACCGCAGAAACAGTTTGGAGAAGACCCTCATATGAGTGTCAGGGGTGCACATACTTTTGGCCATATAGAGTATATTCAATATCTTCAGCTTGCTTGATAATCATAAGGTGAAGTTTACCTAATATTAATTTAAAGAAAATGAGATGTTTCACACAACAGTATTTCAGCACTTAAACAGAGATAACGGACATTAAAAAATATGATTTTTATTCTACACACCTTTTTATTAATATGTGCATTCACTTTTGTCATGTTCTCACTGCAAAGTAATCAACTGTGAACTATGAAAATATAAAACCTCAAAATATTCTTGTTCTAGATTAAACTGCCTCTAATCACGCATATAAATCAGCTACAGTTTTTTTTACCATTTTCTTTGTTTACTGCGAGATGATCTTCCACAGTTAGTGTGAACTTTCTCACCTTCCAATAAAGACCACCACTGCACTGAAACCAATTTCAGGAAATGACTTAATTTTTTAAAAAAATCAACTGTGCAAACTGAGATAAGCTTCAACTGTCACTGCTATCATTTTTTACTTTTTAAATTTTATTCTGCTTGTTAAGCTGTTATGGAAAAAGTTCAAAATTTAAAAACGTACCACATATGAGACAAAGTCGTGACATAGTTCTAAAAGTTCTGTTTAATTTGTAGAATTTATATATATACACACACACTACCAGTCAAAAGTTTAGACACGCCTTCACTTTCATAGGTTTTGTTTTTGCTCTTTTCTACATTGTAAAACAATACTGAATACCTCAAACTATGAAGCAACATATATACTGAATTATGTAGTAAACAAAAAAGTGTGGGAAAAAAAAAAACCCAAAACAAACAAAATATGTTTCATATTTTAGATGCTTCAAAGTCGCCCCCATTTAGCTTGATGATATTGTGGGCGTTATCTTAACCAGCTTCATGAAGTCGTCACCTGGAATGCTTTTCAGTGAACAGGTG
>JAQQZX010000007.1:24046171-24066284 GCA_030068355.1 Notoglanidium maculatum | reverse complement strand
CCTGTAGCCATGACTGACAATTTCTTGACCCTCCTCCCTGACGACATGCAAGGATGTGAACACACAAACTGCCACACGCTCCTCATTCTACTGCTGTTGTGTAGCCTTTCAGCAACCCTGTGGCAGGCGGAGAAGCGCATGGCCACGGGGTGGAGCGAGAGAATGCAGCATGGATAGAGCACGATAATCAGCGTGTCTCCTCACCAGTTTGTGGATATTTGTTGTGTTTGTTAGTTTAAATTCTGTAATCATTCCAATTTGGGGGAAAAGCTCCTGAGACAATTTGCTCAGTAACTCTCTTACAGTGTGTTTTGCTGGTTTTACACATAATCAGTAAACAGCTTCTCACAGTTTCATTCAAAATTGAGTATAAAATTGGTTTTACACAAACATCCATTCCAGCCCCAAATCAGTGATTCACTTGTGGATTTGAACTTGTAGTGTACTCTCTCATAGTTGATTAGAAATTTATAAGAATGTTTTTGTTAGTTCCTTTTTGCTTTTCTTAGTTACAAGAGAACCAAAATAATGACAGTTTATTGAAGGGTAAACAAACAGACGAATAGGTTGAAGTCCCATTCAAAAGAACCTAATTATTAAAGCTACTGACTGACACTAGGTGACACCATTGTGTGGAAACTTATTTATCACTTAGTGTCAATCAGTAGCTTTTTATCTATAGATTTTTTCATCTGTATCATTGTAATTCACGTCCTGTCCTGGTCAGATATTAATGCCGAACGTTTACATTTTATTTCAGGTAATTTGCGGATTGTTTCTTTTTTCCAACATAAACTTCTCGTGCATGAAGTGACTTCAGTTCCCTAACGAACTGTAGCGGTCATGGACTTCCCATAATGCACTGCGTTGTTTGGTTTGATTCGCGCGCGCCCTTTATTCCTCTCAGAGGAATACCGCGAGTTACTATGGCAACATCTCTTCAGATTTCTCCTCAGACTTTTGACTAATTAAAGTGGCGGGTTTGTCGTTTTGTAAAGTTGCGTATATGGTCATACGGCTTATAGCTGTCTCGGTAAATTTATTGTTCTTAGGTTTGAAAGTGAGTGAATAGCGAGTTAGCTAACGTTGCGCGCGCGAATGCGACGGAACGACTTTCCTGTCGCAGAGTGATGATGAAACCCATGTCACGTAGTGTATGATATTAGGTAAGTAGAATCTATTTTGGATTTTTTCCAGCCGCGAATTTTAAAAGAAGTTTCGTACAACTTTGGAAATCATGCACTAGTTGGTGAAAATGATGCGATTTCCGTCTCGCACGCTTCGTAATTTCATACTTCCTCACGGCCATCTTTGCTGAAGATAATAACGTGTGTCGCTGCAGAGACACCGCCTGTCCTGTAGGGGGTAATAGAGTCGCAGTCACAGCGTTCAGAACAAAACCAACTCTCAAATGGCGGCACGAAAACGAAGCATAGTGTGGTCATTTTTCCAAGCCGAAGACGATAAAAGAGTATTATGTCTCCTTTGTATGAAAACGGTTTTATATTTCGGTCATACGACCAACATGCTTCGCCACTTACGAGCGAAACATCCGAATGATTTCTCCGCTTTGGACAAGAGAAAATCCACATCGGGAAAAAGCGCATCCAACCATAATAACGGCTGTGTAGAAGGTTTGGACTGCTGCTAGATTCTAGTTCTTTTAATATATATTAATAGATCACCTGTTCTTTTTAAAAAAATTTTATCCAATAGCACTATTGGGACATTTAGCTCTTTGTATTAATGTAGAGTCTGTAAGCTGGGCTAGGCTATCTAGCTAACTCTTGGCGCCAACATTATCATAACCTGCGTTTAAAAGGCTACGCTAAATCAGACGTCAGAAATACCGCTCACAAAACCTGTTTCAAGTCAACAAAATAAATATCAGAGCTCCGAAGCAGCTGAGTTTATTGATCTTCGCGCGGTAGCTTTGCTAACTGGCTAGCTGGCTAATATTCGCTGAATGTTCTTTCTCCGCGTCCTGCCTTTTTTCAGGCGCCATTTTTGCCCCTTCATGTCCTCACACTTACCGTCAGAAAAGTAAAGCATTAAAAGTGAGGATCTATAAGATTTGAGTTTCAATAACGGCACGCTACACTCCGTCCTAATCCGGTGCGAGTGTCACGCGCAGCTCTGTTCACTTCCACTAAAATGAATCACTCATTTTGAACTTCGTTAATGGATCGAGCGAATCGGTTCTCTAAACCGACCGAATCGAAATGTATCGAATCGACTGTCTCAGTGATGGAGATCCTGCGTTACTTTGCACACAGAAAGCACGATGTCACTCATTCCTCAGTCATGGTCCATAGCTCTGTATCATTATTGTTATTATTGTTAATATTATTAAGTTCAGTTAAATTTATTCTTAATATTTAAAATCCATTAAAAGAACTTTTCTCTCTTTTCCATGACTGATTATGGGTTCTTGGAGTTACCATCTTTTCACCTCTCGATCTTTACAGTGACCGTTATGATGGATGAGCAGCAAGTAGAGGTCCCAGCCGAGGTGGGAGACGCCGAGATGGACGGGGCGATCCGAGGAATCCTGTGTGCCGCTGCAGGAGAAGCGGCAACAGAAGGTGAGGCATCCGGGTGCGAGGGAGAGGGCAGAGGGACCCAGGAGGGCAGCCCTGCACCCACCCAAACCCCAACCTCACGCAAGTGGAGCGCAGTATGGGTTCATTACCGTAAAGTGGACCAGGAGAAGAAGGCACTGTGTTTGCTGTGCATGGAGAAGATCCAGCACCAGAGCAGCACCAGCAACCTCATCAGACACCTGCAGAACAAACACCCAAACGAGTATGCCCAGCTCGAGGAGCATTCGCAGAAACGACCCCCCAAACGCAAAAATGAGGATCCGGATTACGTCCCTGCGACTTCACCCAAACCTCGTGCCGTGCCGGCCAGCCGCATCGTCCCGTCTCAGCTCAGCAGCAGCCTGACAGGTACAAGTCTCCCCAGGTTCCTTTTCTCTCGCTTCATATCATGTCAAAAATCACAGCCTCGCTTAGTTAAAAATAAAAAACAGTAATTATAGTATAATATAATCATTGTAATTCATCAGTTGTTTTTGTCTTTTAGATTTGTTTTTTTTGTCCTGCAGTTTATTATTGTTTATATTGCAGTTGTTAGTTGCAGTATTATTGTATATATATTGCAGTTTAATAATTATTATTATTTATTATTGTTACCTTTATTGTCCAGTAAAGACAATAGTTAATTTAGTTATTCGTGCTGTCTGTTTGCGTCAGTAGTTGACTGGAGCGACGGCCGGAGGATCCTGGAGCGCGAGCGCGAGCTGACGGAGGCGTTGAGGCGTGTGCAGCAGGAAGAGGGACGAAGTTTGCAGCAGCAGAGGGATTTAATGCAGCAGATCCGAGAGCTGGATGCGGAACGGCGAGCACTTCAGAACCAGAAACGCGAGCAAGAGGACGAACATCACAGACTGAAGAGGGAAAGGGAGGAGCTGGAAACCATCAAGATGGAGCTCCAGAAGGAAAAAGAAGAACTCCACAAAGACAGGGAGGAGCTTTTTAAGGCCAAGGAGGAGTTTCGTAAAGAGAGGGAGGAACTGGAGAGGCAAAGACAGGAAATGCATAGAGAGGGACACATACAGGGCCCAGTGTCCGAGTTTTACAACTGTTGATTCGTCTTAATGCTTCACTGTTAATGCAAGCTCTTTCCAGTTCTTTGTCATTTTTAAAATGTTTAGTGAACGTAGCTGACAGATTTCATTACTTTGCCTTGTCCCCCTCTGGACATACTCCATGTTGAGACAGGATGATGATGATGTGATGATGGAGGAAACTTTTCCTTTCATTTCACTGTGTCATTTTTAACATTGTAAGTTCTGCAGAACTCAATACAGCATTCTCACACACTGCTGTCACAGAGCCGTCCTTTTCTAATCGCCTCAGTGTCTGGTTTTACAACCCGAAACCTGACAGTAGCCTATCTGTTGCACTGCACAAAGTTTTGGCACCCCTCTACCCTGTCTATCGGCGTACCAGGACCACTGAGCAGATCTGACGGGTGTTTGATGGTTTTATTTGTTTTTTTTAATTGAACCATTTGCTTGTGAATGATCTGAGTATCCATGACCCTTCCGTGACCCCATCTTTCAGCAGAATGGCTGTATTCAAGTTGTAGTCAGCTAAACCTGAAATTAGATATCACTAGAAAGAGCTTAACTAAATTGTGAATTGTATTTCCTGAATATCGTTACACCTAGACTTACTATTATTAGCCTAGTGTTTTCTGTGTGACTGTTCCACGGGCTAGAAAGTTCTTTTTTATTTTTTATTATTGTGGTTCATTTTATAAATGAAACACGAATTGAGGCTTTTAAAAGTTGACTGAAAAACAAGATCACCTAATGTAGGAGGAATGTTTTCTGTTTATAATGTTTATCAATATTTCATGCATAAAAGATACAACTGTTAAAAACAGTTATGTTTTCAAAAGTATACGTTAATTATGATTATAAATTTAAAAAAAATCATCTTGACCCTGGTACTATGAAACTATACAAGTCCTATTCTTAAAAACATGAACTACATGCATGTAGAGTTTCACCCCATTCCTGAAAAAATAAAAACATTTCAGAAGCATTGTCACTGCACAAATCATTAATTACCAACAGGGCCCCAGATTAATTTATGGTTTTAAAAATAAAGGCCACCTGAGCCCTGATTAAGAGGCTATAAGTGAAGCGTTAAATGGGAATGAATGAATGCCTCATTTTGTTTACTTAATTTCTAAAAGAAGTGAATATGGTCTTATTTAATCAAGAAAATGTGAAGCTTCAGCAGCTGCATGCCCAAGCCTCCACTGCGCATGCGCGACCTTCCGCTTACTCCTCGTAACGATCCTAGGCAAAGTACGTAAACAGACTTGACAAAACGAAATATTTCTTATTATTCTTTAATGATAGACGTTCAGTCTTCACTACAACATGGGATATGAAATGAGCAGTTTTTACAACCTTATCTCTGGTACACAACACAAATGTCTGGTACGAGAACTGCTTGTTAGCTTTACAAACTGTAACCAAATAAACGGAACTGTGTCTGTGAGACTACATAACCTGGTTTGTTTTATGAAACAGTCTTGGCACTGTTAATATCTACCTGTTAAAAAAATTAAAGAGCTTGGACCAGAACAAAAGTAGCATTAAACCTCCTCTTTGTCTGTTGCTGATTGTTTTCTCCTAGCCAGCATCCACAGAATGCGCATTTGTCGACCAAATTTGAAGAAAAATAATGATTTTTATACCCAAAACATGTATTTCTGGATTTCAGCGTCGCGAAAGCGTTTAGTTTTATAAACACACCTAGTTTGTCCCTTACCGCGGCCCGTTGTTGAGTCACGTGACGTACTGTAACGAACTCGCACTCAAAATGGCTGCCTGTTAAGTTCTCAAAATAACACGACTTTTTGACACAGTAGCTTCTTCTTTTTTTTTTTTTTACCAGGTTTATTCATTTGTACTTGTTTATTTGTTAACATTTATTTATAGAACAGGCTATTTCTGGTGTCGATGTGGTTCCTTTTTGTGTGATTTGAATCCAGTTAATCACCCAGTCGAAGGAGACTTAATTATAAGATAATTACTGACTTAACCAGCGACTGTTTGGGTTGAAGACGTTCAGCTCCATCATGCCTTTACATTACTGTCCACACTGCGGCTCAAAACTGCAGCCTGGGTTCAAGTTTTGCCCGTCCTGTGGAGAGAAGCTGCCCAGCCTGGCACGTGTTCCCGAGTCCACACACAGCCGGGTGTCGGCGCTCCCTGAGCCGGTGTGTAAACTCAGCACACAGCTGGGGTTAATGAGCGCAGCCCCGGCCCTGACCCAGGACATCATCATAACAGGTAAAAATACAGGCAAAAATACAGTGAAGTGCGTTTTCCCTCTTTTCTGTGTTTGTTGTACAGTTTATCTACAGTTATATAGGCTGCCGAATGTTTCATAATTACAGTCACCTATATATATGAGTTATTGATGGCTGTAATATAGACATAAAGGAAAAGTTTAAGGTGGATTTTCTCCTTTCTGCCCTCTGGTAAGTGGCTCTGGGCAACACACACACGCACACACACACACACACAAGAGATTCAGGGACAGATTCTATTCCAATATTATTATAACACAGTAATGTGCAATATTAGCTAATACTAAACATTAATCATCTGAACGTTCTCTTAATTCTGCTCGCTTCCATGCTCATTATTCTCACACTGTCACTTTGTTTATTACTAAAAAGCTGCTGCAGTGTTCTCTCTACTGCAATCCTCATTCTGCCCTCTTTATATTGTTCCCTTGCTGTCGCATCACCTCACTGCCTCATGGTAAATGCTGTATTTTATGTTGTTACACATTGTTAGTTGTCTCCGAGTAGTTAGTATTGTATTTTGTACTGAGTATGAATTAGTATTGCACTTCTCTACTGCTAATTGTCTGGTCTGTGGAGAAGCATTCAGATGAGCATTTCATTGTATTTTGCACACGACAATAAAACGTTGAACATGCTATGGAAATGGTCTATAATTAGAGACACCGCTGTGGCTGTAATATAGCGATAAAGGCAAAGTTTAAGGTGGATTTTTCCTGAATTTGCTTCAAAAGTAGAAATGAGCTCCAATTTATTATGCTAACACTCTGGCAGATCCTCAGCTGTGTTGTGCTGGAGGCATCTAATACACTGAAATGTCATAATTAAGCTTTACCATTTTTACCACATACATATGAAACATTTAAGTTTATTATTTAAGCCATTGGACCAAAAAATAATAATTATTAATATTCTGTGCTGCACACTTGGTCAAAAATAATATTCAACCTTGAATAGTATGAGACACCAGTGTTATCCCATTGAAAACTCTACTGTCAGTGTCACATAATATTTTAATACTGTATATGTTGCATGCCTTGCGCATTAATCATCATCATCATCATCATCTTTCGGCTATTCCCGTTAGAGGTTTCCACTTTTTCCTGTCCTCCGCATCTTTCTCTGTTATGCCAACTCCCTGCATCTATAATTATAAGTTATGCATATTGTAGGGTTAGATCATTAAATAAAGTAATTAGAATGCATATATATATATTTCTTAATTTCATGAAAAAAAACCCTCTTAAATCTCTGTGATTCTTTGGCTTTCCACATTTGCAGCTCCAACACATGTACACTTCAGCATCTGATCATAATACCAAGAAGCTCATAGTGTCAGATTGTAAGATCACAGAACTCAAGCCTGGGTTCATGGTTCAGCACAACCTGCAAACAAACCTGAAATCAACTAAAAATGATTTGAAAGGCTTACATTCCGCTTCATTTTGTTCTTTCTGTACAGATGCTTCTGGTGATCCGTCCTCTTCCTCCTCGTCCTCAGCACTGATTCGCTCTCCCATCAGCTCCACGCGCAGATCCAGCGTCAGGAAAACCAGGAATCTATCCACCCCACCTAAACCTGCAGAAAACAAAGGTGAAGGATCTGAAGGATCTCAGACTGATCTGATCAGACTGGATCAGAAAGCCTTAACGTCCCCTCGGATTTCAGATCAGAGTCCCGTCACGTCGCCTTGGAAACGAAAAGAGTCCCTGGAAGTGCAGGAGGAGGAAGAGCGAAAGAAAGTGTTCTCTCGGTCTCCCCAGACTCCGCCCTCAGGTGAGCGATTATGCAACAGTGGAGAAAAGTATTGAGAGGCGTATGGGGAAAATATAATGTTCCTTTTCTCAGCTGTGATTCAGACACGTGCAGCATCATATTGCAGCATTTACGTTTCCAGCAGTGTAAATAATCCTGCTGTTGTGTTCTGTGTGTCTCCATTGAAAGCCAAAGCTAAGCGGACGAAGCGAGCGTGTGCTGTGGAGCCTGTGCAGGAAGGACTGGAGATTTGTGACCAGTCAGGCAAGAAATGGAGCCTCGGGGGGCTGTTGAGTCAGACGGACGTGGAGCTGACGTACGAGGGTATGATGATTTCACTTTCAGGACGCTGATCACACATTAAAGGTCACATCGCAGAAATGAAGAAGAGCACTCTTAGTTTAGGATTTGACATGTAAGGGAAAGGGGTGGGGCCAAGGAGCTCGCTTTTGACATGGGGGTGGAGTCTGTTTCTGGGTCTGGAAACATGTTTACTGTTACAGTCAGTATTTTTACACGCAGCATGAGAACAATACTGGGGTGAAGCGTCATGTGTAAAACTAAGATTTATAAGCTTCTTTGGGGGGGTGCGTGCGCATTAAACCTGTAATCTGTGTTCAGTTCACCAGGTTGGTGTGCGGAGCTCATCTAATGACGCAAAACACATAATGCGACTGGTGAGGAACAGAACACACACATTATATATAAAATATATAAATACCAAGTGCTGTGTGTGTGTTTATGTTGTGTATGTTTACACCCTGTACGCGTGTCCTCCTGCTCAGGGTGCCAAAGATGGACAGCTGTTTACCGAACAGAATTTTCTTCAAAGAGCTGCCAAACCTGCTGCAGGTCCGTGTGTAACCTCTCGCCCCGATGGGCCTCGTTTATCCAGCTGGATATGCACACATTTATTCATAAATTGTTATTATGAGTGTTTACACAAGAAATTTGGTATTTGTGAAAAGTTCTTAAATGTGAGTGAGTGTAAATTTACACATACATTACAGAACTTTACCTTTTATGGAGTTTTGTGGGCGTCACTAAATGCAAATGAGCCTTGCTGGGAAAGCGTTTTGGGCTTTTTGGGAGATTTAATAGCGTATATTACACGAATACAGAGAAATTCACAGCTTGTGTTCTAGCAGAAAACTTGTAGTTTGGTTTGGTTTACGCAAATGTTTGCGAAAGATAGGTGCACTGTGTGTGATTTGGGGATCTATTATCAGAAATGGAGTATAATATTCATCAGTGTGTCCTCATTAGTGTATAATTAGCTGTAACTCTGAATCGTTGTGTTTGCGTAAGTTTAGAGCGAGCCCTTTATACCTACACAGGGGGCGGGTCCACCTCTACGGAGCCGCCATGTTGCGCCGCTACAGTAGCCCAGAACGGACAAACCTCTAGAGAGCGCCTTCTGCTTTTCACGTTTTTACAAGCGGCAGCGTGAATCCGGAAGGAAGCACCGGAAGGACGACGAAGAAGAAGAAAGGAAGACGAGGAGAAGAAAGAAGAGGAAGCAGTGTTTGCTGGAGCTGGAGAACACGTTTGAGAACCAAATGTTGAAAAATGAAGGATCGTATTTATTATTTAGCACAGAAAAAGCAAAGGAGTGAGAATGTAAGTAGTTGGAAGTACGCTACAGACTCCTGACGGCCACCGTATGCTCTGATACACGCCTGGAGAGGGAGGGGTAAATGAGGGGGGCAGAATCACACAGTGTGGGGCTTTAATTTTCAGTCTATAATGTTTTGTCAATAATGAAAAGCAATACCACCTGTGTGTTGTATCTCATATGGTAAAATATAATGCCGATGCGTTTGGATTGCTTTTAACAGTGGATGATGTTCACCTCTCACACACTCGGATGTGTTTATTTACTAATACTTTTCAGTGTGATGTGTTGTCCTCATGTCACAAATGAAAATCAGTCCTGTCTGTGTATTTCCCTTTTGATTGTTTTTTATCTTTCAAATAATCTTAATATATTGTTTTCATAAATGTAAATAACTGTTGAATCTTAATTTAATGTTTTATGATTATATACAACTTTAATACTAGGGTTGTTGCTTATTGTTGATATGTTTTTTTTTAATGCTCATTTAAGTTTAATTTGAACAAATGGTAGAAGACAAGGAACAGGGATGAGGAATGTAATCTATATAAAAATTAAAACATGCAAATGATGTGTGATAAGATTGTACGTAATGCGGTAGCTCGTGCTTTCTTACTCCAGTTTGTCTAAAGATGCTCATTAACGAGGCCAAAAGCTATCAGATGAAATTTCATTTTTAAAAATGTGCATGTATCTTTGCAGACATCTGACTGCTGGAACGTTTTGAGGGGCGTGGCCAAGTGGAACGTTCCAGAGCAGTACGGGGGGCGGGGCTAAGACTGAGGCGTTTAGTTAGTGTAAAATCTAGAATGTGAGACGTAAAGTCGGAACTGATTATAGGAACTGATTTTTTTTTTTTTTTTGTTGCGTAAATCTGAAATGCATTACATTTTTCAGGAATTTTTTTTTTCACGGTTTGGAATGACGGTAGCACTGAGGTGGGAGTCGGGGTGGGGAACTGGGGTGGCAGGTTTTCCCCCGTGCCACCCCCAGAGCTACATCCTGATAAATAATATCTATCTAGACTGGAGAGTAGGTGTGTACTGTGTGTGTGTAGGTGAGTGACCTGACCGAGTCTCAGCGTACGGATGAGAGCGACGCCTGCATGTTGTTCCTGTCTGATGGGACGGTGTTCATCCCCGCGGTGCTCAGCGCCGCCGCCTGGGAGCACATGCAGGAGTGAGTACAACACACACACAACTTATTAACTGCGTGTTATGACACCAGCAACTAAACACCTGAGCCCTCGTCTAATTTTACACCATCATCATCCTCATCAGCAGCAGCCTATTGTAACTCTGCCTGAACCTGTCGAGCCAAAACACACTTACAACATGTTAAAGACTCAAATATAACAAAAAGTGCAGGTTTATCTTCTGCTGAATTCACTCCAGGAGGACACTGCACTAAATATATAAGATTTAGAAGTGAATAATAATTAGTTCATTTAATGTATATGTATGTCTTATGTATTTATGTTAATAAAAATGTGCCTTAATCACTTTTGTGTAGGATATTAATAGTCTTGTTCTCTAATGGCTGATTATTATTATGATCATTCAGATTCACGTAGGTCTGTTCTTATTTATTTATTTGTTTGTTTGTTTGTTTGTTTTGTTATAATGATCAAAATATGCAGAGTTCATACAAGAGTAACACTTAATATTTTAATAATATTAAAACTACTATTAGTATTGGTCATATTTTGAAAGTAACTGAAAGATTCTTAAAGTAAGTTTTATCTATACATATAAATGTATAATTTTTTATTATATTATTTGTAACTTTTTTTTTATTATTATTACATTTTTAGGGTTTTGCATTAATAAGATACATTTTAATATTTGTTCATTTTTATTTAAAAATGTTTATCAGATGTACGGATTATACGAGGGTTTGTGTCAATGACGGTCATATTAAAGGTCCTAAATGCTGTTTTATTGCTTTTAAATGTTTTTAAATGTAGTATTAATTTGAATTTGAAAGTAAATAGAATTATTTAAAAAACATTTCCTTTCTGAAGCTCGAGAACAGTAAGTCATCCTCAAGCAGGAGTTAAATTAAAACCTAAATCAATCAGTGAATGAAGAAAGTGTTGTTTAAGTTGTGATGTACATGTTTACGGAGGTTTGCGTCAGGAATAACCTTCGGTCTGTGTGTGTTTCAGGTTAGAGGAGAGAGACACATTCTCAGGTCTGGACAACACGACCGTGTCGGTGCGAAAATTTCAGCTGAACTTCCACATGGACCCGGAGCTGGTACGGCAAATCACGGCCTTCAAATATATTCACTGATGCACAGCTGTGTGAAAAAGTTTACACACCCCCAGGAGAAGTAAATCGATAGCAATAAGATGTTTAGTGTTTGGTTTCAGATGTTATCCTTTATTATCACAAGTGAGAAAAGAAATGCTTAAATAGTGTGTTGCTATTAATAATAAAAATTACTTTATTACTATAAAAAAAAAACAGTAAAAATGTCACTTTAAAAGTTTGTGCCCCCTGTAATGCAATGCTAGTATACGTGAATAATTACACTCAGCATTGGACTGTGTTTATTTCAGAGTTCACATTCTTTTGTTTCATCGCCCTTTTCAGACATCCTGTCAGTTTTATCTCAGTGTTCATCAGATCGTCACTGTGGGTCGAGTCAACCGGCATCTCCGGCCCCCGAGCTGGCAAGGCTTTCCACCATACGCGATCATTATACTTAAACCTTTTCATTTTCATTTAACAAGCCGCAATATTTTTAACCGTCTCTTTCTGTTTCAGCACGATGCTGCCGTCAGTCAGGCAACAAATCCTGAAGACGTGGCGGTGCGTGTGTGTGTGTGTGTGCGCGCGCGCGTATGTATGTGTGGTCGCTTTTCTGTCTCCTGATGTATATCTTCAATTTTCACTTCAGATCCCTGATGAAGGAAAGTTCAGTCACTTCTGTGAACTCACAGTCAGGTCGGTGACACACACACACATCTCTAAACCTGACTCGTGCTTTGAGTCGTATTTACAAATAATAAACGTAATTATCAAAATTATTTTATTTGCTGTTGAAATTTTTCTTCATAGGATTCCCACTTTCCTGTCTGATGGGGGCGTGGCACAATGACATCATCATGGACCTCCTGAATGATGCAATCAAGAAAATAGCCGCACCCACCGTGGGTCACCTGGGGACGGCCACGCCCACTCACTGGCACCGAGAGAGACTTCGCTGCAGGGTAAGCCAGTATCCATAGCAACCGGGTGGTACCAGCTGTCAGTACAGCATCCAAACAAGCGTGTGTGTGTGTGCGCGCGCGCGCCTGTTTTTTCCAGGGTGAGGAGTGTTTCAGCACTCCTGTGTCTCATCTCCTCATCCCACAGGAGCAGAGGGAGATGTTGACAGCTGATCCCGGTACTGTACTGTCTCCCGTCTAATTAATTGCTCCTTATCATTACGGACCTTCGGGAATTCCACCAGACGAGCGCACGAGCTTCTCCACGCATGTGTTTTTGTTTCCCCCTTAAATGTTCCTGTGCTCAGGTGTGTCGAGTTCGAGTGAAACTCCGAGCGGCCTGGTGCCTCCTCATGAAGCTGAACCGGTGAAGCGGCCAATCACGACGCAGGATGGAGGCGGAGACTCGCCAACTCCGGCTTCCGATAGGCCAGAAGATGGGCATCAGCTCACCCTGAACATCAGCAGAGCGGGTAGGAGACGTGAGCAGTGATGTGGAAATGCTGAGGAGAGTAAATGCTTCTCCAGGGAGCTTATTGTGATGTTATTGTGTTTCCCCCCCTTCCTCCTTTCCCCCACCCCTAACACACACACACACACACACACACACACACACACACACACACACACACCTTCACCTTCTCTTTTCTTCTGTTCTCTTCCCGGTCTCTCAGAGGTCTGGTGTGGAGGGGGAGGAGGAGAGAGCGGGGAACGAGAGAGCCCCTGGGATATGTTCTGCCCTGCTGCTGACCTGCTAGTAACTCCGTCATCTTCAGAGAGTAATTTTTTTTTTTACTAAATCTGTACAAACACACACACACAATGTTAGAGATTTGAGTTAAAATTCTACAGAATATAAGTTTTTGAGTGTGAGTGTGTGAGTGTGTGTGTGTATGCAGTAATCGTTTACACAGTGATCTAATTATAATCTACCTAATATGAAATTATTTAAATAATTATCATCTTAATTAGCATAACTCTTTACTCTATTTATATGATTAAATTTGCTATATTTTAGTAAATACTTTTGAGTAGATATTAATATAAACATTATGAATGTTAATATATTTGTTCCCAGACTGGCACTCGTTTATGTAAATTAAGGGTTGGTGGGTTTTGTTTTTGTTTGTTTGTTTTTCTTTAATTAGCAAAATATCTAAGCCTATAGATCATCATAAAGAGGTTTCAGTAGTGCAGATTTTAAAATATGACTTTTAATCATATTTATTATTATTTTTAACATTAGTATTACATATTATTATTCATCATTAAATCAATGAATATTTAATAGAATTAATAGACGTAGTGTAAATGTAAATATATTTTTATTACTTTTCCATACTGTTTTTTTTACTGTGAATAATAATAATTTTACTTATTTAATATTTTTTTTAAAGTGATATAAATAATTAAAGTAATATTTGTCGTCATATATGCAATTATAAATATTTTAAAGGTATTATTATTCCTCATTTATTGTTATTTATACAGGGTTTGTGTCAATAATACACCTTTTAATATTAAAAAGAATATTTGTAATAATATTTCAACCTTTTAAAGTCACATTTTGGAAGTAATATAAATATTTATTACTTTAAAAAAAAAAAGTATACGGTAAAGTATGTCGTAAATTGTAAATTCTCGGCAGAGTTTGTAATTAAAACCTGAATAAAGCTCAAAATCATTTGCTCTTTCTGTTGATACCTGATTGTTACACCTTTATTAGTGAACGCCTCAGAGTGTCCGAGTTTGTGTGTTTTGTGGTGTGTGTTGCCTTAAAAATATAACCAGTTGCTTGATTTTGTTAAAGGTTTGAACAGTAAATCTGCTCGTCGTTGTTCTCGTTGCTCGTAGGCAGCGTGGAGCCGGTCTCGCAGCAGGACGGACGCTCTCTGCTCACCAGCAGCGGCTCGGCCGAGGAGTTCGGGATCGCCGTTCCACCGTTTCAGAGACCATGCCCGTCTCCACATAGCCCCGCCCACCCGAGTGACCCGACAATCACGGACCTGCATCAGGAGCCGCAAACACCGAGTCTGTTAACATCGACCAAACACACTGCAGTCGAGTGTGAGGAAAAACAATCCCCGACTGACGCTCCCCAAAAAACACCACACCACGTGTCACACACACCACCCACCAAAAAGAGCCGGGTAGGTGCACACTCACACGGACACACACACACACACACACATGCAAAATCACACTGTCAGTTGTGTTGTAAATAAAATACATGTCCTCTTTCCTCTCGTGTCCACTCTCAGGTCCATTCAGACGGCAGCAGTTTCTCGTACATGTACGAACCTTGTCCGAACGTCGCCTCGGCTCTGAGTCGGTGCAAGTAAGTTCATCAGAAATAAAATAAACAAATAAATAATAATAATAAATCAGTGCATATAAAAACAAACAAAGCAAAGTACACACTCACTTTGTTTTCTTTATTTACATTTGTGTTTAAATTATTTCATGTCTGATTAAATCTAAGTGCATGGCAACATAATAAAGCTCTTCAAATAATTACAGTTTAAATCAACATCTGAAAAAGACATTTCACCGTTTATTCATGACTCAAATTTATGAAATGAATATTTTATTACATTTTCTTACTGAAGTGTGTAAAATGTGTTTATGTAAAGAATAGGGTAGGGTTGAAGATTGAGGTGTGTGTGTGTAGGGTCCCAGAGCAGCTGGTGCAGTGGGCGGTGGCTTACCTGGGGACTCCTCGACATGCACTTATTGTCAGCACCGGAGTGGAGCTGGGAAATGTTGCAGTGTTAAAATAAATCTTGTTCATATGTTTTATATGTTTGTTGTGAATAGTGTTGTAATGATCTTATTAAATAATGTTTTAGTGATGTGATGTCTTTTTATTAATATATTTGTTGCGTTTGTAATATATTGTATATAGAGTTTGGTTAAAAGTAATAAAAAATCATCACAATGATAAAATACATATTGCTTGGAGTAATAAAGGGGTTTGAATCAATAATAAATGTAATTTTTTAATTAAGTCCAGTTTAATAGAAACACATGTACACCTGCTCAGTCATGCAGTCGTCCATTCGGCCAGTCACGTGTTAGTGTTTTATATGCAATACATAAAATCGTACGGATACAGGTCAAGAGCTTCAGTTAGTGCTCACATCAAATATCAGAATGGAGAAAAATATTTTCAATTCATGGTTGTTGGTTTGGTGAAAATTGCTGATCTCCTGCTGGGATTTTCAGACACAACAGTCTCTAGAGATTACATAAAACGGTGCAGAAAACAAAAAGCATCCTGTAATTGTCGGTTCTGCAGGTAGAAATGCCTCATTAAAGGAACCGGCTCCCTTCCCTGAATCCAATATGCCTCATCTTTTCTTTCCTTTGAGGCCACCCACGAGACAGCCAAGACCGGTCCATTACATGTAGAATAACCATACAAACACAGAATGGATCAGATGAAAGAATTTAAAATGTATATTTCCCTTTACAATATATTTTAAATTTCATAGTACATTTTAAGACACATGGCCTAGGATGCTCGCAGACTATTGCATACGGTTCTTGGAATATTACCACCAGTACCATTGAAAACCGTGACTTGCTACATGGAGCAGAGGATGCTGGTAGGGTGAGTCCGACCCCTTTAATGAGAGGTTAGAGGAGAATGACCAGACTGGTTCGAGCTAGCAAGAAGACTGTAGTATATAAAGTAGGCACTCTTTACAACTGCGGTGAGCAGAAAAGCATCTCGGCACACACAACACATCGAGCCTTGATGAGAGCGAGCTACAGCATGACACCATGTCGTGTTTCACTCCTGTCAGCCAGGAACAAGAATCTGACACTAAACTGGACAGGTGGAGACCGAAGCCCAGAAGATATTTTTCCAATATTCAGTTGTCCAGTTTCTCTGGCTACTGGTTTATACTTTTGTCAAAAATGTGTTTTTATCAAATAGGTTGCCTTGACATTGGTCTTGTTTGTAAAAGTTATATATACAGAGTCAGCCAAAAATATATCCACACTTCAGGAACACTTCTACACATGAATGTCTGGAAGCCACCACTTTGAGCACCTCTTGTAACTGTAGAAGCCAAAGGGAACTTGTATTAATCTCCTGATGTCAGAATAAATTTAGTATTAAAATATTTATACAAATTTTTCTTTTCCTAAAGTGTGCATATTTTTTCTTTGGCTCACTCTGTATATATATATTCATTGTTTTCATTCACTGTATTCATTGTTGCTAAGAAAACGAGGACGAAGAAAACTTGACAAACGAAAAGGTTAGAGCGATTGTTTTGATGACGTCAAATTCATGCGACAGACTCGCCTTCTAACTCGGGGGCTGACATGTCTACTAAACGGCCCTCGAATGACACAAAGAAAGGGAAAAGTGCTAAAAAGAATAAGGAGGGTGAAGTCGCTGTCATCAGCTCGGACCTGGAGGATGATGTGATCCGGAATGGAATGAAAGAAGCTTGGAGGAAAAAGACGAGTTTCTCTCACGGTTCGTGTGTTCGTGTGCAGCGCACGTGCAGCTTTCTGACCCGTACCTGAGTTTAGACCTGAGTTTAATAAGACTGACATGACGCAGTAATAGAAACTTCAGCTGTAGCAGATTAGCCGTGTCACCTTCTGAATGAGATGTTTGCTTATTTATAGAGAAAACTGAATATATAAGATGAATAACACTTGCATTAAGTAATACCTGGAGCTTTGTGACACACTGGGACGATGCATAGTTTTACTGTAATGTTGGTTTTAAAAGTATTGGCACCCCGCAGTGCATATTTTTGTTCAGCTCCTCCCTAACGGCGCTGAGAAGGTTGTGTGATTTTTTTTTTTTTTTAACCTCCAGCTTGGTCTTGATCAGTTCCCAGTCACCCTTCAGCTCTCTGCTGTCACACGATAGCTAACTGTCTGTGGAAGGATCCTTAAAGGCTGCGTTTCAAGGATGCCATGTTATCGAATCCCACCGAAGGACTGTTTGATGTATAGGATCCTTCTACCAAGGACCGAGTCAGAGAAGCTTCAGAGATGAAAGTGTGAATCCTCAGCATTCTTAAAGCACCCACAATTCTATGTGCATGTACACAGCAGGATCTTTTCAACGACACACACCTGCACACATGCTAGACTGTTCCACTGTATATTCTCTGAATGCTAGGAAGGAGTCCTGTGTAGCCTCTGAAGGACCCATAACACCGAGGAAGCATCCTTGAGTTTGACAAAGTGCTATGGGCCTTCTTCCACATACACAGATACTCACGATTGGCTATTATCGCTGTGATTGATATGGGAAAGAAATGGCATTGGCATAGATGGGATTCGGACTTGCTAACGAGATTGGAGACAATCAGAGACCATGCGTGTCATTTCATTCAAGTTCACTTGGACGTCAGCTTCATCACTTCACACCGGGGATTTAACAGGGTTCGCAAAATATTGATTTTGCTTCCATGACCATTTGTGTTGATTTGGATGAAAGTTTAGGCTCATTATTTGATTGAACACTTCACCCAGGACATAATCTTCTGGCAGAGACAACCAGCAAAACTTTCCATACCATCAATCTTCATAAAAGCCCCAAAAAAAACAGCTCCAAAGCATCACTGATCCAACTCCAGATTTTGGTGATGGACACCAAATACGTCTTGTGCGGTTTGTTGTATTCTGGAGGGCAGAAATAGAACAATGCTAAAAATCAGGATTAAAATAATACTTTTAAAAAAACGTTTAGAAAGAACAACAACAACAAAAAAAAAAATATGTGAAGGGTGCCAATACTTTTGAAATGCCAGTCATGAAGAGAAAAGTGACTCATTTCTCATACTGTTTATCTGAAAATGGAGTGGATCGTAGTAAGGTTTATTTTATGCGTTCATGTGTCTCCTCTCGTAATGGGTGCCAATAATTCTGTAGTCGAGTTCTGACAATGTTCTACACTGTAGCCGCGTGTTGCTTTGATATGTAAGTGTGACGTGACGTGAGAAACGTGTGTGATGTGCGCAGGAAGTGTGCAGTTGGACTGCGAGCCGTTCCCTCACTGTAAAATCAGGAACTTGATTCAGAACGAGAGTTTTGTGGAGAATCTGAGAGACGAACTCCTGCGGCTGAATTTCCACAGCAAATCCAACGACCTGTACAAATTCCAGCAGGTACCTCTGTCAGCTCTGAGGGTATTCATTGTGGTTGGGAATTAACATCCTGATTAATTAAGATTGAAATGAGGAATTTGTGTCTTTCAGTCTGATGATCTGAAGAAGAGGAAAGAGCATCACATTTCTGAAATAAGGTGTGAGCTTTAGTGTTTATGAGGCTCTTATAGTACAAGAACATTCTGTGTTTCTGTAATCAGTGTGTTCTGTTACGTTGTGTGTGTAACGAAGTGTTCTGTTACATTGTGCGTGTGTGCGTGTGTTAGGTCACTTCTTTTCCTCCAGTTCCGCTTGTGGCTTTCTGAGGTGTTAGGAGTGGACTTTCAGCCGACTGTGGATATTTCCTGTGCTAAATACGAGCACACAGGTAATGCAATAACAAGCTGCTGTGTGTGTGTGTGTGTGTGTGTGTGAGTGAGATAAGGAGGAGCATAACTGCCTAATGTCGCTTGTCATCCCCTTTTTTACAGACGTCTTGCTGTGTCATGATGATGAACTCGAAGGTCGGAGAGTCGCCTTCATCCTTTACTTGGTGCCGCCATGGGACCCGAGTGATGGAGGAACATTAGATTTGTACAGTACAGATGGTGTGTGTGTGTGAACTAATTAAAGAATGACGTTTTTTATATATATATATATACAGTATTTAATGTTGTGGAATGTCAGTGAGGCAAATTAGTTCCAGTTGTCACTTATAGTTCAGACCAAAAGCGGCGAGAGCGTCAACGTTCACTCTGGTTGCCGTGCCAACGACACTGTTGAGGTTCATAGAGGCTCTGTGACGTAGATGAAGTAGGAGGCTATTTCCTATTAGTTCTTTAAAGAATAAAGTTATATATAGTTATATAACATTCTTTCAGAATGCTTTGTCTTGCAAACTTTATTTAAAACAACTGCAAAGCAAACAGACGTGAATCGGTATCTTTGTGCCGACTGACCACAGGTTGGGTATATTAAACCTCCTGAAATCTTTTAAATGTGAAAGAAAGAACTCGATGGATGAAAAAACCGAACAGTTATGATTCTGTCTTTAGTAAGAAAATAAACTCTCAACATAAATGAATTAAAAGCCTTTTGTCTGGTGTGATTTGGTATTTGGTCTGGTATTCTCTACGGCGGAGCACTTCTAGATTCTGATTGGATGCTGCCAAACCATGTCGTAGCTCATTACCATAAAGTTGTCCAGACTTGAGTTTTATTCTGACCCGTCCGCTGCTCAAGAGGCGCCTCCGAGAGACGCTGGCTCAGACAGGAAATGAAAGCCTTCTGCTCGTTTTGCCACTCTCGCTGTGTTTAGTCTGAACGCACCGTTCTGTTATAGCAGCTATAAACTGTTCCGGCTTAATCTCTGACTGTTACAGAACAAAACACCGGAGACTCCTTCTGTACATGTTAAAGCTCAACATGTCATTTATCAGTTAAGTAATGTCATGGTGTGTGTGTGTGTGTGTGTGTGTGTGTGTGTGTGTGTGTGTGTGTGTGTG
>JAQQZX010000007.1:24015428-24031592 GCA_030068355.1 Notoglanidium maculatum | reverse complement strand
ATTTCTCAGAGTTCCTACGTGATGCAGTAAAACCAAAACTATATTTGTGCAACCCAGTAGGTACCTGTCACAATCAGGTCTTCAGCAAAAACTCTTCAGGAAGCAAGACTTTTCACAAATATTGTTGTGCAGTGTAATTAAACACCAACATTAGGTGCCAATAATTCTGGAGCTGACTAGTTTAGTTTTAGTTTTGGTAAAAAAGTTAATGTTATGGTTTAATGTTTCACTGTGTAAATATTTAGGAAGGTCTTCATTTAGTTCTATAAACGATGGGTGATGATGGCGGATGTTATTTGCGGTATGCTGTGATGGGACGGGCTTTTAGCGATGTTTTAAGAAATAACTCGAATCCATCAAAACAATATACTTGCTGTAGATACACACGATACTGCACTGAATTATGGGGACAAAATGGACCTCATGCTAATGATTCATCATCACTAGAGATGATAATAAAATGTAATAATAATAATAATAATAATAATAATGTTATGAATACTATCACCTGGACAACTACATCTCGTGTGTGTGTTCGTGTGTGTGTTCGTGTGTGGAATTTATTGTTTTTGCTTTTTTTCCTCATGACTATGAATGTGTCTTTGCTCTATATCAATTTTTTTTTTAAATAAATGTTTTCATATTTGTAGAACAACAGAGCTCTGAGCTTCTGATTTGTGTGTGTGTTAGAGTAAAATATTGACAGCATGGTGTGTTAAATTAAAATCACCTTAAATCGATGATTTTTCCGAAACAGCTCGTCTGTATGTGTTTTATTCCTCCTGTACTGCAGCCGTGTGCCAACGATTTCTTTATTTACTAAGTAATGACTCATTTAATGCTAGGTTAGTTAGTTCTTGTTCTCACTTAAGGTTTTGCAGCTATAAACAGCTTTTCCCTCACTTTATTCACGCTTAACAATTCGCACCTTGTTACGCATGTTACCGAGAAACTGCGAAGCTGTAAACCCCTCAGAAAACCTCCAGCTCCAGCTTTACCTCTGACTGTTCCAAAGTGCCGACACTGCAGCCTCCTTCATACACCATACACACACACCTCACAGCTCCACCGATGGAGGCATGTAATTACTGTTGCTATAGAAACCATAACATAGAACATTAGCGCATTAAAGTATATAAAGCTGTGATTTGCGGCTGCGCTACTGTCAGAGCTGCTGTTCTAGAGAACTAATCAGCACCTTCTGACCAATCAGAATCCAGAAAGGAATTTATGCTAATGCCACTACAAAGTAAAAAAACAATTATAAAATTATAGGAAAAATAAAACTGTAAAAATAAATAATAAACTTTAATAAAAAGTAAAACTTTATTATTATAGGTTTATGTAGTTGTTTTTTGTTGTTTGGTTGCAATTTGTTTGCTCCGTACATTAGCGTTCTGATTTAGGAGGAATGTTCTTAATCTCAGGAGTGAATAGCTTTAATGTGAGGCAATCTGTTGAGATTAATGAGATGTATGAGGCTTTTCTGCATTAAGGCATTACACCAGGCTTCCATTAAAGTATTAGATCTTTGAGAGATCGCATTCATTTTGGTTATGGAGATTGTCCCCCTGGGGGGTGTGGGTCTGTGTGTGTGTGTGTGTGTGTGGGTGTGTGTGTGTGTGAGAGAGAGAAGTCTGATGCTCCTGTTTAAGAGCAGAGCAGTGATTAGAAATGAAGAACACGTGTCAGTGCTGTAGCTCAGCATTGTGTACACAACACACTTTCATTGTTAACACACACTCTGCTGATGGTGTGTACGACTGTGTAATGATCTTTTGATGTTGGTGATGTCACAGCTTCAGCGAGGTCATCGGTAATAATGATAAAAGCACGATAAGCGGGTTGTTCATCTGATACAGCTCTTATCTCTGTGAAGTAATCCGCCAGAATGACAGAATGTGTGTGTGTGTGTGTGTGTGTGTGTGTGTGTTTTGGGGTGGGGGGGGTATTGTAGCTCCTGTAGATTATCTAACTTCAAAGACTCTGTGACTATCCTGTTGTTATTCAGGCCCATAATATCAGATCTGTGACCATTTCTGCAATATTTATGCACATACATGTCTCGGCCATAACCTTACACCACTGAGAGGTGACGTGAATAACGCTGATTATCTCATTACAGAGGCACCTGTAAAAGGGGTGTGATTTCTTAGGCAGCAGGCGAACAGTCAGTTCTGGAATTTGATGTGTTGGGCCACATTGTGGTGTTCAGAAGACTGGGTCAGAGCATCTCCGCAGCAGCAGGTCTTGTGAGGTGTTCCTGGTGTGCAGGGGTCAGTACTGACCAAAAGTGGTCCAAGGAAGGAGAACCGGTGAACCAGCGACAGGATGATGGGAGCCCAAGACTCATTAATGCTCATGGGGAGTGAAGGCTAGCCGTCTGCTCCGATCCCACAGAGGAGCTGCTGTAGCACATACATTTATGTCATTTGGCAGACGCCCTTATCTTGAGCGACTTACATATATCTCATTTATACAGTTGAGCAGTTTAGGGTTAAGGGCCTTGCTCAAGGGCCCATCAGCGATAGCTTGGCAGTGCTGGGATTTGAACTCACGACCTTCCGATCACTAGTCCAACATCTTAACCACTAAGCTACAAACTGCTGGAGAAGTGAACGCTGGCTCTGATAGAAAGGTGTGAGACACGCAGTGCAGCGCAGCTTGCTGTGTTTGGCGCTGCGTAGCTGCAGCGCGCTCAGAGTGCCCATGCTGACCCTGTCCAGTGCAGGAAGCTCCTACAGCGGCACGGCAGCATCACGACTGAACCATGGAGCAATGGGAGAAGATGAACTGGTCTGATGAATCATATTTTCTGTTACATCATGTGGACAGTCGAGGGTGTGTGTGTGTGTGTGTGTCACTTACCTGGAGAAGAGATGGCACCAGGGTGCGCTATGGGAAGAAGGCGAGGCAGTGTGATGCTCTGGACAATGTTCTGCTGGGAGACTTGGGTCCTGGCCTTCATGTGGATGTGTTCTTTGACACGTAGCCCCTGCCTAAACATTGTAGAAGTCCAAGTACACCCCTTCATAGCAACGGTACTCCCAAACGTCAGTGGCCTCTTTCAGCAGGATAATGCATCATGCCACACTAAAAAAACTCTTCAGGAACGGTTTGAGGAACATAACAGAGTTCAAGATGTTGACTTGGCCTCCAAATTCCCCAGATCTAAATCCAGTCAAGCATCTGTGGACATGCTGGACAAATAAGTCTGATCCACGGAGGCCCCATCTCACAATTTACAGGACTTCATGGATCTGCTGCTAACGTCTTGGTGCCAGATACACAGCACACCTTCAGAGGTCACAGCTGCACAATATTTGGTATGTATGTATATGTACAGTATATATGATTTACGTGATATAGGACTCACGAAGAACATTTTGTTTACCTGATCATCTGAATCAAATCTTTATCTTTTTATTACGTAACTCTTGTGAGGTTTAGGATGAAAGGATTGCAGGATTACAGCAAAAAAAAGATTTTCATTCTGCATTAATGTATGTATACTGTTACTGTTACCATGACGATTATCTTCCTGCAACAGTGCTTCCTGAAGTGTTTATTCCTCTTATACTACAGCAATTTGCCAACAGTTACAGTTATTTATCACAAAACAACACGTACTTTTTATCAGTTCATAGTTACATGTTGTGGAACGGCGATGAACAGGTTAGTTCCTGTTAGTGTCCTGTTACTGAGAAACTGTGAAACTTCTGTCTTGAAGATGTCGAAAAATGAAAAGTTAGTCTACGGTTTTACTGCTCATTGTGGATATGAAATAAACGTCTGCTCACAGAAAAACAGTAAATACGCACGTTTTTTTGTTGGTGTTGGAGGAAAATCCTTATGGGTGTTTATATGACGTCACAACACTCAATACGGGATATGTTTTTTCTCTTTTATTTTAGCCGTTACCCCGCTTAAAATGCGTCAAAAAAGCGCGTTCGTGCGCATGTGGTCCGTTCACATCACCGAGCGCGCGCAGAAGGTCCGCAGCAGCTCTGACGTCAGCACGAGGGAGGGAGGGGGGGGGGGTGCCTCTCGCGCAGCAGCAGCACAGCGGCAGGATGAGAGAAAGAGGAGAAGAAGAGCTCGCGCTGCTGCTGCTGCTGCTGCTTCACCGTCGCCACCGCCCAGTGAGAGGCACCTGTGACCCGGGAGCGCGAGCACGGTACCGTCAAAAAACCCAAGCAAACAAACAAAACCCCAGTTTTTTCAGATTGGACCGTATTTTCGTTAGCTTGGATGATTTAAGGACTTTTTGTTTTTTACTTTCACGCGGGAGCGGGAGAGTGGGAGGGGGGGCACGCGGGCGGACGGGAATTTCGGATACACCTCAGACGCTCGAGCTTCGCCGCCATGGGATGCTCGTTAAGCGTGGAGGAGCGCGAGGCTCTGGACCGGAGCAAAGCCATCGAGAAGAACCTGAAGGAGGACGGAGTTAATGAGGCGAGAGTAGTGAAACTGCTGCTGCTCGGTGAGAGGAAAAAACTAAACAGCAAACATGCCGGTGTGGTGGTTTTGTTTGTTTATTTGTTTGTTTGTTTACCGGAGCTGACTTTTTCCTTACTGGATGGGCTGTAAAAGCGTTAGAATGTGTGTGTGTGTGTGTGTGTGTGTGTGTGTGTGTGTGTGTGTGTGTGTGTGTGTGTGTGTGTGTGTGTGTGTTTGCAGGTGGAGGAGAGTCTGGGAAAAGCACTATTGTCAAACAGATGAAGTAAGTCTGTTTTTGTTGTTGTTGTTGTTTTGTATATTTTTTTAGATTTTGTTATTTATCTCCGTCTTATTTGTGCAGTTTAGTACTCTACTTTCTGATAGTGTAGATTCTGTCATTGCTGTGGTGTGGTGTGTACATCATTTCTACCTTCAGTGTGTATGTTTTTACCTGTGTGTGTGTGTGTGTGTGTGTGTGGGTGGGTTTAACTAGCTTTAATTATTTCCTATTATGTACCTTACATTATTTTTATAAAGGCACCACAACATGATCGTGACAAGGGCGTGATTTTGGTACCTTTATATCTGAGCGTTTTTCTTCAGTTGTTCTGTGGAAATCAGGTTCTGTAAAAGAACTATACAAATCCCTTTTTATCCAGTTATCCTTTAAAGAACCCTTGAAGTGTGTGTACACACACATACCCTGTAGAATTAAGGGTACTAAACTGTAATTGTACTTGTCGCTGGTACGCCATCATGAGTACCTTCTGTACATTAAGTCACTTTTAAAGGTTCACACTGGATTGACATTTCAAGGTGAAAGATAAGTAAAGGTTAACTGTACTAATTAAGGTATTAAAGGTACTGAATGTGTTCCCTTGCGAGAACCTTCCCAGTGACAAGGGCAGGTACACTTTAGTACCTTTTTTCCGAGTACACGGCTGTAACGTTCTTTGATTTTGAACCCCACTTCAGTGGTTCTGTATCAGAAAGGATTTATTGTAATCTGAGAACTCTTAATTATCT
This sequence comes from Notoglanidium maculatum, assembly GCA_030068355.1. Classification (NCBI taxonomy): domain Eukaryota; kingdom Metazoa; phylum Chordata; class Actinopteri; order Siluriformes; family Auchenoglanididae; genus Notoglanidium; species Notoglanidium maculatum. Next base: position 24,026,126 of record JAQQZX010000007.1, on the reverse strand, counting down.
GAGGAACCCTTGAAGAACTCCTTTTTTTTAAAGTGTCATCGTGTCTATTGATGCATAATTTATATTTATATTCCTGTCTAGCATTTATTTATTTTAAGATTTTTCCCCCAGGTCTGTAAACCGAGTGCAGGTTTGTGGCTATTTTTTAAAGAAAAATCCTGACATGTTATTTTTTTTTTTAAAGAATCACTAATCTCAGCTAAACACTTTTAATTTCAACATCAGATAGAAACAGGAAGTTATATAAAATGAAAGCATGGTCCAGAACTGAAAAAATTCTCTTCCCAAAACTGGCTTTAGTATCTGTTTAAATTTCTCATGATCAAAGGAAACGTGTATGGAGTGAAATATGCTTCTGTTCAAGCTCCTGTTGTCGAGAAGATCATTACCGTATGATAGCTGACCTGCTGTTCCACCTGAACATGGGCTACACGTTTCTACTGATCCCTGAGACCGCGTGTGCGTGCGTGTGTGTGCGCACGTGTGTGTGTGTGAAGCAGAAAGGGTCCGCGGATGCATTAGGAGAGCGAGAGTGACTGTGTGAGTTTCTGTTAATCTTAATGGCCAGATTTTACAGCCTGATCCCTGCAGGTTTGTGATGCACGAGCTAGATGGATTTTGTGTGAATGTGTGTGACCATTGAGCCGTACAACCTACAAACACGCCACATCTTAAACAATCATGAAAAGCTCGAAATAGTAAGTGTTTAGGATTTTCCAGTTACCTCAACACAATTAGATTTAAAGAGTTTGTGAATGAAATTGAGATGAAATAACTGACGCTATTATTGCATCATTGTTACATTCAGCACCACCACCCTTTCTGTTTGTCTGATATAATGCTGAAGTTCTGCAGATCAGACGTTACTGCAGGTGTAAGCACTGTTCAGGTGTTGCTCCAGAGTTACTCTGAAGGGGGCGGGGTTTGTATAAAACAGAGGTGTGTCTCAGTTACACTGGAACTTAAGCACACTTTTCTTGCGTGATTTTGGCTCGAGTGAGGAGCAGATTAAGTCCAGCGCCACTATCTGACAGTCTGATGGAACCACAATGTGACACGCTGAATTTATTTTGGGTTGTTTTTACTGTAAATTCACTCAACGCCTTTCAGTGCAATATTAAATGCACAAATATCCCACTTTTCATTTATGTCTAATACCGTCCACAAACAGGGTTTTTTTTTCCATCTTCATCAGAGGTTTCTTATCAGAGAGGATTTTTTTATGAACTTTCAGAATGAAGCGCTTGGTCGGATTTTCCTTCAAACCCTCAGACATGTTTTCTCTACAGCACAGCTCGTCGTATTAACACAAACACGGCACTATTTTATTCACTCAACAAAACATAATACATTCAAGGTGGATAAACTAGCCTGTGTGTCTCACACACACTACTACACAATACAGCTTAGATTTAGTATCTTGTGGCTACATTAAGTCATGCGTACAATTAACTGTAGGTGCACAATATTGAAAAAAATCTATTTATACTTCCGTGACCTGTCCATTCACTTGCAGTAATCATCAACAGTAGATAGAGTGTTTTACATTTGTCTAAACTCCACACTTTGTGTATTACTAGTATACTATGGAAAATAACAGAATGTGCTGGATCAGGTGCTATTCTGTGGGCTGTATATACACTAGCATCCTCTTCATCTTCTCATTCATATATTCATACATACTATATATTAACCATGTTGGAGTTTTTATTTTGAAATTGTCTCCTGTCTCCTTTAATGTTACCTCCTTCTACAACTGACAGCCAAAAAATTGTTTAAAAATGTTTGGTTTGGAAAACCCGGTCATAGACGCTTTAACTCAAGACAAATCTGAGGTGCGAGCTACATACAGGTGATGGTGAGCACAGAAAATCCACTTAAAGCTCCACTATGTAGGATTTTGTGGGAATCAATTAGCAGAAATGGAGCATATATTCCATAATATACTTAAATATTTCCTGTCATCATTAGTGTATAATTAGCTGTAACTCTGAATCGTTGTGTTTGCGTAAGTTTAGAGCGAGCCCTTTATAGCTACACAGGGGGCGGGTCCACCTCTACGGAGCCGCCATGTTGCGCCGCTACAGTAGCCCAGAACGGACAAACCTCTAGAGAGCGCCTTCTGCTTTTCACGTTTTTAGAAGCGGCAGCGTGAATCCGGAAGGAAGCACCGGAAGGACGACAAAGGAGAAGAAAGGAAGACGAGGAGAAGAAAGAAGAGGAAGCAGTGTTTGCTGGAGCTGGAGAACATGTTTGAGAACCAAATTTTGAAAAATGGAGGATCGTATTTATTATTTAGCAGAGAAAAAGCAAAGGAGTGAGAATGTAAGTAGTTGGAAGTACGCTACAGACTCCTGACGGCCACCGTATGCTCTGATACACGCCTGGAGAGGGAGGGGTAAATGAGGGGGGCAGGGGGCAGAATCGCACAGTGTGGGGCTTTAAGTAGCTGCGTAACCCGACTCTGAATACCAGGAACTTTCCCCACATAAATACTGACTTGCATCACTGATTCTGAATACAGGACTGCGTGCAGTGACGAGTGTGTGTGGGAGAGAGAGAGCGAGAGAGAGAGAGAGAGAGGCAATATTATGTGTATTATGTGGATTATATAACATGTTACGTGTGTATTAGGATTATCCATGAAGATGGTTTCAGTGGAGACGATGTAAAGCTGTTTAAACCCATCGTTTATAGCAACACCATTCAGAGTCTGTTCTCCATTTTAAAAGCTATGGAGAACCTCGGCGTCGAGTATGAAGACAAGGACAGGGCTGTGAGTACACGCGCGCGCACACACACACACACACACACACACACACACACACACACACACACACAGATCTATGGGAACATATAAAAACTTTCTTCCCCAGATGTCCTCTCTCTCTCTCTCTGTCACACACACACACACACTCTCTCTCACTCTCTCTCTCGCTCTCTCTGTCCCCCTCTCTCTCTCACACACTCTCTGTCTCTCTCTCTCTCTCTCTCTCTCACACACTCTCTCTCTCTCTCTCTGTCTCTCTCTCACACACTCTCTCTCTCTCTCTGTCTCTCTCTCACACTCTCTCTCTCTCTCTCTCTGTGATGCTGAATGTAAAAGTTAATTAAACACACCTCCTCTCTTAGTGCATAATTAAACACTGTTTTAATTTCTAGTGTTCCATATAAATGAACTTGTTCCGAAGAGTGTGTAAATAAAAGTCGTCCCTGCGGCACTTATTATCCAAACCATCAATAAACTTTCCAGCTGGTCTACAGCGACATCTAGTGGATGGAATAATATTAGCTCTATATTATTATAATGAGCAGTGATTAATGTCACAATAACATCATTTTAACTTCATCTGTGACAATGTTTAAAATACCTGACAGTCATCTCACTGTGTTTAATGGCAACACTGGATACTGGATTTTTTTTAAATTTATTTTTGTTTCAATATAATTTATACTGTCAGTTGATTGATTATTGGTACATTATAAGGGAACATGTGCCAAGTTTCAAGTTAAACACAAAAGTTCTAAAGCTTGATTTCTCAAACCAGGCTGCAGATAAACTGACTGCTGGCCTGTGTCAGATTTTAATAGTTAATATTTAATAATATTCCATGGTTATGACTGAATGTTTGATATTACACTACATATAAAGTGTATTTACAGTATCGATATTGAATTCTTCATTCATTTTATTGAAGGAATTTAAATAAGGCAGATTACAATATTTTTATTAGGAAATAAATAACTGTCCCTGTGACGTGTGTTTGTCTTTAGTCTGATGGAAAGTTAGTCTGTGATATAATCAACCGTATGGAAGACACAGAGCCGTACACACCTGAAGTTCTGGGGGCCATGAAGCGTTTGTGGAAAGATGGAGGAGTTCAGGCCTGCTTCAATCGATCACGAGAATATCAACTCAATGACTCGGCTCAATAGTAAGACACACACACACACACACACACACACACTCATTACATTAAAGCATTACAGCAGGATATTAGGACAAATGCACATCGCTCGTTATGTAGAAGAACCTCTCGAGTTAAAGGTGCGTTAAGTAAAGTTAGGTGGTTTCAACATTTGTATGATTCCCACCCATATTTACAGAACTCCACCCGCAGGATCTAAAGTGGCATGTAGAGTTTAGTGTAAAAGAAATGACTGACAGGAGGGGCGTCTTATGGGCCAAATAGGTTTTCTCAGCAACTGAATACACTTTTACTAAGGCTACGACTTAATGCGGTGTTTTTACCACGTTCTACATATATCTGTGTAAGTAAGGAATAAAAAAATTCAACTATTGCACCTTTAGTCCATAAATTACGTAAGCATTTACCTGGGGAAAGTTCCTGGTATTCAGAGTTGGGGTACGCGGCTGCTTAAAGAGGAGCTCCGTATTCAGATTATTAAAGAACTGGTTTAATTTAATAAAATGGATTCCAGCTGATGTCTTCTGTGTAAAAAACATTTTACAGACTTTAAAGGGACAATATTATTAATTAATTTATAGTGTTATATTTATGTATTTAATATTGAGAGTGTTCGAGGGAATTTACAGCCAAAACATAAAGTTCAGTGTGACGTACTGTGGTTACATCAAACTGTCAGATGGAGGCGCTGCTCCTCAAGCGAATCCATATCATGCAAGAAAAATGCACTTTTTAATTTCAAGTTTAGAATCCAGTTTTAATGAGGCACGCCTCTGGTTTAGACAGGCTCCGCCCCTTATGTGTAACTCTCATAACTTAAATCTGATTACCCTGTAGTTACCTGGACAGTTTGGACCGAATCGGCTCACCTGACTACATGCCCACTGAGCAGGACATTCTGAGGTCGAGGGTTAAAACCACCGGTATCGTGGAGACACACTTCAGCTTCAAGAACCTGAGCTTCAGGCAAGATTCTTTTTTTTTAGAACTGGTACTCTTTAATGGGATCTGCCGATGGAACCTTTCTTTACACACTGATTGGCCTGTAGGGGGTGCTGTAGCTCAGATTTAATCTGTTTGTTTTCAATTATTACGTAATCAAGATTTTTCTTTTTTCAGAATTCTCCAATTTGGAACATTTCCTTCTAATTTGGGAAATTTAATTAAACTCACACATTTCCTCTAACTTGACAATTTCATGAAATTTGCCTATAATGCTCTATTACAGATGTGTCATTCATAAATGACACGAATCTTTGAACTGATTCTTTGGATAGATAGAAATGAATCATTTTGATTTCTGAAACACAGAATCTTTACAGTGCGCACATTCACATTGCTGCTGATTTTACACCTAATGAGATTTAAATATTAAATAGATTTTTTAAACGCTTAGCAATGCTGTTTTGTTAATTAGACTATAGAGTAAGATTTCATCAGTCACAGCTATAATTAATCAAAGAAGGACTGTCTCAGGTCTATAGATTACACACTTTGTCCAGTTTAGAGGTAAAAAAAAAAGCTAATGATTTGTTTGTGAACCAAAAGAGTCGACTCTTATTAGCAAACAGAGTCAAATGATTTGACTCACCGAGGAGGCGAAATTCCTGACACTTTAAACATTTTGATAGACAAGACTATACAGTTTAATGTAAACACTAAATGACCTGTGTGTGTGTGTGTGTGTGTGTGTGTGTGTGTATTCTGTCCCTTCCAGGCTGTTTGATGTAGGAGGTCAGAGATCAGAGCGGAAAAAATGGATCCACTGCTTTGAAGGTGTGACGGCTATAATCTTCTGTGTAGCGATGAGTGGCTACGACCAAATGTTACATGAAGATGAGACGACGGTAAAGAACTGAACACGCACTCTCTTACGTTCTCACTTACATTATAGCAGCTGTAAAGAGTCGTTCCTTCACCGCTTATTTATTCTCTCCAAAATAATCAAAAACGCAGCTTGTTACTCGTGTTACTGAGAGACTGCAAAGAAGTGTAAACTCCTCAGTCCTGAAGACGTCAGAAAACTTGCAGCTTTACTTCCGACTGTTACAAAGCGCTGACACTGGAGACTCCTTCCATACGTGATGCATCTCAGCATATCATTTATCAGTTACGCCCATGACGAGTGCCAGTGAACGAGCTGTTACTATAGAAAGGATAAAGCGGTAGAAGGAGCTCGTTAATGTATATAAACCTGTGATTTCTCCTTCCTGCAGAATCGTATGCACGAGTCCCTCATGCTTTTTGACTCCATCTGTAATAATAAGTTCTTCGTCGACACTTCCATCATCCTCTTCCTCAACAAGAAGGATCTTTTTGGGGAGAAGATAAAGAAATCTCCGCTGACGATTTGCTTCCCGGAGTATACAGGTGTGTGTGTGTGTGTGTGTGTGTGTGTGTGTGTGTGTGTGTGTGTGTGTGTGTGTGTGTGTGTGTGTGTGTGTAAGCATATTAAGAACTTCAGCTTTATGATTTCTCTCGCAGGTCCAAACATTTTCGAAGAAGCGTCTGCGTATATTCAGGTTCAGTTTGAGAGTAAAAACCGTTCTCCTAATAAAGAGGTTTACTGCCACCTGACGTGTGCGACTGACACGGGGAACATTCAGGTGGTGTTCGACGCCGTCACTGACATCATCATCGCCAACAACCTGCGTGGCTGTGGCCTGTACTGAGCTGTACTGAGCACTGAGCCTGCTGTCATCAAAATCATTGTTTCTCGTCAAGGTTTCGAGCGACCGAACTTAAGCTCCGCCCCCTCCACAAACGTTATCTCATCTTGTTTTTGTCTGGTTTTCTTTATAATCCTGAGTTAAAATGGGGACTGGTGTGTGTGTGTGTGTGTGTGTAGGATAATTAGCGTATGGCTAAATCTGGAAAATTAAAAGCAAAAAAAAAAAAGTTAATTTATTGATCCTAAATTTTTTTAACCTAAATGCAATTATAAAAAGATTCTCAGGATCGTAGCGAGATCAGCTTCTGCTGTGAACTGTTTTAATTTATTTATTAATTAATGAATATCTCAGAAGCATTAAATGGTAATGAGGTATTCCTTTTAATTTAGAATATTGTTTGACTTTTGCTGAAATTTCCAAAAGAAGCAGCTCTCAGGCCAAAGTCGTGGGAAATGAGCGAGCGTTCGTGAAAGTGATGTCGACAGGACTGTCACTCGGAAAGCACAAGTAGTTCAGATGCATTTATTGGATAACGCTTTACATCGAGGTTCTCTGAACGCATTCATTGACATAAACAAACCCTGAACTCCAGCATGTTATCGCATTAACACTCGTTAAATATGAATTGACATTTATTTTAAAATAATAATAAATTCAATAGCAAACATTTGCACTATTTGAAGTTTCATCAGCGAATAAACTTCATCCTTGATCTAATATCTAATGGAGATAAGTGTTCAGGAAGTTCTCAACAATTTGCTCCATGATTTCATTTCATTTGTGTTAATTGCGTAAGCTTTAGTCAACACAGGTATGCTTCATTAACACGTAACCAAACGTCTGACACTGGAGACGTGTTCCATAACAACATATCAGCATATCGTTCACACACCAGGAGAACGTGTTAAAACGAACACGTTAATGTACATAAACCTGTGGGGTTTTTTTCAACACCTTCCCTTCTTACCAATCAGAACTCAAGAGCGCGGATGATGTTTATGCAGTACATAACTCTCATTAAGGGAAGCTTCATGTAAAACTTTACTGTTTGTCGAATTCTTTGTAAATGATGATATTTATTGAGTTGTGTATAAAATATGAAGGCTTGTGTGTACAGGTTTTGTACGTACGTGTTAGATCTCTGTAAACAGAGCCGATCGCACTGACGCACTGACAGTTACATCACGATTTAGAGGGAACAATGTAGCACATAGAAAAGAAAAACAGTCATCTTTAGTGAAATGAATAAAGAAACTAACCCTCTGTGTGAGTGCGCGTGTGAGTGCGCGTGTGAGTGCGCGTGAGAGGTTAAATCTTTCTTTCTCCTGTAACTGAATCCTCCATTCTTTCCTGTCCTCTTTTTATTTTCTCAGTCTTTCCTTTCATCATACTGCTGGTTTCATTTGGTCACCTGATAAAAAGTTTACAATAAAATCACAGTTTGGAACACAGTTTATAGTTTCTCTTTTTATTTAATCTCTATTTAATGTCATTTTAGCTGCGAGAGATTTAATCCTAATTCAACCTGACAGAATAACGGTGTTTATCCACGGTGTATGTAAATTTATATACATGTACAGAACTTTAATCTCGTGTTTACACGTCTCTTATATCTGCATAAGCACCAGAATGACAAGAATGGAACAATTTCCTGTCCAGACAACAACAAACAACCAGGTAAGGACACTAGTCTCTATATATGATGTATGTATATATGTATATATATGTCATATTCATTGTTTGGAGGCATAACAATGAATTTCTTCAGTTTATTATTAACATAATATGTCAAACGTGTATTCTGTGTCTTTGTCTTTTTTTTTTTATAGGTATGGGTTCATATTCTGCCCCGCTGTAGATTACCACTTCAGTAAAGACGTTGAATCTTCACCTCGTTGGGAAAAGTCTGACTCAAAGATCCTCAAAGTATCGTTTGAAATCCCCTTAACAATTTTTACATACATGATACAGTTGATACAGCTCATTTGCATTTAGCGACGCCCACAAAACTCCATATAAGGTAACATGCACAGGCAGCTGGGAGCACGAAATGACTGATCAGAGTAAAGACTGAAAAATAGAAGTGAAGGTTACTTTGACTCATGTTTCAGCCAATACAAATATTTAATAATATAATAATAATAATTAAATAAAGTTAGTGGTTTTCACTAAATGTCCTGGATGGAGCTCTTAGTCCCTGACCGAGTGAACTAGCATGAGGATGAGGTTCTGATCCGGACTCCAAAGCTCTTCTACAGTGGCTCTGCATGAGGGCTTCTGCTAAACACTATAAACAGTTTAAACTCCACAGATTATTCCAGATACAAAGAGCAGTAATCCATGCAGATTATATGATCTGAAGTCGATCAAGTCCAGATTTATGCTACGTAAATTCTCACACACTCAGGAGCACAAGTATGACACCATTTTTTTTTAAATTACACGATTTTCATGAGTACTATATTTCTTGCTAAACACTCGTAAGAATGATTTATGAATAAATCCGTCCGTATCCGGCTCGATAAATGAGGCCTGTTGATCCTTCATCTTATCATACAGTGTTTTTTGGGGACTTTTGATGTATTCCGTCCTCTTTTTACACCAAACACGAGGAAGGAAAGAAAGAAACAAATGTAACACAATGTCTCATAGGAACAAACGAGTTTAGCTCGCTGGGGAACTGGTTGCTATGGCATTCCAGCTGGTTGTCATGACACTGATAGGTGGTTGCCATGGTGTTCCAGGCGGTTGTTACGGTGGGTATAAACACTGATCTAATTTTTGTCAAATTTTCAGCTGTCCCAGAGTTTTTAAACTTGTATCTTAGGCTGTGACTGTGTTTTTGTATACTTGTATAGTTTTATTTTCAGATCCGTTACTTGACTTGTGCAGGTTAATAATCACCTCAATCATGGAGTTTTCCACAACAGGACCTTCTTCCACAAAGACACTCCGAGCAAAGTGGGAAATTTTCAGGATTTCAGTGTGCTACTTTATTTTTCTGTAAAATCAATTATTCATTCATCTCCAATTCCAAATATCTTTGCTCTTAAACCTGTTTGTGGATTTGGAGTGTAAATCCCACTGAATGTTTATGTCCAGACTCGTCTGTGATCCCAAGCTGTGGAAGTGGATTAGTGCGGAGCTGTAGTGGTAATGTGAGGCAGGAACTTTAGCCGGTTAGCCGGAATGTCTGAGAATGCGTGAGTCAGCAGAACGCCGTGCAGTTATATCAGGCACGAGCAGAGTCAGGAGCTGGCTAATTTCAGCCTCCTGAAAATTGCTTTATCGCGGCTCGTCTCCATGCTGTGTTGAGATCACACTTGCTCCCTTATTGTTGGAGATTCCAGTCCTGCGTCCTGTATGATGGTCGTGTTGGTACTGAGAAAAACGTTACACATACTTCTACACGCTTTCTCATTTTTTTATACCGAAGTTGAACTCATAAGTAAAATATATTTCAAGCAGGAGCAGCTGAAACATTTCCATCTTCAGGATAAATGCTGAGAATAAAACGCATTAATGCACTGTTTTAGATCATCGAATTTACAGCAACAGGAGGCTCCACACTTAAAGATCAACATACACAAAGCAATTAATATTTACCCCTCATTTTTACTTATTGAAAGCCTGAATATAATTAAAGCTTTTAGTTAATGAGGTGCATAATTTAAGTACTACGAAAGTCAAAAGTTTTAGTACCCCTCCCCTGGTGTTAAAATGTTAACAAATGGGTTTATTTTCAACATTCATGAATAAGAAAATTAAAATAACAAATACCTCTATGAGGATTTTTTATTATAGAGTAAAAAAATATGAAATAGATTTAACTGTGAAAGGTCAATTTGATTCACATTTATTATTATAAACATATTCAACTGTAAGACAAATCTAGATTAATAGAAACTTTCGGTCTTGATGAAAAAAGCACATCCACCAACATCAAATACAAATGTTTTAGGTTTTTAATGTTGAATTGTTCCTCATTTAACAAAATTCAGGATTATTTTTTTTAAATGTTTCAGTTAAACGTGTGTGTTTCCTGCACAGACCCGACTTTTAATCACAGTGCACATGTTATGGACAGGGTTGAGATC
>JAQQZX010000007.1:23991516-24003341 GCA_030068355.1 Notoglanidium maculatum | reverse complement strand
TATACTTTTGTGAAGCTGCTTTGAGACAATGTCTGTTGTTAAAAGCGCTATACAAATAAAACTGAATTGAATTGAATGCCCCAGAAATCGGTTATCCGACTCGGAAAGTCGGGAGATCCTCACCATCCCCGAGTTAAAAATCCAAAATGGCAGCACCATGCCTGAAGAGTAAGGGAAAGCTATAGTTTTATACTGCTTGTTAGCACTTCTATTTATTTTTCCCGAAGTTATTCAGTCATACACACAGCACTGTCCAAGTTTTATCTGTGGTCATATTGACACTGTGTTTTGAAGTGCTAAATACCACTTAATGTGTTGATTTCAGGTGGTATTGCTAACTAATGGTTAATGGCTCCCCTAGCAAGCGAACCTGGCTTCCCCCACCCTGCGAAATTTAAAGGAAAGTAATAAAAGGAAGTTGAAATTCCAGTTTAAAACTTGAACATTATTTTTAATAGGGTGAGATCAGCTTATTATGGACATATTTTGATTAGATTTGCAGTAAAAGACCGTATTCCAAAAGAAAAAGCACAATATATAATAGCGGTTTTCCTGGAGGCGTCCATATTGGTTTTCCGATTTGTACAAATAGAACGCGGTTAAATCAGTGTCTGAACATGAACGTGTGTGTGAGTGTTGGGAAGTGTAGTCCATGGCGGCCGTGTTTGTAGGCCGTAGTGTACCCCAGGAAGTGTGGTCTGGCACGGATTCTGATAATTGACGTGACCATGAGCTTTAATTATATTTAGTTAGTAGCAATCACAGAAACTTTCACTTGCTAAGACCTGACTTTCACTTATCAGGCAATCAGAAAATAAATAAATTGTAAATGTGACTGCTGTACCTGAATTCACCTTTAAACGTGCGTCAGTGTCATTAAGGCCAGCGGCTCACATTCCCAGATTCCAGTGGGTTGTATTTGTTTTTGTTTTTGCCACCTGCTAGCTCTCTGTGCAGCAAACATCTGCAAAGTCACTGTTAGTCATCCCTCGTGACGAGGCAAAGTGCAGTTGGTATTGTTATTTCTGCATTATTTAAGTAAGGAATCAAATTGTTTAAGTCTTTAATGTTTCTGTTCTTAGCCTGTAATTTAACACTCATCTTTAATTTAACACTTTGTAACATTTTAACAGTAACATTTTGTTTTAATGACGAACTCTATCTTATAAAGTCAGTAATTAAATATCTGACTGAACTTCAGGAATACAATTCTAAACGAAGGGCAGTTTTCTGTAATTGCCTGCTCGTGTGAGTGTTTGAGCTCGTATGCTGTTGCGTGTGCAGGCTGAGGGTGACGTGGCTTCCCTGAACAGACGTATCCAGCTGGTTGAGGAGGAGTTGGATCGCGCTCAGGAGCGTCTGGCCACGGCTCTGCAGAAGCTGGAGGAGGCTGAGAAGGCCGCTGATGAGAGCGAGAGGTGTGTGTTTTCACCAGGTGCCACATACGGCATCCCATAGAGTGTTTCAGTCACATGGTTTTTCGGTCATGGTTGCTGTATGTGGGACAGAATTTCTGGCCTTGCTGCACAGCACTGTGACGTATATTATGTGAAATATAGCTAAAACAGTATTCAGCAAAGCAGGTAAAATAGAGCATGATCTCTATATTTGACCTATCAAATTTGTACTGGTTTTATTTATGATATTTACTTCTTGATCATTCACAAACCCTTTCCCTGTTTTAGGAAAAAAAAATTATGAGTGCAGAACTTGAGAAGCTCTTTACATCACTGTTAGCAATGTTAATCTTAGCAATACTTGCTTTTGAGCTAAAGCTAATATCAGCTAACTAACATTTGCTAATGTTAGCAATACGTACTTTGGAGCTGAAGCTCGTATCAGCTAACTAACTAACTTTTGCTAATGTTAGAAATATGTGCTTTTTAGAGCTGAAGCTAATATCAGCTAACTAACCAAATGTTGCTAATGTTAGCAATACTTGCTTTTGAGTCGAAGCTAATATCAGCTAACTGATTAATTTTTCCTAACATTAGCAGTACTTGCTTTGTAGTTGAAGCTAGTATCAACTAATTAACTAACTTTTGCTAATGTTAGCAAAACATGCTTTTGCGCTGGAGCTAATATTAGCTAACTAACTCATTTTTGCTAATGTTATCACTACTTGCTTTCGGGCTAAAGGCAATATCAACTAACTAACCGACTTTTGCTAATGTTAGCAATACTTGCTTTGGAAATAAACTGGTCCCTCAGTGTAGCATTGCTAGCTAGGTAACAGCAGGGTATGTAAACTTGTCTGTTTGTGGAGATTTAAATAGAGAATTGTGAATGTTAAAATTGGCTAAGAAAACAATGTTTTGTTCCAAATTCTTCAGCTCTAGACTTCAGCTGTAGAGCTCCCTGCAAAGTGGATAAAGCTAACATTAGTGTTATTGATAAAGCATTAGCATTAGCCAACACAAGATCGCTAGTATTTTGACCTAAAATATGTGCTTATTACACAGAACATGTTCTTTTGGGATCCTTTGGTACAGCTTCATGACAGCAACCCACTTATCGCAATGGTGCAATTAAATGTTAGCAGAGCAAAGGAAATGCATCCCATTAGCGCATTCAGTCTTCTAATCTGTCCTCAAAATGCTAGCGATTAAATAGTGTTATCACACAACACGTTAGGAGAGCTTACATTCCCTTAATGAGGAAAGATTCTAATATTGCATTTAATTTCTGTATCTTTCAGAGGCATGAAGGTGATAGAGAACAGGGCTCTGAAGGACGAGGAGAAGATGGTGTTGCAGGAGGGTCAGCTGAAGGAGGCCAAAAACATCGCTGAGGATGCTGATCGCAAATATGAGGAGGTGAGCTAGCTTTCTGTCCCGCAGTCTCTCTTTACTGTTCTGATTCCTCCTCATCCTAACCTGTGCGTGTGTACGTGTGTGTGTGTGTGTGTGTGTGTGCGCGCATGTGCGTGTGTGTGTGTGCAGGTGGCTCGTAAGCTGGTGGTCGTTGAGACTGAGTTGGAGCGTACAGAGGAGAGAGCTGAGCTAAACGAGGGGTAAGACCTATAAAGAGACTGAGTCTGATCTTACACTGATACTGATTTGATATTTATACGAGCGTAGCCGTACATCCTCTTTTTCCTGGACACATCCTCTTTTTGGGACCTAAATAATATGTCGGGGACGGGATTTCTAAATTATCAAAAATTTCAAGGATTCTGCTTTTGTTTTCTACAGTCGCTTTGCAGGTGTCCATCTGCCCCAAGCTGCCATCCTGCCCCCAGTGTCCTCTTTTTTGAAAACCAAATATGGTCACCCTAATTTGCACTGATATTGATCTGATCCTGGTCCTGATTCTGTTCCTGATATTGATCCTGATCCTGATACTGATTTGATTTGATACTCATTTTATCTGATCCTGATTTGATCCGGTGTTGATTGTTGATTGTTCAATCTCTTTACAGTAAATTCTCTGAACTGGAGGAGGAACTGAAGACAGTCACCAACCTCATGAAGTCCCTTGAGGCCCAGGCTGAGAAGGTGTGTGTGTGTGTGTGTGTGTGTGTGTGTGTGTGTGTGTGTGGAGTCTGACTCAAGTCTTCTGTTCTTTATACCTACAGTATAGTACTAAGGAGGACAAATATGAGGAGGAGATCAAGGTTCTGACTGACAAGCTGAAGGAGGTATGTTTTTAGATGCATCATTAATTAACAAATAATGATAATCTACCTCAGTACATACAAGACTGTATTTGGCCAAGATTATTCGACTGCAGTTTTCAATAAATGATCAATATCTGAGCAGGACATCATCTTTATTTAGCAAAACTGCAGGTAGAGTATTATTCATAAAGTTATCCAAGTTGGTGTTCATGTGTAAACTGTGTGTGTGTGTGTGTGTGTGTGTGTGTGTGTGTGTGTGTGTGTGTGTGTGTGCGCCTCCCAGGCTGAGACGCGTGCCGAGTTCGCTGAGAAATCAGTCGCCAAGCTGGAGAAGACCATCGATGATCTGGAGGGTAGGTCACTTCCCACAAACCTCTCTCCCGTCTCGTGCCTCATGACGCAGAATAAATTCCATTTCTTTTCCTATAAAATGCTTATTTATTCTTTTCCTGCTTATTCATACATTTCTAGTTTCAGTTTCTCGTCATGTTTATTTTTTTCAACCTCTTTTTATTTCTCTCCATTCCCACTCATTTTATCTGTCTGTCTGTCGGTCTCTTTGTTTTTGTCACCATTCCCGTCACCCACAATCCTTTGCTCTGTTTCCTGATGGGCTCGTGTAGATGAGTTGTATTCTCAGAAACTCAGGTTCAAAGCCATCACCGAGGAGCTTGACCACGCCCTGAACGACATGACCTCCATGTAAATATCTTCATAAGGAGATTACAGATAAAACCGTAGCATAAACATTTAATGTATATTATAATGAAAAGTTCCCTTTGCATGCAGCTTTGTTTTTACCTCCTTTTTCCTGTTTTCTTGTTTCTTCATCATTTTCTTTTTCTCTCTCATCCACATAGATAAATGATCTCATCCCTGCTCCCTGCGCCGGCCGAGTCGCTTCACTTCACACTTCTGTTCTTCTGCATTTCTCTTTCCTTTCTTGCTTTCTGTCACTGCTTCCCTCCATCCCTGGCGATCGGTTATTCCATCTGCTGTACAGAACTTTTGAGTGGTTTTGCTTGATGTAAAATAATAAAACTTCATTTCATCCGTGTAAAGCTCCCCACTCACTCAGTCTCTTTTAGTTTGTCTTAGCCTTTTCTTATGTCTTTAATTTATTCTTGAGAAGCTTGAATAAAATCTGGAAAAGCTCTTCTCACTACTTCCTGCTCTGTTATTATTATTTTTTTTTTTTGTTTTTGTTTTTGATTTGACATTTGACAGGGATGAATCATGTTTGTTATGTAATGTGCTAAGAGGAAGTTTGGTTGTCCGTTTTGCTTTAGAGAGACATAACTCTACATTTATGCTACTTTTTTTTAGTTCTGATGAGAAATGATAGCTGTGTATTGCTTCACTGCAAAAACTGGCATATTAAGTAAAACTATCTTATAGTCAAATTTAAAATATCATACAGTCACATTTATCTATTATTTCCCAATGGCTGATTTCAATAAACCAAATATAAGATTATTAAACCTTTTTTTTCTTGACATTTTTACTCATTTCAAGCTTGTAAAAGTCATGTTCTGTTTGCAGATAATTTGGCGAATGTTAAGCATTTATTTCTAGAAAGAAGCAAAATAATCTCCGAATAGAATACAAACATTTTTAAATTTGAAATTAGTAAAAATAGGCTTCATAATCTTTAACAGAAATTTTTAATTTGTTTGACTACATTGAAGACATTTTCACTTGCTTAGATGTCATTTTTGCAGTTTTATCTGCATGAGTTTTAATAAACATTTGCAGTTCACACTTTAACTGAGGGGAAAAGATGACTCTATGCATCTACTAACATCTGTCTTTTTCTCTTTTGCTGTCTTTTTCTCCCTGTCTCTCTTTCCTGATCAGACCGACTCCATCATCAGCTTCAGGAAAACCAAGTGCTTTCACACGAGCTCAGTTTAGCACTGAATGCTGATTAAATGTGGTTGATACAGGATTTACTACTGTGCTTTTAATGCTGGAGTTACGCTCTATAGCCCTATTTGGACGGGATTACGTTTACAATAGGAAGCGCATTAATTCTATAATTTGCAGACGCTTTGATCGGCCACGTTGGTCAGAATGTTTCAGATCAAGTCACCTTTTATCTGATAATGCTGCTTGTGTTAGGAAGAAGAAGTTTTTTGACCGATGCTGCTCACTGTATTTGATTATCTAGTGTGTGAATCCATATTAACACTTCCCACAAAACAGAACAGTGTGATTCTGAAAGCTGATTAAAGGGGCTGTTATAATCACTACAGCTACATGTGTAAAAGCACTTTATATATAATATACCACGATATCATCAGCTTCAAGTTTTCTAGAAATAAATGCATGAGAACTTATATCTCTGTCCTTAATCATTAGCCATAGCCATTAAAATAACATTAGCATTAGCCATTACAATAACTACCAAATAAATACAAATTGTCTCTAATGTGCGGTGGCTGAAGGCAAGTGAGTGTGTAAGCTCAGTGATATTTACTATGGATCAGGGTTGAGTACTGAACTCTGTACTTTTCAGGATACCGGCTGAATGACCTCAGTACTATAGAGTACCGATTCACATTTACTAAATTGGTGCCAATCTTAGGTACCTGAAAGCGCACCTGAGTGAGAGAGTTAAATATACGTTTGAGAAAGCGAGAGAGCGAGACCATGTGCCGTCACCCCTGCGACGTGTTGAAGCCCAACACAGTCAGGACGGTGTGCTCACGCTACAGACTGGGACAGACTGGGACAGGCAGGAGGCTGTAGGGACGGGTCTGGGAGGGGAGGGAGGTGGAGAGGGCTTTTATTTTGTGTGATGTGTGAAATGTTCTAAATAAATAACAAAATGTTGAAATTGAGAAGTTTGGACTTATTTTTTTTACAAATGAAATTATATTTTTGTAATTACAGAGAGTGTAAAGTACCAAAAAAGTACTGTTGGGTACCAGTACTAATTTCCAGATACCTGTACCGGTATCGGTTTCAATGTGAACGATACCCAACCCTACTGCATGGACAGTTTGAAAATCACCGTTATCGATGAGAGTCAGAGAACAGGCAAGCAACATTATAAAAGCTTAACAGGAAACACAAAACACAAATCCAGGAAACACTGAAGCAGAAAACACGGCTCAAGGCTTAATAATACAGAGGCACTCCCCAAACAACAGAGCAACGGCAGATTAATGAAGGCCTTCAGTCAGTTAAGTACAGGTGGAAACGGTTTGATTGTGATCCATTACGTTGTGATCCAGACCATATTCAGAAGAGATCTGGGACCCATATGACCGCATCATCACATTTATAATATGAGCACAAAAGTGTCTCGATGCATCCCGGACAGCAACAACGGACGTCATACGTCATTTCCTGAACTGGAAAATATGTAGTCATTGAGAGACTGTTTGGAAATGGTGCTGGATGTAAAGATCTCTGCGGCTAGGCTAATGGCTAGGCTAACATCAGTCATTAAAGCAGCCACTTTTCCTAGCTTTGCTTGTCATCTCATCTCTCATTCACTTATAGTTTCGTTAGCAGACCACACGATTAAACCTTTTGAAACAGTCCTTACAGGGAGATAGGATTATCAGGATATTTCTGCCTGGAAACTAAAGCACCAGAAGACTGATGTAATAAACATGTGTGACGGCGGAAACGATGTGTGAAATCCGGTCACAAACAGTCACAGCGTTCATAAAGCCAGGCGTAACCGGTTACGCTTCTCCACTGAACACTTGTGATTTATTGCATGTTAATGTTAAAGCGAACGTGAAACGTGCCACGTGCTGAGATTCCCGACATCAATATATTATAAATGTTGCACTGATGTTCATATCGAACAACACATACAGAGTTTCATCATGACTGAGATGCGTAAAACATGTTATTACGGATGTCACCTAGAGAAACTAATCCCGTCCACACAGGGCTTATAATTATACTCTGCTCAATTCTGTGCTTTATAACAAGGTGAAGAAAATGAACACAGGAAATCTAATACCTATTTACTGCTGCATTTGTTTTTATTTTAGATATTGAAGTTCCTACAGAATAAACCAGAGCTGTGAACAGGTACTGATATTTGTAATGGTTGTTTTTTTTACTTGAACTGATTAAATGCTGCTGCTGTAATATGATCTAAAGTGACTCTGCATTGCAGTTCACCGTGTTTATAGTGACAGTGTGTTCAGTTTCAGTGACACTGAATTACATTACAACAACGTACAGAACAACCGGCTTTGAACCTCTCCGCTGGGCCGCGCTGTCCTTCCGTAACAATTATGGGGAAATGAAATTCCAAAGTGAACACTGATAGCGAGTGATTCAGTGCGGAAAGTCTTTATTATTATTATTATTTTATTAACACACTGACTCCTCAGGATTTTATTTACTCTTGATTTTGACACAGCAGCCTGAAACTTTAAACTTAACACAATAATGACTGCAATAAAAGAGATATGATTAATTCCTATATGTGATCTCTGCTCTGTTTGTAGTTATTAATAACACACAAGAACAAAACTTTCCAAAATCTTCTTTGAGGACGCAAGAAAAATAATGAAGAGTATTTACCAGGTGAGACGTCATTACTAACACAGTTATAGACATTATTGGACGAGTAGCTACATCACACGCTTACAACTGATGTTTCAGCCTAAACCAGATACTGCTCATCACTATTTTTAAAGCATACTAATTGACTTTCAGGCAAGGATTTTATTTGTACCTTTTGTATATTTAATTAATATTATTAATTTTGTATTTGTGGTTTTTATTATTGTATTATTTGCTGTAATTGTGACGGCAGACTTTAATCGAGTCCCAGGTCATAATCTGAACCAGGTAGGATTCAGGAATCAAGGAGGCTTCACTTACAGTTTTGGGATGCACCCAGCTTGTAAATGAAATAAGCCACTCCCACTAGACCCTGGTGACGTCACAGCATTAGTTTTTCTTGTGGACACAATGGCTTTTATGCAAACTCTGACATCATCAAAGCAATACATAATAAGGTTTTAGGTCATATATTATGACATTTAGTGGCCATTTTAAAGTCTCATTCAGAGTGACAGCACGATGATTGATTTACACAACAGCCAATAGCATTTCAGATAAGCAATACCACACCCCCACCCAATCTGAACACACCTGACAATTTATAACTAGAGTGAAGATTGGGAGATAAAATTATACTACTAGCTCTTGGACTGGTGAAAATATATAGTAATATTAATAAATAGTAATAGTAATAAAAATAAAGACAGCTCCAAGTCAGTAAAACACTCCTCTGAAAAACCGCCGACTGCGTGAAAGGACACGACCAAAAGCACACCAACAACCATAGTTACTGCTAAGGAGCTGCTACCGTAGAGCAAGACACGCCCCCTGGGGCGGGGCCTAGACATTCTAGAGAGCTTTTAATTTTACTAACAGAAGGCTAGTACAGGATGAGTCATCATAAGAAGTTATTACACTATTAGTTTTTCTAGATGTACTGTCGTATTTGTGTCTATAATAGTGAAGAACTGGAACAAAAAACTCCAGTGATGAAAGTGTTGCAACTCTTATTTTGAATTATGCCGGAACCGGAAGTATTTGACGCTAGTTTCACGTCATTAAAGGAAAAATTAAAAAAACAAAAAAGAAACAGAAGGTGTTGTGAAGCTTGTGAGGGGGATCAGAGGGAAGATGGAGTGTGTTGGAGGCTGTAGCAGCGGTTCTGTGGACAGTAAAGCCGGGTTTGTGCTCGGGAATGTGGCGGAAGTGGTGGAGAAGGTCCTGTCTTATGTGCCGACTAAATCCTTGTTCCAGGTCGCGAGGTACTGTGTTTAAACTGGGCTCGTGCTAGTCAGAGAGCTAGCCTCGGAGCATGTTAGCATGTTAGCTGTTATTACAGCTGGTGTTGGGAGTTACAGTCACTAAATCTCACTCAAACACCTCGAAATCCCTCAGAACCATCATGCTTCATCCCGCAGTTCTGCAGTTCGGGGCTGTGGGAGTGTTTGGTGTTCGGATAAACACTGACATTAGCACAGTTAGCGCCGTGTTTATGCACCAACACTGATATACACATGATCAAAATAAATACTAAAAACTACAGCGCTAAATGACTGACGTTAAAATAAGGAATATTTTTTTCAAAAAATATTTTTTTAAATATTTTTTAAACAGAAGAACAAGAGTACACAACCGGAAACACAACAACAACAACAATAATAATAACATAAAAACAACAACATAGCAATAACAACATGTGTTATGTATTAAACATGTAATAACATGTATTAAATAAGAAAAATAAAGGGTATATTTTCATTATTATTATTATTATTATTGTTATTATTATCATCTCCAAAATGCAGTCTGAAGTGCAGTCAGCTTGGTGTGATTCTGAAGAACTGAATGTAGGCCTATTTATTTGTTTGTTTGTTTATTTATAAGAAGAGGGCGAGGAAATGGCTTGATTTGATTGGATTTGTTCAACATAAAATATTTCTCCTCAACAGCTGAAAGAGAAACAAATCCAAAACTGGACTTTCCGGTTTAAGGCGTCGCCGCTACGGCGCGTGAGCTGAGGAGAAGGAAACCCGACTTTATTTACTCTCTCTACTCCAAGGTTAACGTTTTAACCACTCACGTGTTGGAAAACAGCCGACTGTAAACGTGTTCAAATATACACGCCAGGAGACGGAGCTAATCACCACGCAGCGCTAATAACTGTTATTATTATTGTTGTTATTGTTATTATTGTTATTATTCGCCTTGTAAAATACATTTCTTAAGAATTTTGTAATAATATTAAAAAAACTCTTTTTTTTTTCTTTTTTTTTTTTATTAAAGATCAGTATAGAAAGTTTTTTTCCTCTCAGAGATCTGCACTTGGTCTGTTTTTTTTCATGCTTCAATAACTATTTAGCTCCGCCTCCTTTTACATTAACGTACACAGCTAATTAGTATAATATGCTAATCTGGCTTTGGGGCGCTAGTCCTGCGGGTTCTGGCCAGTCTTCAGCAGAGTGTCAACTTGAATCAAAAACTTGTTAAGAGTTGTAGACAAAATGGGTGCAACGTTTCGATCAGTTCTGTGGAGGCGGAGCCTAATTTATTCAAACAGCTCTGATTCGTGATTGGTTGCATGGACAAGATTCTGAGGTCACATGCAATGTGTGGGGCGTGGCCATACATTCAGGGGCGGAGCTAGGGCCAGATAACTGTGTCTCAGGTCTGTAAGGCTGAATGTAGTTTCAGAAGCGTGACTGCTCTCAACCAATCAGATTTCAGCCAGCGTTTCCCATGATTAGCAATGACACTGTCATGAAACCTGATGAGTACGTAATAAGCATTTGTTTTTGTATGCATTTGTAATTTGTGTGTTTATTTCCTTCTTTTATTTGCTGATGTTGAATGTCAGTTATCTGATGACTTCTTTTTTGACTTTACTGCAGATTTTTTGTGCCTTTATGTGAGGAAGTGTAATGCACTGCTTGTGACATCATCAGTGTTTTTCCTCTTTGCGTTAGAGTTTGTCGCCTGTGGAGGAACTGTGCACGGCGAGTCCTGAGAACTCAGCAGAAAGTGACGTGGATTTCCACTTCTGGTCCGTCCCGATGTGAAGCACACGTTCTCTTCAGAAACATGGAGGAAGGACTGGAGGTCCGAGAGTTCCTGAGATTAAATTTTTTTGTTGCTATTATCTAAAAAAAAAAAAAGTCCTGCTTAAAAGACAATAGTTAATTAGCGTAAGTGCTGATGTCCACCTTTCTACTTCAGATAAAATACTCTCAGGCTGGTGTGATGAAGAAGAGGCTCTGTCACCGTCCTGAAGCTGATTCTTTTCCTTTTTGTAAAAGCAGCAAGTGTTTTATTCCTCTTACAGCACAGCAACTTACCAACAGTTACAATTAAAACTCCCTCTCTCTCTCCCTCCTTCTCCCCTCTCCCTCTCTCTCCCCCTCCCCCTCTCTCCCCCTCCCTCTCTCCCCCTCCCTCTCCCCCTCTCTCCCCCTCCCTCTCTCTCCCCCTCTCCCTCTGTAGAATGTCTTCCTGCTGCCCCAGACAGTGTTGGTAATGATGGACAATGAGAACTTTACCGGACGTCACACTTTCAGACAAAAAAAAGGTCAGACGACGTCACGTACCTTTATAATACATGTTAAGATTATCAATCGCGGGTGTAATTCTGTGTGTGTTCCCGTGTGTGTGTGTTCCTGTGTGTGTTCCC
>JAQQZX010000007.1:23948730-23963468 GCA_030068355.1 Notoglanidium maculatum | reverse complement strand
TTAACCTGAACACCATGTCCTCATGGAGCTGCTTTGTGCACAGGGGCATCGTCATGCTGGGGCAGGTTTGGGCCTCTCGGTTCCAGTGAAGGGAAACTGTAACACTACAGCACACAGAGACGCTCTATGCAATTGTGTGCACATATGGGTGTGATGGTCAGGGGTGCACATACTTTTGGCCTTGTAGCGTATATCTCAAATTTTCCCAAAATGGTATTGTTTTAAAATTGAAAGTACGAAGCTCGGTGTAACTTGACGTACACTTTTTAAGAAAATGAGTTCTGCAGATGATCGACAGAAAGCAGAAAATCGGAACTTCCGCTTCAGAGGCCGCTTCTGCACTCAATCATGGACACTCATTTGTGATTTTCCTTCCTTTTCAGGATGGTATTCGAGCTGCGAAAAAGAGATTACAGACAGATATTCAGACAGCGGTGCACAAAATCTACCAGCAGCTTTCCATCACACTGGAGAGAGCTCTTCAGTCTAATAAGCACCATATAGGTAATGTACAGAAGCGTACTGCATCTCCCACACACACTTACACACACGCACACGCACACACGGTGTGCATGGAGTAGTCATGTGTGTTCTTGCGCACACAGAGGCTCAGCAGCGGCTGCTGTTAGTGACCGTGTTCGCCCTCAGCGTGCGCTACCAGCCCGTGGACGTTTCTTTGGCCATCTCCAGCGGTCTGTTAGACGTGCTCTCTCAGCTGTGCGGTAAGGAAATCCTGCTGGGACACACCCTCCAGCTCCTGCACAAACCCGCCGACTCCCAGCTCAGCACAGCGCTCAAAGTGGCCAGCACCCGACTGCTGCAGATCCTTGCCATCAGCACCGGGTAAAAAAAAAAAAAACTATTAATTAACACCACAATGTTTAAATCAGGGGTTACAAACCTTCTGGGCAAATGATCATAAATTATGATGTTATAATTTATAATATGGGACTACAGTAGCATTTGTACACTTTATTAACACAGTAACGTGTATGTGTAACATACGTTACTAAAAAACTGAAATATTCCTTCTGCTATTTTACCAGTCTACTGAGAAGTGCAGTGAGAAGTGCGCATGCAGAAGCGACACGAGCCACATCGTTGACACAATCGAAGCATATTTTGTGTATGTGCGGAAGATTTAAAAGTGACCTCTATTACGTCAGAGCTAAAACAAGCCTGTGCATCAGGGTTCCAAGTCAAACTGGTTTGTGATTTCATCCACGGTGACGCTAAACACATTGACCAGCTCTGCCTGTCTTTAAACTTGTCATCGTGATTGTCGTCATGAGCTCCGTCTCAAATTGAAAACTCTGACCTTACTCTCAGAGTTTGTATTAATCTAGAAAATCCAGAAGACTGTTGTGCAAAGCAAGCGCCTTTAATAGGCTCATTCAGAATGGCACATTGATTACATTTACAAAATTTCAAGTGAATCTGCATCAAGGCGGCGCTATAACCAGCCATAACTCCACGTTTTCACCTGTGGCTCCGGAAAGGTTCTTTGACCCTGTGTAATGCCCTTTCACATGATCACATGACTTTCAGTGGTCTCCTGTATGATTATCCACCATGACAACATTTACAGAAACTTGCAGTTATTTTTTTTAACTTGTCCTAGACAGTTTGTCCGATTTGCATGAATTTCTCCAGACCAGGTTGATAAAAATTACCTTGATTCATCAGACCTTTTCAGAGTTGTGAGCCAATGAATTTTTAAGGTGTGGCCCCTTTATGCCCAAAACTTTGTGATGTAAAAGTTTTCATTAAAATTGATACACTTAATCACTATCGCATTTTTTTGGAAGGAACATCAGAATTTGTGAAATATCATCCATAGGGGGTGCTCATGTATCTCAAACTGTTCATGCTTCATAGTTCATATATTGTGGTCTAACAAATTTATATTGTGGTTTAACTAAATTATTTTTTAACGTTTACTACAATTCCACCTCTTATTTTTCCTAAAGCCATTGAACGACTTCTAATTATACCATTGTTTACAACTTCTGTGATTCTGCTTAGATGATCGCCGCTTGCAGCTTTATTTTATTTATTAAATATTTTTTCTAATCTTATCTAATGCACCTTTAAACAACCTGGAAGCACTGAGTATTCTGGTGGTTATAGAGCTAAACTTGACTTATAAAGGTTGTATATGATTTCATCATCCATCGAATGCTGCTGTTCCATGTCAGGACGTACGCTGATCGATTGAGCCCTAAAGTGGTTCAGGCTCTGTTGGACCTGCTCTGCAGTCAGCTGAAGACGTTGCTGTCGCAGGCTGCAGGAAGTGTCCTCAACACAAGTCCAGAGTCTGAGGAGAAGACGGACGACGGCACAGACAACACAAAAAAAGACTTCAGGGGTAATTCAAAGATGCGCACGTACCGTTACTCAAACAGCTTCACTACGAATCAGAATTTTTATGAAAATAAATGTGTGTTTGGTTTTAGCATTACTGCGGAAGCAACACACGGCCGAGCTGCATCTCGGAGACTTCCTAGTGTTTCTGAGAAGAGTGGTATCTTCCAAAGCCATCCAGTCCAAGATGGCGTCTCCTAAATGGACTGAAGTGCTGCTTAACATCGCAGCGCAAAAATGCTGTTCAGGTACAAGGACCTTTTTTTTTTTTAAACTGTAAATTAAATTCTGATATGCTTTTTATAGTACCATGTGTGGGGTTTTTTTTTTTTTCGTTTTTTTTCTCTCCCCTCTTTAAAGTCTCGTATCATATAAATTCAGATGAAAACGTGATTGTATAGGAATAGCAAAAGTTAAACATGTATAAAACATTACACTCTGGTTATGAACCAATGTGTTTATAAACATTAATTGGTTAAATTCACATGTTAAATATTTCATTTTGATGACCAAAATTTTAGAAAATATAATTTTTGAACCAGTTACTGCAATATTCTCGGCATGCACGTTAAGAGTGTTGCATAGCGCAGTAAAAAACATTTAATGGAGTCTGGCACAAAATTATTTTATTTGATCTGGGATTTTGTATACAACATTAAACAGATTGGGGAGAAATAATTCTTAAATTACAGTGTGTTCTCTCATGTGGTTTAGAGGAGATGCACATTTTATATTTTCCCTAAAAACTGCCTTAAATGATCTCTCCATAAAGCTTATTCATACCTTATCGAGTTCTTTAAGATGCAATAAGTGTGTTTTTGGTATTTCAGGTGTTCCGCTTGTGGGGAATTTGAGGACACGGCTTTTAGCGCTGCATGTCTTGGAGGCTGTACTTCCTGCCTGTGAAAGCAGCGTTGAGGATCATCAAATGACCCAGGTCACATCCTAAACACACTACTGATGCATGAGTACTCGTTACTCGGCTACTTAAATTACTTTACAAAAATTTCAAAATTAAAACGGGTTCTTGGCTTATTTTTCCTGTTACACTGAATCTCCTTCACAAGATGAACTAATGAAGAGCAACCCTAATGAGGCCTTGGGTGCCAATTCTTTGAAAATTGAAAATGAAGTATATTTTTGGCGTTAAATTGACATTAAAAAAAGAGAAATATAAATTTGTGTTATGTGAAACTCGGAAGTTAATGAGGCTTGCTGTATTATGATGTCATTCCTTATTTAGTGAGCATCTATCTCACTAAATAATGGATATGGTCCTTTGACACCATGATGTTATACCCTATGTAGTTTGCAAATACAGTAAATGGAGACAATCTGGTGTATATATTGTACATTGTGTGTTTGGTTATTGATCAAATTTAAAATGCACATCTTTACTGACGAACTTTTGCATTCTCTTAAAATGTTTTTCTTTTTTCCTCAACGTCAGGTGGTGGAAAGGTTGTTCTCTCTGCTGTCAGACTGCATGTGGGAGGCTCCCGTTGCTCAGGCCAAACACTCTGTCCACCTGAAGGAGAGAGAGCAAGAGGTCAAACTACAGGTGAACAACACTCTACATAGTATAAAACAAACAAGTTGTCTTGTTGGTTGCTATGGTAATATAAAAGATGTAGGGATACAACTAATGATTATTTTTATAGTTGATGAATCTATCAATTATTTTCCCCCTCAGTAATTTGCATTATTTGAAACAATATGTAAGGTTGATTCTGAGTTTTCTATGCTTGTGTGTGTGTGTGTGTGTGTGTGTGTCTGTGTGTGTGTCAGGGTGAGGCAGAGGAGGAAGAAGAGAACCTGCCTGTACAGGAAGTGATCTTCGACCCTGAAAAGGCACAGTGCTGTGTGGTGGAAAACGGACAGGGTCTCACGCACGGCAGCGGCGGGAAAGGCTATGGCCTGGCTGCTACAGGCATCTCATCAGGCTGCTACCAGTGGAAGGTAGCGCGCACACACACACACACACACACACACACACACACACACACACACACACACAGTAATATATGCCTATAAGCTGTGTGTGTCTTCTCTGCCAGTTCTACATAGTGAAGGAGAACCGTGGGAACGAGGGAACATGCGTGGGCGTGTCTCGCTGGCCCGTACATGACTTCAACCACCGCACCACGGCTGACATGTGGCTGTACCGCGCTTACAGCGGTAACCTGTACCACAACGGGGAGCAGACGCTCACGCTGTCCAGCTACACACAGGGTGACTACATTACCTGCGTGCTGGACATGGAGGCTCGCACCGTGTCCTTCGGCAAGAACGGAGAGGTGAGGCAGACGCACGATATGTTCATCGGTTTGTAGTTCTGTTTAACGGGAACAGCATTTAACAGTTCCTGTTCTCACATATGTTATAGCAGGTATAAATGTAAACGCTTCTGTCCTGAGACTGAAAACTCTTTCCATAAATGTCAAATACACATCCTGTGAATGAGCAATTACTATGGAAACAGTGGCGTATTAGAACAATTATATTAACGTAAACCTCTGACTTCAGATCTGCTGTTATAGAAAATTAAATAGTGCCTTCCGACATTCTTGATGTAGGAGCCCAAACTGGCTTTTGAAGACGTGGATGCTACAGAACTCTACCCATGTGTCATGTTCTACAGCAGCAACCCAGGGGAAAAGGTACAAGACGGAGAATAATAAAAGGCAGTTAATAAGAAGAAGGATTTACTCGAATGATGTAATAAATCTCTTTAACTATCTGGTTCATTTGCAGGTCAAAATCTGCGACATGCAGATGCGAGGCACGCCACGCGACCTTTTACCCGGTGACCCCATCTGCAGTCCCGTGGCCACCGTCCTTGCCGAGGCCGTGTCTCAGTTGATGAGGATCCTGCACCGCTCGGACGGCTGGACGCAACCCATCAACCGGTGCATGCTCCAGCGGCTGCAGCAGATCCGCAGTTGTCTGCGTGATGGCGCTATGCCCCCAGGTGGCGCGAGACTCCGTAAGAGCCGCTCAGCTCAGAGCCGTGATGAACAGGACGAGGCGAAGGAAGAGGACAGGGACGAGGAGAGAGGCAGAAGCGGCCGTGAGCTGACAGAGGTGCAGCTGCGTACTCTGTGTAACCTGATATGGCCCGTGCTGGCGGTGATCGGAGGTGTGGACGGAGGGCTGAGGGTCGGTGGTCGCTGCGTGCACAAGCAAAGCGGGAGACACGCCACCCTGCTGGGCGTGGTGAAGGAGGGCAGCATGTCGGCCAAGGTGCAGTGGGACGAGGCGGAGATCACCATCAGGTGAGACAAATCAAACACCTGTACTGAGTGACGAATTCATGATACTTCTGTCAGGCTGTCTGTCTGTTTTCCACTGTGGCTCTTATTTACTCTTCAAAACTTAAATTTCCTGTAGAATTCCACCCCCCCTTTCTTCCCTTCTTTCTCTCTCTCTTCTCTCTCGCTATCTGTCTCTCTATTCATTTTTCTGGTTTTCTCTCACTCTCTCTGTAGCCTTGCATCTTTTCATCCCTTCCTTTCCTTCTTTCCTATCTGTCATTCTCTTCCTTTCTCTTTCTCCCCTTTTGCTCTCTCTGTTTTTCTGTCCATCTCCTTCTCCCCTCTCTCGCTCTCTCTCTCTCGCTCTCTCTCTCTCTCTCTCTCTGTGTGAACCTTTTCATCTTCTCTTCTCTCATACTTTTTATTAGCTTCATGTCTTTGCATGTCCTCTTCACCTCACACTCCCTCACACTCTCTTTCTCTCTACCTCTCTCTGTTTCTTCTCGTCCTCTGTACCTCTTCATGTTCTTTCACGTCCACTCCTCACTGAAGCTTCCCCGCTTTCTGGTCACCTAGTGACACGCCGCTGTATAACCTGGAGCCGTGTGAGCCGCTGCCCTTCGATGTAGCACGTTTCCGAGGTCTGACCGCCGCCCTGCTCCTGGACCTCACCGCTCTGGCTTCACTTCAAGATGATGGTGCCAAGCTCTCCTCTTCCTCATCCTCTTCTTCTTCTTCCTCGCGCCGCCATGAGCGCCGTCACCGGCACGAGCCTCATGAGCCAGAAACAGAAGATGGTCTGGGCGACCTGCGCGTATCTCACAGCCTGGATGAAGTTCGCTCCCACGCCAACACCACCGCCCATCCTGAGCCACAAAAGGCCCCCGTGCTCGCCGAGGTCCATGCTGTGCAGCTATCCTACCTCTGCCTCGGCGCAATGAAGAGCCTGAGTGTCCTGCTGAGCTGCAGCAAGTATGCTGAGCTCCTGCTCATCCCCAAGGCAGTGCCTGACAGCGGCCACAACTCCGACTGTGGCAGCCCGAACGTCAGCGTCTCGCAGGAGGAGGCGGAGATGCGCTCAGCACTGCAGTTCCTCATGAGACACATGGTGAAGCGGGCCGTGATGAGGTCACCCATTAAACGCGTGCTGGGATTGGCTGAACTGGAGCGGGCACAGGCCATGATTTACAAACTCGTCGTCAGTAGTTTGTTGGAGGAACAAGAGGGCGGGAGAGCCAAACAATGTGAGTCTTTCGTGAACATGCGCTATTTTTTTATGAATGACACTCATTTTTACAACAGTAGCTCATCCACAGTTAAGTAAACATTTTATCATTCTAATCTCATCATTGTATCTGTAGTGTGTGTGAAGAAAAACGATTGGAATCATTTGGATTGAAATTAATCCTACTAGGTTGGTGCTGAATCAAATTGTATCAATGCTGTCTGTCTGTCTGTCTGTCTGTGTAGCGGATGGTGAATGTGAGGAGCTGGAAGGTGAGCAGCAGTTCCAGACGCCGGTCACCACCTCACCCTCTGCCTCCAGCAGCACCTCGTTTATGAGCTCCTCCCTAGAGGACACCACCACGGCAACCACGCCTGTTACCACGGCAACCACGCCTGTAACCGATGCCGAGACTGCGCCAGCCTCAGAATCACCAGGGGTTATGCCCCTAAGCCTGCTCAGGTACACACACCTACTCGCACAAACACACACATCCAGAACACAGTTATATTATGCTGATGTTTCATGTTTGTACTAAATGTATCTAGGTACTTAGAAAATGTTTGTGTGTGAGTAGACAGATGTTCTCCAGCTACCCCACCACCACGCTGCTGCCTGCTCGGCGAGCTCAGACGCCTCCCGTCGCGTCCCTGCCCACATCTCCTTCAGACGAACACGGCCGGAGACAGAGTTTCACCTCTCCCGAGTCTCAGCCTGCCAGAACGACCAACAGGACAGGTGTGTGCATACACACACTCTCACGCACACACGCGCACACACACTAGAATCTATATATTGATATATTGAGTTTTGTTTCTTCTGATCCTAAAAGCCACTAGGAGGTGCTGTTGAGTGTCTCAGTAGGTTTACATTTATATTTCATTGTATTCAGCGCTATCCGACCCGAGCAGCCGTCTCTCCACGTCTCCTCCTCCCCCCGCCATCGCTGTACCCCTGCTCGAGATGGGGTTCTCCCTCAGACAGATCATGAAGGCTCTAGAAGCCACGGGTATACATATATATATATATACATACGCGCACACACAAACAAACATTATTTAAAGCCCAGTGTGTTTACCTGAACTTTTTATGCAGGTGCGCGAGGTGAGGCCGACGCCCAGAACATCACGGTTCTGGCCATGTGGATGATCGAGCACCCGGTCACTGAGGACTCAGAGGAGCGCACCTTGTCTTCTGATTGCTTGGGGGTGGCTGGAGGAGGCAAGAGCGCAGAGAGGAGCTACCTTCGCTCACCCGGAGACATTCCCAATGCAGACGCCGCAGAGCCGGAGGAGGGATTCAGTGAGAGGTAGACTCAAGATATTTTATATTATTATATTCAATATTATATTGTTCCTGTTCACTCACATTTGTCTCTGATTTCAGCCCTGAAGGATTAGATCAAGACTCTGCCTCTGCCTCTACTGGTCACGCCCCCCGTGGCCGCTCAGCTGCCAGTAGGAAGCATCGCTTTGATCTGGCGGCACGTACTTTACTGGCTCGGGCAGGTATGACACACAGACTCGCGCACAGACACACACACACAAACATTGTGTCATGAGAGTTCACTGTTGTGCTGGTGTTTTTTGCGTGTAGCTGGACTGTACCACTCGGTGCAGGCCCACCGTTCTCAGGTGCGCAGGGAGGGGTCAGGGCTGCAGCAGGACTCGAGCTCACTAGGCGGAGTTTACGACTTCAACTTGGACGAGGAGCTGGAACTGGAGCTGGACCAAGAGGCGATGGAGGCA
The DNA here is from genome assembly GCA_030068355.1 of Notoglanidium maculatum. Classification (NCBI taxonomy): domain Eukaryota; kingdom Metazoa; phylum Chordata; class Actinopteri; order Siluriformes; family Auchenoglanididae; genus Notoglanidium; species Notoglanidium maculatum. The sequence goes on along the minus strand of JAQQZX010000007.1, from coordinate 23,954,877 downwards.
ATGTTCACCCAGGAGCTCGCTTCAGACTCGGATATCCTGGGAAGGTGGATTCCGGAGGTACTGGACTGGCCAACATGGGTGTGTGTGATCGCGGCCTGGGGCTGCAGCTACTTTCCTACTCGCTCTGTTAACCCTGCTAACCAAGGAGACACACACACACACACACACACACACAAGGTGTTGATTAATTTTCTGTAACAGCAGTTCTGACTTTAGTGCAGCTTCAAATCATGTTTATATTCATGTGATTTGCATGTGTTATGTAACTTCTATGTTAAGTATAGAAGTCTCCAGTGTCAGTTATTTGTAAGAGTCAGAGTTTGTTTATGTAACTTTATGTCTTCAGGACAGACGTGTAAGAAGCTGCTTTTTTTTAAATGTATTAACTTCGAGAGAGAATAAAGAGAGTCTTGTGAGGAAACGACTGTTTATAGATGCTACAACGCAAGTGAGAACAGGAGCTTGTTTTCTTGTGTTCCACAACATTAAATATAACTATAAACAGATAAAAAGTGTGGCATGCCATTCTTTAATTAAAAATCTGAAATTTGCTAAATTGCTGTAATGTAAGAGGAATACAATCCTTGGTGCTGTTATAGAAAAATAATCACCTTCAGGATGGTAACAATAACTGCTTTATCACACCACCCTATCACTCAATACTGTGCTGTAACACACACCTGTTCACAAGCGCTAACACTTCAGCAGACTGTTGCATGCAGAAATGGTTTTCGTTACAGAATTTGAGTATTTTATTAAAGAAAAGCTCTTCCTGTTTTACTAACACGTTAACACTGCTGAGTGCCACAGCATCAAACCTCAACAGGAACACTTCTTGTGATTCAACATGCCTTATCGTTCTCATGTGTGTTTGTGCGTAGCATGTGTGTGAGTCAGAGGAACGTGAGGAGGTGGTGGTCTGTGAGCTCTGCGACGTGAACGTGTCCAGTTTCAACCAGCACATGAAGAAGAGCCATCCAGGCTGTGGGCGGAGCGCCAATCGGCAGGGTTACCGTAGCAACGGGTCCTATGTGGACGGCTGGTTCGGGGGCGAATGTGGGAGCGGGAACCCCTATTACCTGCTGTGTGGCAGCTGCAGGGAAAAGTACCTTGGTATGAAGAGCAAGCACAAAGGAGTGGTACCTGAAAGGTCAGTATTACAAGGACGTGTGGGCGGAGCTAGAAACAAATGCTGCTCACTGATTGGTCAAACATAATAACAGTCCTCCTGGTAATATCCTGTTAATGACCTGGTAATTTATATGCCTACATAGCTCTTAGAGTGGATCTTTTCTCTAAATTTAAACTTAAACAAAAGTATTGCTTCAAGTTTCATTTGGGTTGCTTGTCTTTATTTCTTCAACTCATCGTGTTTAGTAGCATAAGTACTGCTGGGTGATACAGCGACATGATCTCGAGATCATGATATAATAACATCATGAAACAATAAGTATTGTTTTAATAACTCCTTTTATATCTTCCACACTGTAAAAAGAAACTTGACATTCAGAACTATTCCTAAACTATCAGTTGTTTAATTTGCCATTTAAATTTTTTTTTTATAATGCCGTACAAAGACCTCGGAGCCTACAGTGGCCCATGACACATATTGTGTATCGTGAATTATTGTGATATTGTGATATTTTATACCCCTACCCCTATGAGGAAGACACGGTTCGGAGGCGTTCGGTTTAACAGGAAACATTCGGTTTAACAGGAAATTAAAATGCTTTCTGATTTTGAGTAATATTTTACTCTTTGTGTTGGTCACTAGTCTCCAAGACACTCCCTTCATGGGAACTCCTGTTTTCACAGGTAAACACTTTTTTTTTTGGACAGGTAAGTTAGATAATGTTTGTTTGTTTATTTTTTCCCAGATATAAGGGCCAGGCTCCAGACCTGCTGGGGAAACAGGACAGTGTCTATGAAGGTATTGAATATATACGCTGATTAACAGCTTCTGCTTGGTATGTGTGTGTGTATGTATGTATGTATGCCAAACTGTGTGTGTGTGTTCGTTCGTGTTCCTACAGAGGACTGGGACATGCTGGACGTGGACGAGGCAGAGAAGCTGACTGGAGAGGAGGAGTTTGAGCTGCTTTCAGCGCCACTGGGTCTCACAGAGCGCAAACCCGTTCCCGAGGCCGTTCACTTCCCCGACACAGACCCCCTCGGAGCCTCTGTCGCCATGGTTACCGCCACAAATAGCATGGAGGAGACCCTCCTTCAAATAGGCAAGATTGCGACGCGCCCTCATCCTTACTCGTTAGCAGTTTCCCCGAACCCAGCACAACCTTTTTAAATTGCTCAGGGGCCCATCGAGCATTGATGATAAATAAAAAAAATTAGACAAGGAATTTTTCAACAAATATTTGAGGGATTTAAATGGTCGTTTTGGTTGTTGTTAGCCTGCTTTAGTTTCTGATTATTTCTGCGGTATTACATAATCAGTCAGAATTTTACATTGATATTAATATCAACTTTATATCAATTAATAATGAAGTAGGGATTAAAACACTAACAAAATTATTAATTAATGAAAATCCAAAATAAATTGAATAAAGTATTAATCAGTAAGTTAGAATTATTAATTATTTATTAACAAGTTTGTAATTACTTAATACATGTGTATATTTTTATTCAAGCAATTAAAGTAGTTTTTATTTTAATTATTATATTTGTCTAGCATTTTTGTATAAGCACAGACTTGTTGAAGGAAGAAGATTTATGCCGATGTATTTCAAACCACGGAAACTTATCAGAACTTTGAGAGAGAACGTAGCCTATATTGGTGTTTATTAGAAAGATACTTCTGGCACAGCAGAGTCAGTGGCGTGTGCTTCATCTGATTACAGCTGACTAACACAGCGCTGCAGCTTTTCCGAATGATCTATATGTTGACGTGTGTGATTATTCTGCGTATGTCACTCACAGGCTGCCAGAGTTCAGTGGATAAGAGCTCGTCAGGTCGCATGTGTTTGGGCGAGCAGGCGGCAGGGCTTCAGAGTTCCGCTGATCGTATGGTGGCTTTGAGGAGAGTCACAGCAGCTGCTCAAGTCCTGGTGGCCAGAACCATGGTGATGAGGGCACTGTCTCTGCTCTCGGTCAGGTGAGTAAGTGGGGTTGACTTTCACCTGTATACATTTACAGGACTTCTGTTTATGATATGTTTTGTGTCCCTCAGTGGATCTAGCTGCAGTCTTGCCGCTGGACTGGAGTCCTTGGGTCTGACGGACATTAGGACTCTGGTTCGTTTGATGTGTCTGGCCGCAGCCGGTCGTGCGGGCCTCTCCACCAGTCTCGCCTCGGGCCCCGGCGCTTTAGAGCGACCACGCGGTGCCAACAAGCCCACCAAACCCATCTCCTGCCTGGCCTACCTCAGCACTGCCGTGGGCTGCCTCGCCTCCAACAGCCCCAACGCTGCCAAGCTGCTCGTCCAGCTGTGCACTCAGGTGAGTACCCTTTTATCAGTACTGGTACTCATACTGAATCTCAGGTACTCAAATTAGTCTGGTCTTGCTCACTATCTCGTCCATGTAGAACCTGATATCAGCAGCTACAGGGATGAACCTGACCACAGTGGACGATCCGATTCAGAGGAAGTTCCTGCCCAGTTTCCTGCGGGGCGTGGCCGAGGAAAACAAACTTGTCACATCGCCAAACTTCGTAGTGACGCAGGCCCTGGTGGCGCTACTAGCCGATAAAGGAGCAAGGCTGAGACCTGGTTATGACAAGGCTGAACTGGAGAAGAGAGGTTAGTTTCACACACTGATAGATTTTCCACTGCATATCCATAAACAAGAACTGGACCAAAAAGGCACAGAGACGTTATAGATGTTATGCAACTGATGTATTTGTGTTTCCATCCTGCTTAATGGATTCTGCTTTTTATTTGGTGTTTGTCTGGATGTGTGGAGTCACGTGTGGGTTGCTGTATCTTTGACCAGTCAGTAAAGTAATGTTGTCGGCCACACCCAGTTTTTTTCCAGTTGGTGCTTTTGCAGCACAGCTTGAGTTTTTCAGTACAATAATTAATGATTACTTACATATGTTTTTTGTTCTGTTGACATCTACTTATTTATCATCAGCAGATTAGGGCCGATGATATGATTTCAGTATAGTAAAATTATTTCTGTGATGCATATCATGTATTATGATACAATATTTTTATCATATTGTCCACCCCACCCCTCCGGCTGCTTTAGCAGTAGACACAGCTTTGTTTTTTAAGTCAGGTCATCTTCACTTATCGTTCCTCTCGCTCTGTGTGTGTGTGTGTGTGTGTGTGTGTGTGTGTGTGTGTGTGTGTTGTCTCTCAATTCCACCTTTAATACCTTTTGTGCCTTTGCAGGGTTAATTTCCTCTCTCTATGCCCACCTCCCCCCCCCCCCCCCGGTGTAGGTCCGTTGGAGCTGGCCAATGCGTTGGCGGCATGCTGCCTCTCGTCCCGCCTTTCCTCGCAGCACCGTCAGTGGGCCGCACAGCAGCTGGTGCGAACACTCGCCGCCCACGACCGCGACAACCAGAACCGACCGCAGACCTTCGCCGACATGGCGGGAGACTTACGCAAGTGTTCTACTATCAAGCTAGAGGCTCACCAGGGCAGAGTACGTCCCAAAGTGCTTTATTCCTCTTACACCACAGCAGTTTGTATAGAGCCTCAGAACTGACCTTTTTATAAACACACACACATCCAGTTAAATATTAAAGTTCTTCAGTAGGAAGAAAATCATCATTAAAAATTGTTTAATGATAAATTTACAGCCGGTTATTAGCAATTCAGGGATTTAGCATTTAAGCTGTAGCATTATATATAATATAACATTTTAGATGCAAACTACTGATTTCTTTCACCCCATTTCCCCATTGATTGTTTTTTCCCCATTTTTTAAACGTCAATATTTTAATCATTCAACCTTTAATTAGTGATTTAAATGCATTATTGTGTATTTTTCCTTATTCATCTAATCCTGCAAATGCCTGTTTGCATCTGTTACCCTTGGAATTGGCATGAGGAAAACAGATTGCAGTCATAAAAAAAAAAATAAAGATAAATATATTATAAGCAGGGGAGAGAAAAAAAAATATATATAAAAACACTTCTCAAGGAATTTTATCAGTCTGTATTCTGTTTTCACCACTTCTTTGTTTTTCCATAGGTGATCTCCTGTGGGTGGTGTAATAAGAAAGGCCTTTTGGCGACAAGCGGGAGTGACGGAACCGTTCGAATTTGGAACGTGAACAAGAACCAGTACACGCTGCAGCAGACTTGCGTCTTTAACAGAACGTGAGCTCTTCCTGCTTTGCCTTGAACTTGGCTAGCTTGGTGCCACCTTGCTCTGTATAGTGTAGTGTAAGAGTGTGACGATGGCTCTGTGGGTGTGTGTTCTCAGAGACGGTTCTCCTGAGGAGTGTTCTAGTGGTCTGGGTTCTCCAGGCGAACCGAGCCTGGCGCCCGTGGCCTGGAGCGTGAGCGGGAAGTTTCTAGCAGCAGCCATGGAGAAAGTGGTCAACATTTGGCAGGTCAACGGTCAGTCTTTGCCGATGAGATGTTTATATTAAACTTTTAAAACTTCTTTTCTGCGAGAGTGAAGTTTTTACCTTACAGTTTGAATTTAAATAGTTTATAATTTTAAATCTGAGTCTGTTTAGGTTGTTTTAATATTTGACTCAGTTAGTGATTTGTGCAGTTTAGTCATATTGTATAGTTGTAAAATTCTAGTTAGCTATAAAGTTGTTATATTTGGCTAATCATTTACAGAAATAAAGAATAACATTAAATCCTTGCACATTAAAAACACTCCTTCAATAAATGTTACATTACCTCTACGTTAATTTGTTTATGATTAGTGAGCTGTTGCTTTAGAAACGATACTTTTCTACAGTACATGTGCATACATCTTAGCTTATATTAAGTTATTAAGCTTATATTAATATTGACAGTTGTATTCACACCATTTATGCATATTTATTCTTTTTTTTGTACAACACTATTGCTTTTGAAGCTTGCACACAAGAATTTCACTCATATGTACTGTACCAATGTACCAGTAATGTGATGTGACAGTAAAGTGATTTGATTTGAGTTATTTTCCTTATAGTGAATTAGTGGTGTGTGTGTGTGTGTGTGTGTGTGTGTGTGTGTGT
>JAQQZX010000007.1:23909630-23921466 GCA_030068355.1 Notoglanidium maculatum | reverse complement strand
GGCACCCTGGGTGACCCGGGGATCGAACCCAGGCCCTTCTTGCTGTGAGGCGACAGTGCTAACCACCGCACCACCGTGCTGCCTTCTTTCTGATTGGTCAGAAGGTGTTGATTTATTTTCAAGAACAGCAGCTCGGACAGTATAATCACAGGTTTAGAGACATTAATGTGCTCGCTATAATACAATATTGTTTCTGTAGAAACAGCTCTTATTAACTTGAAGAGAGAGAATAAAGAGAGGCTGGTGAGGGAACGACTGTTTATAGCTGCTATAACATACATGAGAACAGGAACTAACTTTTCTTATGGATGTTCCACAACACTGAAAGTAAATAAATAAAATATTGCAATTGTTAGCAAATTGCTGTGGTGTGAGAGGATTAAAACACTATGGGGTGTGCTGTTATGGGAAAATAATCAACTTCAGGGTGGAAACAGTAACTCTGCTTCATCACACTGCTCAGTACTTTACAGTAACACACACAAACATGTACATAATTCTTGTATGAATAATGAAAACTATCTACTGCGTAGAGTGATCTCGCGTTATTATCAAGGCGGCACTGTTCAGCGTCTCGCTTAAAGTGCTCGCTCAGGCAAAAACATAAAACAAATAACATCTTTGAAACCATCAAAACTGATGGCTCTCAGGATGAAACAAATTTAGAACCCTTGAGGGTTCTTCAGCTGTGAAAGGTTCTATGTAGAAACTTTTACAAAGTGTTTTCCAAGTAATTTTTTTTCTTTTGAAGCTTAATCATCCACTGAACTCTCGAAGAACCATTTCAGTACCGACTGCAAGAAGCAAACAAAAAGTTGCATTAAAAGTCTTTTTATACAGCAGTTAGTTCCAGTCCCACTAATCTGACTAATCTGCATTCCAAGAGTGCTGATATTTCACAACAACACGGAGACGCCTCACTGTGTGTATCGTCTTCGTAATGGTTGCTACGGTAATGTTAGCAACTTCATCAGCAGGCAAGGCTACAGATTCAGATTTCAGGAGTATAACATTTTAGTGGGTGTAGCTTCTTCATGATCTAGTTCCACTCACAGAGCAAAAATAAACAGAACATTTGGCCATATTGGGACTGAAATGTCACTTTTTCAGTATTAACTACTTGTTTTATAGAACTGTTATATAAACACAATATCACACTTGAGCGTTTGTCGTTGCACTGAATATTAGCACGGCTGGGATTAGCTACGCTGCGACCAAATCACAGCCATGCTGATATTCAAGTACAACAGCTCGACCTCGGGTGGGACCTCGCTTAATTGCATTGTCTTTGGCTCAGTTACAGACTCACCCTGTGTGTTGAGGATGGAGATCTGCTCTGTGCTCCTCTTTCAGGTAATATTTAACTACTACAGCCACGCTGAGGTACGTAGCAGCCAGAGTTCCTAATACACTGCATTTCACACACACACACACACACACACACACACACACACACACACACACACACACACACACACACAATTATACTGTATTTAGCCACGAAAAAGGATTTAGTAAAGGTACATTGAGGACACTTCCCCTGAGAGAATACCTGGTGTATTTCTGGATGCTGATTTCTTTGGGGATGGACAGAGGGAGGATGATGATGAGACACACGATGAAGAGTGCGAAGCTCTGGTCTGTATACCAGTGATAGGGCATCGTTTTTGTTCCTGTCACCAGTTCATATAAGGACAAGCACACTAAATACACAGAAAAAGATTTAATTACAATGTAATGACCTGAAACGTTGTTTTCCATACAACTCTTAAAACATCTGAGATGCTGTAAATCGGCTCAAATGATTAACCAAACAGATTAATCCAGATCTTTAACCAGGTAAGATGTCCAGATTCAGTTGTCTGAGATAACTTCGCAAAGCCTCGAGTCTCCAAAGCCACAAATCAGCAAGTCAGTAATTATTTAAAGAAAACAGGAAGAATTTTTCCTCCATCAAGGTTTTAAAAAAGACTAAAATATTCATTCTTTTTTGTTAGATTTTGTTTATTTCTATTGTATTATTAGCTTTTTTTTGGATCTAAGCCCATTAACTTATGATTTGCCTTTTTTTTTCCTCATTTCTAATGACTAAGACCATGTTAACAAGTAAATTAAAAACAGAACAATCAAAATGACTCAAAAAAACAAAAAACGATCAAAATTTTACATAAGTATGTATTGCTACAACTAATATACTGTACATTTCAATAGTACAAGGAGGTTTGTTTAGATTTTTTTTTCTTTAACTAAAAAGATGTCTGAAATAATAACAGCCAACCTTTACATAGGAGACTTCTAAATATGTGATTAAATCCTGTTTACATCATATGAGCAGCTCCTGAGCTCCTGAGGTTTGAGCTTCACTTCAGAATATACGGACAAATCCGGCACCATGTCAAGTCACCCCCAATTCAATCCAACTTCAGAATTCCATGTATGAAGAACGAACTAATAAATAACTGGTAAAGTCAATTGTTATGATATTTAAACGTATGAGGTCTCATTGTAAGCACAAGAACAATATAGAGCAAAATATTCCATGTACACAAATGACGAGTCAGATTCAGAGTCATTTGGCTTGACTCTTTTGGATGACTCATTGCCATTTTTCCACTAAACCACACAAGGTTTGCGAAATTATGATTAGTGTTTGTTCTTTTTTTTTCTTACAAAGAGCAAGACAAAGCACCAAAACAAAACATGCCATGTACGTGCAAGTAGTGCTGGGCGATATACCGGTTCTCCTGGTACGCCAAGTCAGATTTCTGGACCGATACGTGAATTTTGAGTACCAGCATATCGTTATTACATTATAACAACGTCTTCATCAGATCCACAATGTTAAAACTATGGAGTCAGATCACTGTCTTTTGTATGAGAGTGCAGTTACGAGGTTAAACTGAGCAAAAACAGCGAGGACGAGCGCGCTGCAGGAGAGCCCCTGGGAGCAGGTCGGTCAGTGCAGGTATGGACACAGGTGGGGAAAACAATCTTGGAGAGTTTATATGTTGCAGTATGAACAAATAAAAAAAATTACTACTTCATGCTTACTGAATTCTTCATATCTTTTGTCATTTTGTGTAATGAAAACCTTCATTATATAGCTACATGATGAAATGATTATTCTTTTTACTCCTCACTGGAGAATAAGGCACAAACTTACATAAAGGCCTCGTCATGCAAAAGTTAATAAATAAACGAATACCGTGATATACCCTGAAACCGTCAAAAACTTAAAAAGTACCGTGGTGCACATTTTTGGTCCTGCACGTAGTGCAAGTCGGCTCTCAGCGTTCAGCTAAACGAATCATCTCAAAGAGTCAACTCATTTGTGAATGACTCATCACTACTATACTGATTTCCATATGGAGTAAAAAGAAACGACAGACACACACACACGCACGCACGCGCGCGCGCGCACGCACAACTCACTTACACTTCTCCAGCTGGTCCTGCACCACCACCAGGAACGCCACAGAGATCATGAAGAGGTTAAAGACGAAGCAGATCTCACAGAGGTAACCGATCCTGCGGCCGCACACCTCCCTCACCACGTCGTGATACGTGCTTTGTCGGCTGATGGACGAGGCGTAGCCGAGGATGACCAGGCCGCTGATCAGGAACATGAGAGACACCTGAGAAGGAGAAAAATATATATAACATATCTACATCTAAAAAATATATAAAATAAATACATCGTTTTGACATTGATGCATAAGTGTGATAAAGACTGCACAGTGCACATTTGGTCCAGTTTCTTATATAAAGAACAAAACTACATCCATATACTTAGACTTTAAATAAAAAAAAATCTATACCGAGATTACGTTATTGTTCTTACAGTAAACAACTAACTCTCTCTCTCTCTCTCTCTCTCTCTTTCTCTCTCTCTCTCTCTCACACACACACACACACACGTTATTAGTAATAGCATGTGAAGAACAGCATGCAATTTACACCCTAATGAGGAAAGTGTACACACACACACACACACACACACACACACACACACACACACACACACACACAATCTCGTTTTATAATTTGGGATGCACATATATTACCCATGTTCCTTGAATGATATCGTGCATTGCACAACGTTAATTTTAAACAAATAAACAAAAACACATGGTGTTTACATGACACTTAAACTCTTGGATGCCGATTCTGATCATATAGCCTAGATTTGGGTTTTGGGGTCAAGATAGTAAACACATTCGCTAAACTGACATATTTCTATTTAAAACAGCTGCTGTGTCTAAAATCCATTCACTACTGACTATATGATGTGCACTACAGTATGTAGGGAGTTGCAAGAAGGAAGACAAAAAGTATATACAGTATAAAGTAAAAAAAAGTATGAAAAGATGATGAATGAATGTACAGTGGTTGTCATGGCAACGCTATACATGGTTGGCTGCTTAAGCAGTAAGAAAATGATGTAAATAAAGACTGATACTGTAAACTCAACTGTGTGGGTAATAAAGGCTGGCAGGAGGACATGGGGGCGTTTACAGATTTGCATAATTATGAATATTCATGCATAGCCTATTTAATAACAGAGGCTCCTTTATTCGTTTTGGACTCGCAGCAACTGTTGATGTTTAATTGGTTTTAGATTAAATCATCCATAAAGTGCGACTTTAGAGGAGGTGAGAAGCAGTAACTTACCATTTCTACACTGAGGGCTCTGCTCACACCTCCTGCCTTCTCAAAAGCCCAGGGGAAGTTGAGGAGTCCGGCTCCCAGAGCAGACTTCAGCATGATGAAAACCGCACCGAAGGAGCCGAGACGAGGTGCCTCGGTGCCTCGCGCCGGTTTGTGCAGCAAGCTGATGCTGCGGATGCTCTCACGTGCCAGTTCCTCCATGCTGCCTCGCGCTCAGCTCTCCACGACCGGGGTGGGGTGTAGGGGGTGGGAATGCAACCGGACGGAGACGCCACCGGAGACACCGAGGCGCTCGCGGCTTGATTTGTGACTAAGGAGTTAACTTCACTGGCAGCGAGCGGTGCGCGCGTGCGGAATCAGTTCTTGGCTCTTCATTATACAGAGCGCGCGCTACAGGTTAAGGCACTTATAAAATCAAAATGTCGCACACAGGTGAGAAATGTGGAAAAGGACTGCTAGTTTTGACGTGTCCCCGTGGCTCGTGACTCGTTTATTTGAAGACATTTGGACACGCGCTGTAGGCCGTCCGGATAACGAGCGCACCGCTATAGGTTTACCGCGTGCCCTTAGCGTTGTGTATATATTTAGGTAGGCGTATCACTGTAATCACGTGACGTGTCACTCATCCTCACCTGTGAACTCACCTGGGTGGAGGTTTAACAGCACAAAATGTACATTTACATTATGCTGTCACAATATGGTCAATATGGATTCAAGATTTAAGAGTTTTATTGTCACATGACCAGTAAAACAGGCTGTTACGCTGCACAACATTCTGCATTCTCAGTACTGAGAAAAGGAGGAAGAGGAAGAAAAGCAAAACTTTTTTCTAGCAAAACTGCTAAAGATAACTTTTTCACAGCAACTACTGAAGAGACTAACATTACTAAAGAGCAGCAAGAAGCCACTGCTTGTGCTTGCACAGAGTGTGACTGGTGAAGAGAAGTTAGAAGTATGTCTTAGATTAATACGGATTGAAAAAAAGGGGAGACCAAGACCCCATGCCTTTGCCTTAGACCCCAAAATAATTAAATCTACACGTGACGATAAGCCATCATTACTGTTACAGGAGGTGTAATAAATTGGTTGGAAATTGCAATGCAGAAATTAGGTGGATTTTATTATTTAATTTGGGCAAATAATCAATGGTGGCTACCAAGTATAAATTAGAAGATAATAAAGGTAATAACTAATTTCAGTGGTGGCTGCACTAGATAGCTGAGGTAAGCAAACTTAGGGTGCTGGGAAATATTGGTGGAGTTCAGACAGCAGTGAGGTCAAGGAATGTGTACATGACATGTTACTAAAATGTTACTAAATCTGTGAGTGGTTTTCTGTATAAAAGCAGCTGAGTTGGAGCAGTGTTTCAGAACGCTCTGCAGACCTTTTTTTCCCATTGTTTCAATAAAAGCCTAATTTTTCTGCACTCTTTGGGTTATCGGAAGCTCTTTATTTTTCCTCGGCTATCGATGAAGTTTCCACAACAGCAGGCACATCCAAACACAAACAAGTGCTCCGGACCAGAAGTTCATTTTCCAAATGTGTTTTTCAGTGACTTAAAGTTGCATTAGTTAAGATTTGTGAAAAAAAATTCTCTTAAAGTTAAAAGGGTGAATTGAATAAGATCTGAATGATATTTTTGCTTATTAACCCTGCCCTTCTTATTAAGCGCCACCCATGTACACAAAGCTCCACCCACAAACAGATGCTGATTGAACTACAGTTAGCATTAGCAAGAACTGTCATGACATCACTTTCAATACACATGGGTGTTCAATTGCTTGAGAGCGAAGTTAAAGCAAAGTTATAAACATATGATTATTCATAATGATTTGGAAGGATGTGAAGATGTGTTGGGGGCGTGGCTATAAAATCACTATCAAGAAATCAATCCAAATACAAACATTGTGCACCGAAAGGCAGGGCTCTAAACGGTTTGTTTTTTCCAGCTACTTAATACATTTGTTCTGAGAAACCGGCTTAAACTATTAGTTTTTAGAATTTGTACATAACCTTCCACATTATTTGCGCCCGTAGGAAATGACAGTTAGTGACTATTGCACCTTTAAATAAGTTTATTATAAATAAGCACAATTGTCCAGATATTGCCGACGGTTCTATACTCCAGTCCGGTAGATGGCGAGAAAGATCAAAAGCAACCACAATAAAAACATCACCTATTTCCGGTTTGATGTTAATGTGCGTAAAGTGAAACATGCCGGTAGACACTAAACGTATCCGCGGACCGGAGGCGTCACAATCTCCCTTATTATTTCTTCCTTCGGTGGCACAGATTTCTGAAGCCAGCAGCAGCAGGCGGGGCGCGCGAGGAAACGGTGATGTACGCCCGGTGTTCGCGCGCTGCGGTCTCGTGAGCCAGGCCAAGGGTTCTGCGTACCTCGAGGCCGGCAACACGAAGATCATCTGCTCGGTGTACGGTCCGCGCGAAACGGAGCGCAAGGACGAGACCGACATGAAAAGCGGCCGCCTCGTGTGCGACTTCCGCCTGGCGCCGTTCTCCTGCCCGAAGCGCGGCGCGTGGATCCAGAGCGCCGAGGAGCGCGACCTGTCCGCGGCGCTGGCGGAGAGCCTGCATCCCGGCGTGTGCCTGCACCGCTACCCGCGCGCCCAGGTCGACGTGAACGTCGTGGTGCTGGAGAACGACGGCTCCGTGCTGGCCCACGCGGTGACGTGCGCGTCTATGGCGCTCGCGGACGCCGGGATCGAGATGTACGACACGGTGCTGGGCTGCGCGCTGAGGCAGGACGGAGAGCGGTGTCTCGTGGACCCCGATTTGGCGGAGGAGCAAGGCGGCGTGCGCGAGAGCTGCAGTGAAAACCAGGGCCGCGTCGCCGTGGCTCTTCTCCCGAACCTTAACCAGATTTCCGGGCTGCAGGCGGACGGCGAGATGCGCGAGGAGACGTTAACGGCGGCCGTGAGAACGTGCGTGGAGGGCTGTCACAAGCTGTACCCGGTGGTGCAACAAACCATACTACGGGCAGTTAAAAGGAAGGCGCCACCACCAGCAGAGAAATAAGACTGTTTTCGTATCCTCTTTCTTAAACTGCATGCCTTACTTTTTTTAGTTTTTTCTATTTTGCAGCAGAAATATTAAATAACATTTCTCACATCACCAGTTGCAGAAAGTTATTCTTTACTATATCTTCATATTTAGAGCTAAATAACTCGTGTACCATCGAGTTATTTATTATAGCGTGTGTATTAAATAACAGTCGCTCTGAGGGGGCGTGTCTTTATCGACGCAGGTTTGGAGCATGGGAGTGGCTAGGTCCATATATGGAAGTCTCCCAAATACAAACAAGGAGTCGCTGGAATTTCGAACGAGCTAGTTAGCTTGATGCTAACCTGACAGGAATTTTAAAAGAATGTTAGTCACGTTTCTCAATCAAGACCATGGAATTATAAAGTTTTGTCTGAGAATTTTGTAATTTTAAAATCTTAGAGTAAAGTTGAACCACATACAACTGCTATAACTTTTTTTAATGCTTTAAATAATATTTTGGTCTAAAATTTCTTATGTATTTAACATGTAAACAAAAAACCTATTTATGCAAAATAATTTTACTCAAGCAGAAGCTTATAAATATCACAAATCTCAATTTAATCTAGAAAGCTTTAGCCAGCTAGCTAGCGAGATGGTTATCCATATTTACATAAAATGCTTGTTAGCCAGCTAGCTTTAAGCTTAACTTGACAGGAATTTTGAGAGGATATTGGTTATATTTATAAATCAAGCTACAAAATGATTGTTTTATCTCGCATTTAAGATCTTGTGCGATCAAATTTAATAAAGTTGACAATTGTACAACTTGTAATTGCTTCTCGTACATGTTTAGTGGTATGTAATATTTGTAGCTAATTTTGTGAATAAAAGTTAGATAGAGCCATATAAATCTAAAATTCATAATCTTTATTACAAACATTATCTAGATCATTTACTTGAACTAATCCTCTAAAAGTATTCATAAAGTCATTAGACAGTTTTACACTATATCCATTGTATTTGGCCCAATTTTACTCCAAGCCAGAAATCTTGCACTTTAAAAGAATTCTTTGGTTGTAGGTTGAGATTTTCTTTTTAAAATTATAACATGAGATGACCTAGTGTCACTGAGATAGCTGATAAAGTTTTAATAGTGTGAGAATTTTCCAATTTTTCTAAAATCCACCAACAGCAGGACAACCAACCCGCAGGATGGCTACAGACACTGGTGAACGAAACTTGCTAATGGAGAGGAAAAAAACCGCATTACCTCAAGTTTACTGTGAAGAATGTGTGCAAACCTGTTTTCTGCGTGAGCTGATTCCCATCTCACGCTCACTGAGGATATAAGCAGCGTTATACATAGTCATTTTGTATAATCACAGGTCTATTGTTAGAGGAGCTTCATCCTGAGTGACCGAGAACTCATCAGACAGTCTGTTAGAGAATTCAAGATCAGATTTTATTGAGGTCTCGTACAGCATGATGAGTAATAATCTAAAAACGCTGCTGAAGTAACAGTCTAAAATTCAATGTTAACGTTATCCAGCTAGCTAACACAAGCTCTCAGACTGTAATCACCAAACTACCCTTACTGATAAACATTTGAAGGGTGTGTCCTTGTGCCCATACTGCTCTGGTGGTTGCATATGCCTTCTGCTTTTAGAAAATCGCCAGGGTCAGTCATGTGAATATAATTTAATAAATCAGCAATAATAAACAGTAATCATATCCAATAAATAAAATCAAAATGGCAATTAAATAATCCTAACTATACATTAAAAAGCACAATTCAAGTTGAATTAAATCAGTGTGTGACAACATAGAGTACGTTTGGTAGTTCACTATATCATTGATAATTGACAGGAGACGGTTAACAGATAACCGATTGCGTAATACACAAATCTTGATCTGGGCTCATTCTAAAACAACATTTCTGGAATGTTATAGAATGTTATTGGTCTTCATTAAACTCTTCATCCTGCTCGAGGCCACAGTGGATACAGCGTCTATCCTGGGAACACTGGGAGTGAGGTGGGAATTAACCATGGAAGGGACAGCAGTTCATCACAATATATCATGCACATGCACCTATGAGCAATTTAGCATCACCAATCCACCCACAAGCAAGTTTTTGTGAGTTGGTGCTGTCAGACTAAACAGTTATCAGGACTTTGAGAGGAACCATCCATCGAGGAGCTCCCCCGAGAACGATACACCTTCAAGCGCTTTTTCGTTTGCATTCGCAGTGCCAGTACGACCGCTGAAATGATGTAAGCCTGCCGGTTGCTATAGCAACATTACTGGTTTGTTGTTTGTTTTCATATAAAATGTATGTCTTCTCTACCAGTGTTCTTGTGTAGCTGTAAAAACGGAAAACTAGCAGCATTAGACTTTAAAATTTCGTGTTTGTGTTTTTCTCGCACATTTAGAGTAACACATCATTCCACTGTGCTGTAGAATGGGGAGACCAGGAAGTGTTAGGTGCTGACTGTAAATTCTTTGTTTTACATTATAAAGAGCAAATTTAATTTGTTTACCTAACATAACAGTGTGGATTATTTTATAACAGTTTAATTATGATTTTCATATTTTGCTTAGATGTGTCACAATCACACTGTATTTCCTCCATTGCATATAGGCACAATCGAGCCTACTGTCCATGTTTTTTTTTTTTTTTTTTTTTTTTTGTTTTTTTTTTAACCATCCTCAAGATTTTTACACTTTTAACTATCATTTTACACAGAATTTAAAAAATGGCGGTTGCTGGTGCTGCATTGGCTCCTGCTTCCTCTTGTACTGGGAGAGTACCTACCCTGAAGTAGGTATCCCTCAAAATGGCATTCTAAGAACTATGATCATTCTCAGTTCCTGCATTGTGGACACACAGAAAAGCGGGTACTTCTTAAACAGTTCTAAGAACAATGAAAAAGTTCCTCCAGTCTGAAAAAGCCTATTGATCTAATACTACTGAGATCAGGATCGAAAGCAACACTACCCACTCCATCACTGAGCTACGGTCCCTACGTTCACACCATCAAGGCACAAGTCTCTTGTGTCACCTGCACTTTATCTCTTTTGGTTGTCTATTGACTGCTCCTGTTTTTGATTGTGGGCATGGCCTGTCCAGAATTATATTTATATATTATTATAAATACATACACTACCAGTCAAAAGTTCGGACACACCTTTTCATTTAATGGTTTTTCTTTATTTTCATGACTATTTACATTGTAGATTCTCACTGAAGGCACCAGAACTATGAATAAACACATATGGAATTATCTAGTAAACAAAAAAGTGTGAAATAACTCAAAACATGTTTTATATTTTAGATTCTTCAAAATAGCCACCCTTTGCTTTGATTACTGCTTTGCACACTCTTGGCTTTCTCTCAGTGAGCTTCATGAGGCAGTCGCCTGAAATGGTTTTCCAACAGTCTTGAAGGAGTTCCCAGAGATGCTGAGCACTTGTTGGCCCTTTTGCCTTCACTCTGCGGTCCATCTCATCCCAAACCCTCTCTATTGGGTTTAGGTCAGGTGACTGTGGAGGCCAGGCCATCTGACGCAGCACTCCATCACTCTCCTTCTTGGTCAAATAGCCCTTACACAGTCTGGAGGTGTGTTTGGGGTCATTGTCCTGTTGAAAAATAAATGATGGCCCAACTAAACGCAAACCGGATGGGATGGCATGTCGCCGCAGGATGCTGTGGTAGTGTCACAGCAACAGTGTCACCCCAACAGTGTCACCAGCAAAGCACCCCCACACCATCACACCTCCTCCTCCATGCTTCATGGTGGGAACCATGCATGTAGAGACCATCCGTTCACCTTTTCTGCGTCGCACAAAGACATGGCGGGTGGAACCAAAGATCTCAAATTTGGACTCGTCAGACCAAAGCACAGATTTCCACTGGTCTAATGTCCATTCCTTGTGTTTCTTGGCCCAAAAAAATCTCTTCTGCTTGTTGCTTTTCCTTAGTAGTGGTGTCTTAGCAGTCTTCGTCGGAGCGCTTGATGGTTTTTGCGACAGCACTTGGGGACACATTCAAAGTTTTTGCAATCTTCCGGACTGACTGACCTTCAGTTCTTAAAGTAATGATGGACTGTCGTTTCTCTTTACTTAGCTGATTGGTTCTTGCCATAATATGAATTCTAACAGTTG
>JAQQZX010000007.1:23882746-23894777 GCA_030068355.1 Notoglanidium maculatum | reverse complement strand
CACACACTCTTCACCCTCCTGCCATCTGGCAAGAGGCACCGAAGCATTCGGGCCCTCACTGCCAGACTCTGTAATAGTTTCTTTCCACAAGCCATCAGACTCATGAACACTCAGGGACTGGACTGACACACACACACATATACACACACACACAAATGTACATTCATCTACCTCCTCAATTCTTGAACATTTGATTTGGATTAGTGCTGCACTAACTTGTCTTCTGACGTCTGCACAGTTTGCAGTGATTGCAGGTCTGCACTCATGCACTTCATGCTGTCTTCTGTTGCACAAGTGCACGTTTGTACTTCTCTGTTGTCTTATATGTAGCACCTTGGTCCTGGAGAAACGTTGTCTCGTTTCACTATGAACTGTATTATCTGTATATAGTTGAAATGACAATAAAAGCAACTTGAAACTGTCATGCTTTTCGAATGTTCTTATCTTGATATTTTAAAGGTTCTTCAAAGGTTCACTGGTTAATTAAAGGTTCTAATACTCCAAAAGGTACCGAAGGTTATACTGATAGCGAAACAATCACTTGATGGGTTCTCTGAAGATGCCTTAAGGGTTCTAAAAGAGTGCACGCTGAAACTTTTGATGGATGGTGTAGTTATGGAGTGTCACTCAGCGGGACTCAACCCCCGCGAAGAGCCGACAGAGCAACAAAGGTTTAGCAGAGTCTCGGTGTAGAAGGTGGAGGACAGAGAGATTCTGCTCTGGGCTAGAGAGCGAGAGAGAGAGAGAGAGAGAGAGAGAGAGACTCTCATGAAATAAAAATCAGTGGCCGGACTGCGGCACCGTGTTGCTCTGATGTGCAGAGAAAAAGAGAGGGGCTGAGAGACAGAGAGATTTAGAGAAGGTTTAAAATATCCACAAGCTACTCAAATGCAGACATGCACGACCAAAGGAGTTAACATCAAAAGAACCTGTTTTCAGCTATTCTGTGTGGTGCCTTTGCTTTGCATATTTTATGAGCACGGAGTTCTTGTTCAGGTTCTTGCTCCTGTCTGTATTGCCGTGATGGCATGAAACCTTCTTAAAAATCCTCCCTTGCTGGAAAAATCCCAATTGTGTAAAGCACAGTGCTGACATGTTGGCCTCGGGAGCCGCGATCAGTACACGAGCCAAAGGTCCAGAGAAGAAAGAGACGACTCGGGTCTGCACATAAAAGAAGCTAAATGACCTATACTTGTGGTCAGGACTTTAAAGAAACAGATGACAATCAAAAGGACAAATGGTGAGCTGGGCGCCGGAGCGAAGCGGCCCCGGCAGGTCTGTGAAGTCTTTGACCTGCGAGTTCAAAGCCAGCGACGGACCTTTGGACCTGACTCGCCAGACAAAGGCTTTGTTCATACTTAAGCAAAATGTCGGCATTGTTCGCTTTGAGTCTGAGCAGCACCTGCAGGAACAAAAACAAAATGTTATTGATGGAACGCGTGATCTCACTCACCTGCTGGAGAAAAAATCCATCCTTCGCTTCATCCTTTCAATATTGTGTTCAACGTCTGAATGATGCACGGTCGTATTCCTCGCCCTGTGATGTTTATTTAGTGTAATGCATTTCACGCAGCGTCATCCTGACAGGACCGGGTCGCTGAAAATGATCAACTGACTGACTGTCCTCACTCTTGAGTGATTTGTCGGTACCACCAAACTAATTTTTTTTATGCCTGTCTTTTGAGCTGGACATAAATCAGAGACGTCCATCTAATAGTCAAATAATCTGCGAGACCTCAGAACAATAGATGTTCGAGTAGTAAGAACAGTTGTGCACGCTACATCTGCTTTTATAAAAAATATATACTGATAAGGATCTCAGTGCCATCGTGGATCGAGTATCAGAGATTCTTAAGTTGTGGGTTTAGATTGGTGATGTTACAACTCATGATGTGACAAGATTTTGTGCCACTGAGAACAAAGATAGCTGATGACCAACAAAGTGTGAGAAATTTGTTATTAAAATCTGAGCACTTCGACGACGCTTGTCTAAAATCCACCAACTCACAGGCCAGTTACAGGAACGCTAGCAGTGATGGTGAAATGTAAACGAAACATGTTAATGAAGAGAAAATTCCTCCTCGTTATCTCAAGTTCACTGTGTGTGTTTATGTGATGAGCCGATTTTCGGATCATGCTGGTCAGTGACGTCATATGCAGTTGTTTCGTTTACTCACAGGTCTTTCGTTAGAGATACAGTGAGACGAGGAATCATTTTAAAACATCGCTGAGTCTTGTGCGATCACTGGAGTAAATTTCCTCCCTGCTGCTTGTATAAAAACCCACACCAGTGGCCGGCTGTGTGTTTAACCGCCACCAGCCCCTGTAGTGTTCACGTCGATGGAACAAGCGCGGCTTTCTTTGTGAGAACGACGTTCAAATGCACCTCTGTGCGTCCAGCGACAGTTTTGCTTTGAAACTTCAGAATTGCAGCTACAGGATTTCGAAGCAGGCCAGAAGGTGGCTCCTTGAGGCCTGCGGCGATAGTTAACCATGTCAAAGGCACGAGGCGAGGCCGCACTGTGTTCAGGAGTGCACGTTTCTCCAGAGACTCCGGTCGGTTTGATGTTAAAAGTGTGGCTGGAAGACAATACAGAGCCAATATGATCTTCACAGCTTGGGTTTTTTTAATGATTTTTTTTTACTTCAGTTCAGACTCAGATTCACAGAGAAAAAGTCACAGGCACACAGGAGTCACGTCTCGCGTGTGCATGCAATTTATCTACAAAAATAACTACAATAGGGGTAGGAAAGCTCTACTTCACTGTGTATTCTATATTATGCATAATCTATATTCTATATTCTTAAAACTAATCTATATTCTGAAAACGTGACAATAAATTAAAATTCAACATGAATGGAACCAAGACAGCAATTTAAAACATAAAAATAGTCTGATGTTTGACTCACTGATGCTTTACCGTAAAGTGTAAACAAAGAAGATGTCCGCAAATTTAAAGGCATGGCTTTACCTCTGATTGGGCATGAAACGAATCACACAATTCACGAATCGATTCGATTCACGATTCAATTTTGCCGCGATATTTTTTGGAAAAAAAGAAATCGAAAGAAACCTGTATTACCAAACAACGCATCATTTATTTTCTTATTCATTATCAACTTGAATATTTCCTTTGTTAAATTAAAAAATATACTTTTGTTAAATTTTTCTTAACAACTAATAATAATTATTTATGAACATTTTAACATGTTGGAGTAAAATATAATAGCCTATTAACTAAAATATTCATTTTTAAAAAAGTGAATAACAAGCTATTTCTTAAAAAATTTAACACAAAGTTAAAGTTAATCGCTCAAAAGCTCTTTTTAGATCTGATTTTGTTTGCGTTTTCGCAGCATTACAGCTGTTTCTTCCGCCTATGGTGACGCCCTCTGCTGTCCAAATAACGCAATTACAGCTAGAAAGAAAACTAAGACGAATCGCGGTTCATTTTTACTTCCATCGATTCGAATCATTATTTATTTTCTATCGTGATTTATTGATGGACGATATCGTTACATACCTACCCCTGACTGTTAGAAAGCGCTGACATTGGAGACTCCTTTCATAAATGTTACATAAACATCTCTTTACAAGATCAATCAACACATCAGACGTGTTTTAACCTGTTTATTATTCCATAGAGTTCTCTGTGAATGCATCTGTTACTAAAGAAATGATGAAGTGCTAGAATGGCTGCATTAAGAAGGGAAAAATTAAATAAATAATTAAGTTCAGTGTGACAACTCGTCACTCAGTGTTTTACTAAAACAGCACGACACACCAGTGAGATCTCTTCTGCTCATCAGGATTTGAATTCCAGGAACCATAAGAATGTGAAATGAAAGCGTTCGACTGGAGCGCAGTGTCTCTGAGAGAGTAACGTTCTTCTGTTTTTCTCCTCAGGAGGAAACTGATGTGTTGTTGGTGCTCCGGATCCTTCGTCTGACCCCTGCTGCCTCTTCATCATGTCCGAGGACGTTGTAAAAACACTTAAATGGGTCTCGTTGGAGAAGTTAGCGTTCATGCGTGTGAAAGTGTCATGGGATTTAAACAGCGCCTCTTAAAACACTTCTCTTGTTGTCGGGTTCGAACTCGAAACAGAGGCCCTGAAACAACAAGAAGAGCTCAGTGTGAGACGTTTCTCGTGGAAAAAAAGCTATTTGATTGTAAGTTATAATTTACGTTTCAATGAAGTCATGTAGAATACAACTGAATGCTGATCAATGTGAAATTTTGTTTATAATTCGTGAAAAAACACCTCTTTAAGCTTAATGAACAATAATCTCAGGTCACAGATCTTTAAAAAGAGCACGCGATCATTCAGAAGTGTCCAACTGATTAAGAAAGCCATTTTTTTTGGAATTAAAAGAACAAAATTCCATCGACTGATTCAAGAGCATAATCTCTACAGTGATGTTTACTTCAAACAATTTCTGTGTTTCAGAGACCCTGTTTACACTTGGTATTAAAATGCGTCTTGGCGATCTGATCACAACTGGACGGCGCTAAATACAAGTATGAACGACCTCCAAGACGCATTCAAGACACATTTGTTCAAACCACTTGCCGAGATGGTCTGGGATGCATTTAACCACATACCTTCTGTAGTGTAAACGCTGATGCGTCCCGATGCGTCCGCAACATGGCCGTAACAGGTAAATACGTCATTAATGCTGCATGCGGAGGTTGTTTTGGAAACAGCGCGACACGCTAGAAAATAATGGAGAGGAGCGCTGATGTACGTGCTTGAAGTGCAAGAAAATAATAAAGGTATGTTGCAGGTTTAATATAATTTTGCATGGGGACCTTTGACCTTGTAGCGGAAGTGATGTAGGCAGTAAGGAAATGTGAACGAAAGCGGTCAGCTGGACACCTTGGAGATGCCCGATAAACACAGGCGTAAACAGCGATGTGTCTCTGCTGTCCACTTGTGACCTGAATACTCAAGATGCATTTTTAAACCAAGTGTAAACAGGGACAGAGATTTACATTGTACTAAGAACGTTTTAATGTCAATCACGAAAGCTGTGTAGCTACAACCAAAATATTTTTGTGGCCAAATCAAGCTTAAACTCCTGCCACAAAAGTTTCACTGATTTCCTTTGTACTCCGTAAATTACCAAGTGCCATGCTAGCTATTTAGCCACACCCACAAAACTCCTTAAAAAGCAAAGAGAACAAAAAACAAACAGCACAATTGGGACTAAATAATGAAAGAGCAGCTCGTAAGCATGATGTGTACTAAATCGTCCAGTAATGCAGCTCAGCTACACATACTAACTCCTCATCCTATTACAGTTCGCCATTACTTTTGTCAAGAACAAACAGGTCTTCCTATTTGTGTTAATGGATTTGTTTTCTTTCAAGTGATTATTATGACACAGAATGTTCATTAAATGGCATGTAAGTGAAATAAATAAGTGATACGTGACAGAAAAGTCCATAAATAAAACACAGGAAATTGTCGATATTTTGATGATTTGAAGATGAACACTCGAGGCTCAAATTAATGTGAATAATTACTCAGAAATTTATGCAAACTCAGGATGTGAACGTTTTCCATACACACTGTATTTTCCTAAACATGACAAGTCTTGTGAAAATCCTCCTGCGAATGATTTACGAATAAATGTGTTCGTATCGTATCCAGACGACTAAAGAACTAAATAAAAAGGTAACATTCGGAGGGTTTTTAATGCTTAGTTTGATGAGAAACACAGAAACGCCATTCTGCAGATATTAATGATTAAATAAAATTATCAGACGGAGAGTTTTGCTAATCCTGAAGTGGAAAATCTGCAGGATGCAAATGTTCTATTTGATCATTGTAATTATTAAGCCAGAATCAGATGTTCGTTTTCCCCACGCATGTTTAGTCGACGTATTAGTAAACAGTAATTAAATCCCCCCCAAACAAGGGTTTGTTTGATCAGATCCAGAGATGTTCATGAGTCTTGAGTGCTTCACCCGAATCCCAGTTTAAGAACGAGAGCCTGAAAAACACATTTACAGTATTGATTGAGGCTAAAAAAATAAAACAAACAAACAAAAAAAACCCAACACCAGTGTTAATATTCATCATCGTCTGTAATTGGTTTGATGTCATTACACAAGTTCAGTCATGCTTCACGCCTCAGTGTTGTTTCAAAGTCTTTATTATAACGATAAAGCGGCTGTGATCATTAAAGTTTCACATTCCATTTTCATTAGGATGAATCTGATTCTGTAAAAAAGCCTCTCGAACCCCTGCCGGGAATCACAGGGGAGCCCTGAAGACTGTATTAATTATCAAGAATATGGTCTTGATCGAAGATGTTAATTACTCTGATGGTTGGCGATGTGGGGAATTGGGCATGCATTTTATGCCGGGATAATAAAAAAATGAATTTTTAAACAAAGGGGGATCTTAAAATAATATCTATTCTACAGAGAATATCCCACTTCAAAGGCCGAACTGTGCGCTTTGAAATTTAGCTGATGTTAAAGAAGAGCCGTCTGAATGTTTCAGTCAGATAAAGTTGGCCGAGGAGTCGACAGAAAAAAAGAAAACAAGAGTTAATTAACACTTAGAACAGCTATAAACCCTTTCAACTTTCCTTTCACTTTCAAATTTTAGCATTAAAGTTTAGCAAATGAGCTTTTTGTTTTCGTCAGAACGAATTGAATTAAGCGTCATTGTGCATCTGTGTCACTGCTCGAAGATAAACTCATTAAAAATGCTTTACATTAGATGAATTACATTAGAAGAACATGTTTATTTATAATTAATGTGCTCATTCTAATACGTTATTGTTTCTATAGCAACAGATCATTCACAGGCACTCGATCTGTAAAGAGGAAGGTGTGTGTGTGTGTGTGTGTGTGTGTGTGTGTGTGTATCCTGTATGAAGGAGTCTCCAGTGTCAGCGCTGTGTAACAGTCAGAGGTAAAGCTGGAACTGGAAGTTTTCCCACATCAAAGTGAAGTATGTACTCGATGGTTAATAGGAGTAGTATAAACATGTGGTATAAGCGGAATAAACACTCAGGGACGGGCGGTTAGAGGAAAACAATCAACTTCAGGGTGTAAACAGCAACTCATTATTTCACTTGAACCTCTTGGCCACTACGCTGTGTTCATCTCAGGAGAAACCCAGTGACAGTAAACTGCTCCTACGCTCGACTTCAGAGTGCTTGCTGCATGTTTGAACAGTTCAGTGTGAACTCGGCGGTGGTAATGACGGCTACGGCGGGTAACAATGGCGATTCCTCACCGGCGCGCCCAGGGCCACATCTGAAGTCCAGGTTTGAGATTTTTGTAATGAAGAAAGATTCGTAACATTTTAAATGTTCGGCACAAACTTCATCACTGCCTAAAACATTCACCGTCCAACTGGAGAACGCATGAAGTCGTCTGTGCTTGTAGTAGTTGCAGTTTTTATCTTATGGCAGGTCAAATGACTTTTTATGGATTTTTAAGGAGTTGTCGTACTGGGACGGGTCCTGTGTCAATCCACTGAAGGCACATGCTAATAGCTAGTGAAAATGATAAACTAACATTATTGACTAAAGTCTTTTCAGAAATATATGTTTTCATCTTTCAAATAAACAGTACAGCAACGCACTGACTTTAAGAAGATTAAACACTGAAAACATTAAGAACTTCTTTTGAATAAGTAAGTGTTTTTAAAAGCAAGTACTTTACCATCTTTCACTTGTATAGGAGGAATATTTCACCAGGAGAATCTATACTTTGACTCAAGTAACGGAGTTGTGCACTTTGTCCACTGATCTTCTTTTTGTTTTGCATCAGAAGTCATATCACTCGTCCTGAAAGATGTTGCCTTTGTGCTGGTGTTAAAGACGTTAAAACTGACTCAAAATCACCACCTTACTCATTTTTCTGGGTCCCGTTTTCCTGCCTTCTCCTCCTTCTCCTGCTCCATCTATCAATCCGCCCTTCCATCAAATCCCTCCCTCATCATCCCCGATTTCTCCTGATGTCACAGATCAAACATAACTGCTAACATTCCGCCTTGTGTTCACTAATTATCTTTAAATCCTCTCTGAAGTCCTGCTTAATGGACGCAATTAAATCTGTACTTAGTCATGCATTATTTCAATGCTTATACTTATTTATCCCACTTATCACACACACACACACACACACACACACACACACACAAACACACACACACACACACGTTATGATCATCCAACTTCAAACCTCCTGATTTGCATGCACGCTTAATAGAGCTTTATCTTCGACTGGAGAAGAACAAAGCACAAAACAAGAAAGCATCCTCTTCCTCCTCCTCTTCATCATCATTCCCTTGTAGAGAGATCATTAGACAAAAGTGCTTTAAGTGTGTACTTATGGGAGATGCCGGCTTTACAAATGAGCAATTAATGCTCTAATAAGCGAGTCCACATGAGAGCCTTAAAACAATCCACATTTCACTTCTAATCGTTTAAAGTCCAGACTCCCAGCGTTCTCCCATTCCTTCTTATTACAAAAAACGGGTTCTCTTTTTATTTCCTTTCTGTCTTTCTCTCCACCCAAAGAGCGGATAGATGTGAGTGTTGGGGTTGTGAATATTAAAGCCCTTGCAGCAGGAGGTGACAGTCTCTTTCCTCTACGTTCACACCCCTAGTGTTGCACAGCTATAATTATTTAATCCGACTGTTTCTCCGCTCCCCCCCGAGGACCCGAGCAATGCTACGGTTCACACTCGCGCTCCACACCTCTCAGGGTTTTACTGCTCTAGGAAGATGGAAGAGCGAAGCTGAACAAATCCTCCTCTCCTGAGAACCAACTTGTGTGTCTTCTTTGTTTTGAATTTATTAGCTGTTTATCCTCTTTTATGCAAAAAAACCCCAACGCTTGACTGATATGGAAAAGTTTTTTTTATTATTATGATGATGACATTGACATGACAAAAAAAAAAGATTTTGTACGTTGTATGAATGATAAATCACATTTGTTTTGAATTATAACTTTATACCGGACCTTAAATTGCATATGGTACTGATTTTTATTTTTATGTTCAGATAAAATATTTTTAAAAGATACTTCTATGGTAATTATTACAAAATTGTAATAAGTTTATTTATATTTTTTAGTAAAATTGTTCTTCTCTGGTCCAAGATTGTCTTTATTTCAACACATTTTCTGCACATTCAGAGCCTCTTCAGGTTCCAGCCAGAGTATTTTGTGCTTCACTAAACCCTAAAGTGGGAGACACAATAACGCCTCGCCGTCTGTTTTATTCGTCTCTTTTCTTTACGTACAACAGGACGCAGCAGTCGAGGGTTTGAGTTGCTGTAGTGTTTCATCTTTAATCAGGACTTTTACTGAAGTGTAGCTGAAGGAAACGCTGACTCGCTAACATTTTCTTCTTCTGATTTTTTTGCTAGCTCAGCTTATGATTGTAAGACCAGGTTTCTTAGTTTCAGCTAAACATTTAATTCTTAAGACGCAACCTCCATGCTAATAACAGCAACGCTGCTCTTTTACAACAGTAGTTTACCAACAGTTATGATTTTTTTTTATTTATTAAAGAATGACACGTCAGACTGCTTATGGTTTAGGGTTATATTGAACATGAAACTAGTTCGTTCCTGTTCTCACTTATGTTATAGCAGATGTGAACAGTCGGTCCTTCAACAGCTTCTCTTTTTTCTCTCTAATGACATTAATAAAACAAACAAACAAACAAACAAACAAACAAATAAAAACGCACAAATTGTCATGTTACGGAGAAACCAAAGTGTAAACTCCTCTGTTGTACAACTTAAAGTTACTATAGGGACTTTTTTGTTTTAGAACAAGCACATTCATTAGCGCATAAAACGGTGATTTGCCTTACATCGGATATTACATTCAGTGCTCGTTTTGACAAGAATTTTAAATTTAGTTTTAGTTTTAGTCGCTTACTGAAAATTGTAGTTACATTTTAGTCACATTTTTTATCTTTTTGCTTTGTTTTGTCAAGATTTAGTCAGTGGAGCTCAGTTTTAATTTTAGTCTAATTTTAGTCTCATTAAATTCTCAGTTTCATGATGCTTCTTGTAAGATGTGCACTGTAGCTTTAAGATGGGCTATGATGTCAGGGGAGGGGGCGGGGTCTTGTCAGAAGTTTTATTCTGAGACTTGATTTTCTGAGACGTTAAGAACACTGACTAGGCATGAATGGAGTGTTTAGGAATTCACATGTATGGTTTATAGTTTACGTTTCAGTGTTTGCTTGTTTTGGGTTTTACAGATTATTGATGTTGTCCTGGATGTAATTTTTTTGGAGTTAAACATGTTAAGTTTTAAAGTCAGGTAAGAATACCACACACACACACAAACACACCCACCCACCCACCCACCCACCCACGCACACACACACACACACACACACACACACACACACACAAACACACCCACCCACCCACCCACCCACGCACACACACACACACACACACACACAAAAATCAGATCCTAAACTTAGAAGAACCGCTGAAGGTTTTCTTGCTGTCTTGATAAAAAAAAGTTCACCTTTCAGCCACGAAACATTCTTGAAATCAGACAACAGTGCTTACATCAGAGTGTCACGTCGTTCAGATGCCTGACTCGTATTTCAATTGCAAATATTTCCTCTGAGTAGAACTGGTACCCACTGGTAGAACTTTAGTCCCACTTTTTTTCCTCTGTCGACTCTTAAGATAACGGTGACTGAAATGTTTTTCTGCTGTAGTTAGTATCTAAGTTATAAATCATCAGCATGGGGACTAATATGAGGAACATTCCCAAAATCTTGCCAAGTTATTTAAACACAAAACATGGTTGCCTCTGCCAGGAGGTTACGGCTTGACTGTAGATGAAGCTTCTACACTTCCCACATTTAGTGGTTAAACTTTGCCACCAAATGAATAAATAATTAATAAACACTGTGTGTCATGTTTTTATAGTAAAATAATCAACGATGGGGCGGAGTTAGTTACCACATAGAAGTTATTTTTCTATAACAGCGTGTCTCTTAGTCTTTTATTCTTCTTTTACCAAATCAATTTGTCAATTTTTTATTTATTAAAGATGACACATCATACTTTTTATCCATTTAATGTTTCCTGTCCTCTTGCTATGAACATCATTCCCTCACCTGTCTAAAAAAATGCAGCTTATGCATGCTATCGAGAAATCACAACGAAGTGTAAACTCCATAAAACTGCAAGCTCCAGCTTTACCTCTGACTGTTACAAAGCGCTGACACTGGAGACTCCTTCCAAACATGATACACAAACACAATTCACCTTATTTCTCCTTATCTGTTTATTATTATTGGATCCATCCACTGTACACGACCCTGTGAAAGATGATGATAAATGATAAGTTGCTGTTACAGAAAGTTAATTAACACCTTATGACCAATCAGAATCCAGAATTTGACAGCACTGAGGTGTAAATGTTAATATACTGTACATTCAACAATGAACAATGTACACAGCGTTGCCGGAGACGCCGTAACAACCAGCGTAAATAATTCACACCTAATTTAAAATGAGCAAATCAAACGGAATGTTGCACATCAAAGGGCAGCTTCGTAGAAAACAAAAATCATTTTTGTGGAAAGGCAATGAGGAGGAGGAGGATGTATTTTGCATGTAAAAAGTGGAACATGTATATCTATTAACGGAGAACGTTGCGATTTCCCGACTGGCACAAATCCAAACACTTTCTCCAACATCAACAGTCACGAGGAAGCAATTCTGAAACAGAAGGGAAAACGTTCAACCGTGTAGAATGCAAGAACAGGTTCACAACTTTCTTTCTCTCTCTCTCTCTCTCTCTCCCTCTTTCTCTGTGTGTGTGTGAGTGTGTGCGTGTGTTTTCATTCCCCTAATACAGCTCTGATAGTAAAGGAGCACTCTGACAGTGTGAAGCACAAGTGTTCGCTTAAGGAAGTGCCTAGAGATGTAAAAAAAAAAAACCCCACACACACACACACACACACACACACACACACACACACACACACACACACACACACACACACACACACAC
>JAQQZX010000007.1:23800724-23820724 GCA_030068355.1 Notoglanidium maculatum | reverse complement strand
AATTCCACTCATGACCATTTGACAAGGCTCAGCTGTTAATGAAAAGTGTTCCAGGTTGGTTAAGATAATGCCAGTAGTGTGCGAAGCTGTCAGCAAGGTAAACACTGGCTACTTGGAAGAATCTAACATATTTAGTTTTTTTGTTTATCACTTAATTCCATATATGTTTCATATGTCTTCTTTCATGGATTTGATGTCTTCATTTTCATTCTACAATGTAGAAAATAGTCAAAATTAAGGAAAGCCTATGTATGAGGAGTCTCCAACCTTTTGTCAGGTACAAATCTGAGCTCCAGTCCTGTGAAAGTTCAGCTTGGTATTTCAGTAAGATGTTTTGTCTCCTCTGACTGTAGCAAGCCTTTCCTTGTCATCACCAAACTTGAAACAAGATACAAGGTATACGTTGCTTGGTGCAGGCACACTGAGAGCGTTGTACCTGTTTCGGACCATGCCATGGTTCCGTTAAACTGAGACCCAGATCATTGTTTTCAAGAGAACCAGGAATCAGTTCTCTGCACCGCTCGCAGACTTCACCAGATGTACCAAAATCTATAGCCAAAATGGTTCCTGGTCTGGAGAAATAAGTGTGCGCAAGTGTGAGAAAGTAAGACACGTGAAAATAAAGAACAATAAACAATAAAGAAAATAAAGAAAGAAATATATCCACTGCTGTGTAATCGCAGCATACGTAGCTAGAACATATACATATACATGTGTGCTTTCTATTAATTAATTTATTTTGATGAAGAAAATACGGTGACGTACATCACAGCGCACGCAGCGTCTGAACTCTGGTTTCAAATTTGTCCAAAAAGAGAGATCTAAACGCATTATTGAAAGTGACACAAACCATAATCATGACATTACAAGTAAACAAAAAAAAATGAAGAAGGAAAGAGAAACGTCCACACGGTCCTGCCTCTGTACTGTATATGTGTACAGTCTTAAGTAAAACATCTTCTATTCACATGTCCTAATGGGCCAGGTGATTTCAATAAATACAAAGAAGCCGCCAGGCCGTATTGTATCACACTAAGACCAAGGGAGTATGCACGTCTCCTTCCATTCCCCGTTAGCCCTAATTGGCCCAGTCAACAATAACGCAGCCGGATCAGCTTTATGCACTCAGACACGTCCATTTGTTTAACAACCTCCAGTGTTTGAAGAAGACAGATGAAAAGGGATGCTAAGACAACTGCATTAGAGCTCCCTGGCCATGAAAAAAAAATTGAAATACCCCGCTTCATTAAAATGATAATACGCTGAAAAGCCAGCGTCCCAAATGCCCTGCTCTCTGAAGTATACCGAGTCTCCAGCAGCGAGACAAGCGGACTGTCATCAGAGGAGACAGGTCATTTACATTCATGATAAAATGATCTTGCATTTTTTATTTGTCTTGGAAATTAAAGACTTACTTAATCATTGTGGATGGAAGCATCGTCCCGCGCAACGTAGTCATGTGTTTCTGATCGCATTAGGACTGATGTGGCGTGGCGTGATGGATATTTAATAGTCGACCTGTCCCTCTGGATCATGTCACTCGCCATGATGATGCTCTCTCTCCCCGGCTCTCCTCGGTACCCGAGCAGTTTCAAGATGGCTTTCATGATTAGGCCGATCATGGGGAGTGAAAGTAAAGGAAGAAGAGAAGAACCATCATGTAAAGTGCATTCATCTGCAGAGGTGAGCCATGCTAACAACCTGCAGTGCAGCAGAATGACGTCACACCGGCGCACGGGTTTTCATGTTACACGAGAACTATCTAAAATGATTTCTCAAGAGTTTGTCAGATGGCCGATAGTTGTAGTGTCCTAAATATGTTCTGCTTGTGACCTTTCTGAAAGAATTCTTCAAGACGAACAAACCCAAGAACCATTTCAGAGTTTTTGACATCATGATATCCACTGACCAGCTCTGCACCATGACCAGTTGTAAACGTTCTTGTCAAGACAATTCTAGATTTGTAAATATGTTCTGTCTGGTACATTTCTGAAAGAATCTATGGGTTGCTCTAGATGTCCACCAGCCCTGTTCATTGCCTTCAGAAGTTCCTCATCCTGTCATTATTTGTTTTATCATACCCAAACTTTTGGAATAAAGGGCTTTCTTGAGGATTCTGATAATTAACAGTTCTAGTTTTCCATGCTCAGAACCTTTCTAAAAGTAACTTTAAGGGTTTCTTCAGAGGAACAAATCCAAGAACCATTAAATATGCCAAAAATGCTTCCCAAGGGGTCATTGGATGATAAACAATTCTGGCTTTCTAAATATGTTCTATTTGGAACCTCTCTGAAAAAATCATTAATGGTTCCTCCAGATGAACCAAGCCAGTTGTTCACTTGTATGAATTTATAGAGACCTTATGGCTTTATTCCATATCCAAACTCTAGAAGAGAGAAGTTCCTCAAAGATTCTGTAGATGATTAACAGTTTTAGCTTTGCAAAAGGGTTCTGGTTGGAACCTTTCTGAAGGTCTCCCAAAAAGCCAAACCCTTTTAAGAACCCTTTAAGGTGCCAGCTGCCAACTACAAGGGTTTTATGATTGATTAACAGGACTAGTTTTCTAAGTATGTTCTACATGCAACATTTCTGATAGAGTCTTTAAGGGTTCTTCTAGACGGTCAATCCCAAGAGCCTTTTAAGATGCTAACTGAGCCTGTCATAACAGGTCCAGCTTTCTAAATATGTTCCACTTGGAACCTTTCTAATAGAATATATAGGGCTCCTCCAGGAGAAAAAAAGGCCAGTCGTTCACTTGTGTAAATTCTTATAAATTGTGAGATATTCTTGCTTTTATCGTATCTAGACTTTTTGAAAAAAGAGTAGATCATGGTTCTGAGCTTGCGAAACATGTTCTATATGGAATCCTAGTTTGCTGGTTTGTTATCTTGCAGTCAGTTGAACCGTTAATGATTAGACCTCAGTGATTCGTTTTCTGGAATTCCGATGGGAAGTTTGTGAGTTTGAGTCCCGGTACTGCTGAACTTGATCAAGGTCCTTAATCTTCAAGCTCCTGCCAAATGAGTATATGTAAAAAAGCTAGCATGTTTTGCATTACAGTATGTTACCGTGTAGGTGCCAGACATCACCAAACTTCATCAAACGTGTTTACAACCCTCACGACAATATTTCTGGATGATTTAGTCCAAGAGCCACACAAGCAGCTAATCACAATGGCTGCTCTGAGAGTGGATGATAAGAATGAGGGGCAGCTCTCGCTGAGCTCCCTTTCCTCCCCACAGTCTGAAACAGATGATGGGCCATCTGGAAGAGGACAATGCTAATCACAGGGATGCCGGTGTGGATGAATGGCCAGCCTGAGCTCTCGCGACGTCGAGTGGCTCGTCCCACAATGCCGAGCGTCGGCCTGCCAAGTCCAGTCCTGTGCACTGGCCCGGCCTCTTTCCTGTACCCGTTCTGTCGCCAAAAAGCCACCGCGCACGTGCCGCTTCCTGTCGATTCAGGAAGTTTTTGGTTGTGGTCCCAACCGCCGACAAATGGGCAGTGACTTGGGTGTTTAGTCATTTCCTACTTCCTTATTGGAGTTGTTCATCAATGGCCATTCTTTGAATTGTGACTGATGGGTCACATCTGCAAACTTTCGAAGGGGTTTTGTTTTGGGTTCAGTTTCCTTCCATCAGAATTTCATTTCTTTCATCTGTTTTTTTCTCTCCTTGTGCTAGCTGTCAGATGGTTCAATTAAACTTAATTATGATAGTTAACATCTCAGGGAATGATGGAGGTTCTGAAGAAAAGATTAGAGGAATTTTCAGGAGGAGTTCCGCATCTCGCAGTGATTAACGCAGTAACACACAGATTCGGTGGTCAGATCTCCTGAACACAACAATCACCGAGAGTAAAGTTTAACGGACGTTTGCCTACGCGTGTGAGACCTATATCATGCATGGGTGTGGCCCAAACAGGCACAACACTGGGCTACCTACAAATATAGAAAACTGAACAGTTATTAACGTTTACTGTGTAAGGAAATTGCTGTTTAATTCCTCTATCCTCTGAATATGTGGGGAGCAAATCAGAACCTATACATTCTTTATGAGCAAATAAAAGCCAGTGCCAGTGTGCCGAAGACAGAGCCGGGCCTCGAGGTCCTGATGCTTTCCAGCTGTTTCTGAAACCGCACTATACTGTCATTTACCATCAGTGCTGTTCCTGTATCTGAAGTTTTTAGGAAGGGCTTTTTATCCACTTGAGATGCTTCCCAGATCCTGTGCTACTGCATGACATGTCAGAAGGACTAGGTTCAGCTAAATGTGTGTTTTGTTGATTTGTGAGCAGCGGTAGCAGCAGGAGCAGCTGTGCTGTTGTGGCCGTGGTGTCCCCTGATCTCTCTCGGCTGGGTGAGTCCTTTCAGAAAGCCATAAGTAGTAATTAGATGGAGCAGGCCTGGTGGAGGTGACCTCATGTTCGGCGGTTTGGGCGTATTTACAACGATGAACAATATACAATGCAACCAGCTGAAATTATAGGGAGTGGTGGTAGAACACAGAGGAGGAAAAAAAGGAAAAGAAAACTCTTGTAATTTGGAACTTGTTAAAAAAAGGAATGGGATGGAAGCTGGAAAAGCCAGATTGTCAGCCCCTTCTAGCTCTATTTCTGACTCGATGCACCATTTAAAATAGTCATCATGGTTATCCCTCCCATTTACGTCAAGCCAGAGGCAAAATGAGCAACTCTTCGTTTGACCAGGCCTGAGTTTAAATAAGGGATGTATATAAAAAAAAATGCTATGGCTTGATTTTACCAAGGACGTTGCATTGCAAAAAATATGAGTAGCTTATGTAGTATTATTAATTTGAAAAGCAAGGTTGTATCTGCTTCAAATTCAGTGTTGGCATGTACTAGATGGCTGTGTCCTGGATGTAGTCGGTGCATCATTTATGCACAAAACTCACCAAAGAAAAGAAGACAAAATGGCTATGCTGTAAAATTTTAAAGAGGAGCTCACTCAGCTTATCACTTCATATGTTTATATGATGTCCCAACACCAATCCACAGCAACACACATGGCTGCAAAGTCAAAGGAAGTGGTCAAAGACGGGCTTGAGGTGCTGGTGGAGTACATTTTCACTTTAACCTGCCCCCTAGTGGAAAGAAGTTTTAATTCTTAAATGTACACAAGGTATGCAGGCGAGTATATGAGCAATGTCGCTTGTTAAGAAATTTAAAAGGAGGTTTATTTCCAAACCAAAACAGAACTTTCCAGCTAGAACTTAAAGGCTTTCAGCTTTGACTGGCCCCGGTGGAAAGTTCTTCACACTTCGCAGTTCTTCACTGCTAAACGACGACAAATATGGCTGCCAAAATTATTCTAGTGATGGTGAGGAATGTTTCGGATCTGACCTGACCCCTAGTGGTCAGAACTTTTAATCTTGCTGATGTGGAATATGTACCCAGGTAGAAATATGAAAAAGTCTGGTCCAATTTTCAAGATATTTCTCCACTATAAATACAAAGCAAAAATAATGCTGTATAGATATAACAAGCAAATAAAACTTTATTTCCGAAACAAATCAATAATTTCCAGCTAGAAGTTACAGACTGAAGTCTTCTTCTGCCTCCTGCTTCTTCGTGCCAAGCGAGCTTCATCCTAATGCGCCATGACTTTGCAAAGCAGATCTCAGGGTAGGAAATAAAAGCCCAGACAACTGCATTACTGTCCGACCTGTCAGGTCCTTTAAATATAGACTGCGTCCTCGCTGCCAAAGCCTTAAAAGCAGAGCTGGCAGGCAAGTGGGAGCTGCCAGTGACAAAAGCCCGTCATTTGGTGAGCTGCGATTTTAGCCGACAAAAATGGCCTTTTAAGCATATTTTTATACATTCAAGAGCAGTTCATTCTGTTCACCATGAATCAATAATAAGCAGTGAGCTGCCGACCTGGGATACAATTATCCACCTTGGAGAAGCTCTGCTGTCACACCGATGTGTGTGGAAGTGAAAGCGCTGTCAGGTGTAATGGCGCTCGTACCGCCGAGCCCTGAACAACCCGGGAGGAACAAAGCGGAGGCCCACGTGTGCTGGGTGCTTACACATAGCTGTAACGTGATGGAGAAACCTTTCCAGAGGACATGGCAATCATATTCTTATCCTATTTCTTACTTAGCATGAGACGGTTCCATGTGGTCCCACTGATCGAGGCCATGCCTTTAAAATTAATGATGCAATCCCACTCTAAATATATATATTTTACATTTCTAAACAATATTAAAGACATTACACACTTGTTCACACATAGTACAGCACTGAGGGAGTGTTACTATTACCACTGGGAATGTGATGATTTTCCTATAACAGCACGTTCCTAACTGTTTTATTCCTCTTTTACCACAAGGATTTTTTTCAATTAATTGTGTTTTTTATCAATTGTTGCATTTAATGTCAGGGAAAGTTAGTTCCTGTTCTCATGTATTTTATAGCAGCTATAAACAGTCATTCCCGCACCAGCCACTCGTTTTTTCTTGGTATTGAATTTAAAAAGATAAAAAAAACAAAAACAAAGCGTGAACTCCGCTGTCCCTGAAAATTTTGGACTGTGAAACCCTGACTGTCACAAAACACTGACACTGGAGACTCCTTACATAAATGTTACATAAACATCTTAATTTGTTTATTATCAGTGGAGCGTCTGCCGTACGAGTCCCTGCGGAAGAGCTGTTACTATAGAAACGATAACATATTTGATCGAGTGCATTTATGTACATAAACCTGCGATGTGCAACTGTCAGAGCTGCTGTTTCGGAAAATTAATCAACACCTCCTGACCAATCAGAATCCAGAATTGTGGGATAAATGTACTTTCTTTCATACAAAGCCATGATTTGTGCCTTACACGTCCTTTACCAGGACCTGAAGGAAAACTCTGTAGCAGGTAATTTCAGGTAAATGATGTGATTACACTCTGAAACTCATCTCAGCAGAAAGTTGATAACCGAGGAGGTAATAGAGCAGGAGGTGTGCTGCTGTTCGACGCCCCCCGACGTACACTCCTTTTGGACCGGGTCCTAATAGAGGAGGAAAATATTGGGCCGAGGGCGATGGGAGTCGCTCCAGCTGTTCCTCTGCCTGGTCTACAGCAGATGTCGGCATTCCGCACGTCTCCTCGTGGACGTTGGAAGCCATCCTGAATACCTGAGGGCCAAAGATCACTAGTCAGTGAGTGAGATCCTTTAAACAGAGACAGGCAACACTCACATTGACCTGTGTTTCATAATGTAATACATGTAATACCTGCCAGCAAAACACAAATCAGATTTAAAGACAGTGCAGGAATCTGTGACAGGGACATGAGGCGATTGGAGTTACCTTAGCTTTCTCAAGGATGAGAAATACTGCGCAAACACCGCACAAACACTGCGCAAACCTTGGACAAATGCTGCGCAAAGACTGTACAAATTACTGTGCAAACAAGGAACAAAGACTGCACAAATACAGAACAAAGACTGCACAAATACTGCGCCAATACAGAACAAATACTGCACAAATACAGAACAAACACTGCACAAATACAGAACAAATACTGCACAAATACAGAACAAACACTGCACAAACACTGCGCCAATACAGAACAAATACTGCGCCAATACAGAACAAACACTGCACAAATACAGAACAAATACTGCACAAACACTGCGCAAAGACTGCACAAATACTGCACAAACCTTGGAGAAATACTGCACAAAGACTACACAAACATTGTGCAAACACTGTACAAATACTGCATGAATACTATACAAATATGACAAACACTCTACAAATACTTTACAACACTGTATGAACACTGTGCAAATACCACACAAATACTGTACAACACTGTATGAATACTGTACAAACACTACAAATACCACACAAATACTGTACAACACTGTATGAATACTGTACAAACACTGTACAAATGCTGTTCAAATACCAAACAAATACTCCTCAACTAACACACAAACACTGTAGAGACACTGCACATATACAGCACAGATACACACAAACACTGCGCAAACCTTGTACAAAGACTGCATAAATACTGTGCAAATACAGAACAAAGACTGCATAAATACTGTGCAAACACTGCGCAAAGACTACACAAACATTGCGCAAACACTGTACAAACAATGCATGAATACTATACAAATACTGTACAACACTGTATGAATACTGTAGAAACACCACACAAATACTGTAATAATACTGCATGAATACTGAACAAACACTGTACACATGCTATTCAAATACCAAACAAATACTGCTCAACTAACGCACAAACACTGTAGAGACACTGCACAAATCCAGCACAGATACACACAAACACTGCATGAATACTATGCAATTTATTGTGGAATAAAAACTTTTTGCTTTGAAAGTTTTTCGGGTTAATGATTCAGTGTTTACGGAGCCGTCGTCTGTCCTTCGTTTGTAAAACGCAGTGCATCAAACTACTGTGGAACGATAAAGCATGAAAAAATAAAGAATGAAAAACATTTGGGAATATTAAAGCGTGCAGAGGAATGCGCACAGACATGAAGAGCTCGGAGAAAAGCTGATGTTTAATGTTTAATTAAATTGTATTTTCATCTACAAATGGAGGAAAAAAAGCCTAAAAACAGCACCGGCTGATTGACAGTCTGTCTTTACGCCATTAAATAATTTGCTCATCAAAACCGAGCGCCGTAATTAGCCGCATTAACATTCCCGATGGCTTATTTATCCCAATAGTTCCTCGCTAGCCCTGTAAATAAACAGATATGTGCGGCTGCAGCGGATTGGTTTTATTGTAAACAGAAAAAAGGGGCGGCCATAATTAAAATTCCTGATGGTGAGATAAAAAAAACTGAAATAAAACCTACGTGTTGCAAATCGGAGCCCATCTGCTCGGATCCGAGCGGCTCGGACGGCTCGGCGGTGGGTCAGGGGAGTGTGAAAGCTGATTAATTAGCTCAGATGAGCAGGACACTCGCATTAGAGAGGAGAAAGTAAGAAACCAGAAGAGCAGAGATGAGAAGAGAAGATATTTAGGCTTTAATGTGAAGGTTGTCAAAATTCATTTAAAGGAAATCCAGTGCCATAATTAGCATAATGGAAACTGTACGCATATGGTGAATCGTCTGAGCTGAAATCTACACCACGACACAGTTAAAGCAGAAGAAATGAAAAGTCATGAAGTCATATATTCCTGCCGTTCGCCTCATTTTCGGGGCTGCTGCATGTGAGAGAGCCATTACACAATTCAGCAAGAAATGCTCCTTCTCATTTCTGGCCCTCGTCCGTCCATTTGCGCCGGCCTTCTCTCCGTCCTGGAGTCAATGACTTGCTCCACGTGTCATCCTTTTCTCAATAATTTACCAGCTTCAATTAGACCTCGTCGGTTGTCATCTGCGTCGCGGCGGAGTTAATGAATTAAAACGACAAACAGTCTGCGTTAAAGCACACATGAATACAAGCAGCACTAACTGGTCACCACTCTGCTACACACTGGAATAAACATTTATTTTTTGGCCAGACAAATTAGGAACAAACCTGTTTGACAGGCCCCCGTTAGCCCAGAACAAATGTGAAGACGAGGGGAAATTGTTTGACACACTTTCAGCAAAAAAAAAAAAGAAAAAGAAAAAAAAACCACCCCGCAAGTGAACCCTTTAGAGCAAGCCATCCTTTAGCGTCGGGTAATGGCTCCTCGTTGTTAGGTTCAATAGAAAAAGCTATTCATACTGTTGTGTGATTGAAAAGAAAATTGAATCCTTTTGATTTTATAAATGTGTCTATTACTGCATTTGCACACCAAATTTCAAAGGAAATTATAGAGAAAGGAGTGATTCTCCCAGAGGAAATGCCTCTACGGGATGACATTTTGAATTCCAGCCTGAACATCAATATACTGTATGGCCGACAGAATAACTCCAAAACCATATGCTTTTTTTTTTTTGCAGAGTAAATAGGGCTGAAAGGCTAAAATTGCGACACTGCGTATAAATATAAATATAAATGTTAACGCACAGATAGCTCCTTCTTTATTTGCCGTGAAGTTATGAGAAACTCTCCGCTGTGTGGTGCAGAAATTCTCCCGAGAAAGGAAAATGCACAAACATGTACAAAGTGCAGAAACACTCGCCGTCTGTGCACTCGACCAAATATTAAAGGGGCCTTTTGATAGGAATTGGGCTTTAGACAAAATGGCAGTGTTGTGCGCTTACAGGCAATTAAATAAACAGCAAACAGTTTCAGCGTCTCGGAGATGGAACACATTTGGACCAAGTGTGTGTTCTCTGCTGTTCTGGATAAACATTTACAAGCTGCTGCTCTCAGCAAAACTCTGTACAGTCCTTTTCTAAACACATTACTGTAATTGTTCTTAGCTCTGAAAGGAACCTGGAAACATCCCGATGCTAACATTAATGCTAACGCTAAAGGAGAATAAGTACTGAGCGATGGGGTATTTTGTTTCCCACAACGGCAGCGTTTTATTCCTTTTATATCGCAGCGACTTGCCAACGATTAAGAAAGACCGACACATCGTACGTTTTAATCCGTTCATGGTCGTTAGAATGTCTTAATGTGAAGACGACAGGCTGCAGAAATCAATATCTTACTAAAGTGAAATGATTTCTTGGAAAAACCAAACAAGAAATTCCTGCCATAAAAGATTTTCTTCATAGCGTATACTCAAAAAACACTAGTCGGCTGTGTATGATCAAGCATGTTTACGCACTCGCACAAAACAAGAGCGAAGAAAGCTGAAAACAGTAAAATGATGAGTACATGGTGAAAGAGCGCGTCCTAAGCACAGCATGCGCTAAACCTTCCAGTAACGCAGCTCAGCCACCGCAGCGCCTCGGCTGCCACAGACACACGCCAGCTCCTCCTCCGCCTTTTACAGGGCGCTATTACTTTTGTTCTGATCGAACGGCTAGTCTTATTTGTCTTCTTTCAAGTCATTTGTATGAAATGGAAAAGTTTATTTTTTTCGAAAATAATTTGGTGTGAAGTGAATTAAATACGTGATGTAAACGTGACAGCGTAGTCTGTCAATAAATCTCAGGAAATCATCGACACTTATTCGGCTCGAATTATACGATCGGTCGAGGTTCACATTAGTGAGATGAAAATTTACACAAATTTAGAAGCAAAGTACTTCCCGATGTATTTCCCAAACAAAAGAAAAAATGTTCATGAACTTCCTCCTGCGAATGAGTTACGAATAAATTTGTTCGTAGTCCACGTGTGTTTAATGCGTACGATTCAATACAGTGCAATTAGAATGTGGTTTTGTTTTCATTCTTTCACCTGTAGCATATATATACTAAATAATTTATGTAGGCTTTGAATATGTATGAATATGCAAATTAGCTAGCTGGATAATGAACTTTTACTTGACTAGCTCAAGGCAGTGAAGAGACCGGGGTTTTGGAATCAGAGAATTGGGTGACATCTTTCCTGCTACCGGCGCAAAACCAAGCCTGCCACAATATAATGTTTTCATAACAGCGACCACCTGTAAACTAGAAGGCTAGCTTAGCATACAGGATCTGCGGGTGAAATTTCCTCCCCACATTGACGTCCTTTGACCTGATAGGTTTAAAGTTTTGTACTGATGAAGTCACTGATCTGTATGATGGATCAAAGGCATTGAAGCAGAGTGAATCATTTAAACTGCACATTTTTTCAATTGAATTCAGAGTTATATTAAAGGAAACGTTAAATAAAAAATAAAAAAGGATGGACTACATCGAACGGAGCCTCACATCTCCACCAGGCTGTGTGTAAATACAATTAACAAGAGATTAAATTCCATCAAAACAAACTTCTATGGCTTGACCGATGACCAGAAATTGAATAGTCAATAGATTCATGTCACTTGCGGAGGAACACACTGCTGTGTGATCAG
This sequence comes from Notoglanidium maculatum, assembly GCA_030068355.1. Lineage (NCBI taxonomy): Eukaryota > Metazoa > Chordata > Actinopteri > Siluriformes > Auchenoglanididae > Notoglanidium > Notoglanidium maculatum. The sequence continues at coordinate 23,808,837 of JAQQZX010000007.1, read as the reverse complement.
TGCAGCGCTACACCAGAGCGTTATTCAATTGCCCTGATGAATACATTTAAACGCCATTCAGCGATGCACACATTTCACACATTCCACGTCGCACGCTCGCCATAAAGCACTTTTTTTTTTGAAGGTTCAGCAAATGCTTATAATAACGCCTATTAGACGCATCTGTAGTAATCACGGATATTCAAATCGAACGGAGTCTCAGAAACGGCAGCACGAGTCACTGAGTAACCCACGCAACAACCCCGGCGAAGCCCACGCTCGGCCCCGGCGGCCGCCGCAGAGCCGCCGGCAAGCAGAAGGGATGATGATTACTGCGATTCAAAGGCGCCACGTTATTGTTTAGCATCTGTAAAAAAAGGAATCAAAGATAGTTTTCTGACACGTGAAATTTATACACGTATATTCCAGACGCTTCCGGTTACGTGTCAGACTTTTTCTTCTTCTTCTTCACCTAATCCAGCTGTTTATTTAACACGTCCTCATTTATTTGACAGAACAAATCACACGTGAAATTTGCACACGTGGTCTTTAGACACGTTATGTTTCACACCTTTTCACAAAATAGTAGTCTTTTACATGTAATCCATGATTCATGTTTCCTGGAATTTTTACATGATTTTTTTTACACATATGATGTTCATTTATCATGTCATTTCTTTTTACCTCACTTCTACTTTTCATATGATTTTTTTTTTTTTTTTTACGGAAATTATTTTTCCACACATGATTTCCTTCATTCTGCATAATTATTCCACGTGATGAATTCATTTTTCCACATGATTTTTTTCCTTGTAATTTTTGCTTCACCTGATCAATTTTATTTTCTTGTGTCGCTCACATAATCATATGGAAAAAACACGTGGAATGCGTGCGATTTTTCCCGTAAGGGTCTACACACGCACACGTTGCTTAAACATGATTTACTAAGCTTACTCATTTTCACCCCTTTCCTTCTTCTCCTTTTTTTGTCTTCTGCTCATTCTTCTGTTTGTAAAAGTACTGAATCAAAACAAAGGATAAAAATACACTTAAAGTCATTAGCAAAACTTTAACACGTGCAGAACAAAACAGCAGAATTTTTAAAAATGATTTTAGATGAATTTGTCTGGCTGTCTCCTAAAAAAAACAAGGACCGGAGAGAAAGAGTGAGAGCGAGAGAGAAACCTCTCTTTATTTATAACCTTCACACTCTCGCGAGCGTACTCCACGCATCACAGCTATTTCCTCGTTTTTTTGGGAGGTGAGAAAAAGATAAGTGACAACGTGGATGTGCGCTGTTCACATGAGGGGGATATGACCCAAGGACAGGAGCTAATTTATTAGCATGTGATTAGCGGCAGGGTGATTGAGCGGAGGCGAGGCGTGTCGTGACGCCGCCGTGGCGGGGTTCAGGAAGACGGCGGGTGTCGTGTGGCCCACTTCTGCGAAAGAACACGCACGTTTGTCTCGTCTATTAGCATCTCGCGCTGTCACATAGCCGCAGCAATCTCCAACCTTTTCCGCATCTCATTCTCGGCTCGCGTTGTGTCTCGGCTAGCTTTCGCTAATTCTGACACGGAGAACACTTTGGAAATGATTCTCTCTCGTCCCGCATGCTTAGACAGGTCACTGCGCTTTCGCATATTCCAGCCAATAAGTGACGAAGAGAGAGATTTCTGCTTCTGCAGGAGTCAGCTAGCATGATTGAGTTTTTTAGGAATTATTTATTTATACTCGTGTTTTTCATTTTTTTTGTTTGTCATTTTCATAATCAGCATCTCTGCTGAATTTTCACAAATCAATATTAGTCTTCTCACTTTACAGGAATCTGTTTTTTTCCCCTGCTGAAAGGTGGGCGGAGCTATATTGCATAGAGGTGACATCATGTCTACCAGAGGACCAATCAGAATTCTCCTCCTCTTTTACCTCAACCTCAGAACCTGTGTAGTGTCTAGGGTATCTTTTATCTTTAACACTGTGAAAAGTTAGACAAGGTGTATTTTAATCTAAATGAACACACTGAAAACTTCCTGTTTACACTTGGGTGTAAAATGGGTCTTGAGCGTTCAGGTCACAAGTGGACAGCAGAGACACGGCGCCGTTTACGCCTGTGTTTATCTGCGTCTCCGAGGTGTCCAGCTGACCGCTTTCGTTCAGATTCCGTTACGGCCTACATTACTTCCGCTAAAAGGTCAAAGGTCACCGTGCACAGTTAGATTAAAACGTTAAACCTGCAACATACCTTCATTATTTTCTTGCACTCCAACCACGTACATCGCTGCTCCTCTCCATTTTTTTGTAGCGTGTCGCACTGTTACCAAAACAACCTCCGTGTCCAGCATTAATGCCGTGTTTTCCCGTTACGCCCGTGTCGGGACGTGTCGGCTGCTTCGTCCACCGCAGATAGCAGTTTGAGCGAGCGTGTCTTGGAGGTCGTTTACACTTGTACTTAGCGCTGTCCAGTTGTGATCAAATCGCCCAACACACATTTTAGTACCAAGTATAAACAGGGTCAAGGTTTTTCAATATTATAGAATGGAAACATACAACAACGTTAATCTGATCTCTCCGAGCTTCACTGTGTGACCTCAACAACAGGCACACGGTTCACTGGGACCGATCACACGCTTTATTAGCCGAGCCGGAGTCGATCGTTACGTCACAATATCACCAACTGGTGTTAAGCCGAGTTCTAGACTGTTTCTATGGAAAAAACACTTCAAACATGAGCAAGTTTACTGAGGTGCGATCGGAGCATCTTCTCCAAATTACACTATAAACAGGTATTTTAGAAGCATCTTTGCTCTTCTTTATTAAAAGATCTTTTCCATTTTGCTTCTGAAACTGATTCACTATTTATTTATCCATATCGATTATTTGTTTAATGGGTTTATTTCTAAAACACTTGCTTTGGGTAATGACATCAAGTTAAGACATAATTGCCTGCATCATTTGCATAACCTGAGTCTGAATACAGAGAACTTTCCCTGCGTAAATGTTCACACAGTGTAGCTAAAATGTCTGTAAGTCTCCAGTCCTCTAGATGGCGCTGTAGGAAGCGGCTTATACTCTTAAAACTACAGGAAGATGTTCTGCAGGGTGGTGCTGTGGAAAAATTTGCAGATAGATCCTTGTTCAACAATCGTTTTTGGTTTCACAATGAACCAAGGAGTCATTTCCTGTCAAACCTGTGGACTTTTTTTATGAAGGGAAATGATTCTTCTGTTTATTTTAGCACATAGCCGGGAAAAACACGTTCTTCTGAGTAACAAACAAACAAGTAAAAAAAAAATCCATGTTTCTGATATTGAATAAATTAGTAACACTTTAATTTAAGCAATTAATACATAGTTTACTAATTAAACATTAGCTTGTAATTCTTTGCTATGATATTAACAAACATTAGCAAATAATAATATTGTGAAAAAAGTGTGAAAAAAGGAGTTGTTAAAAAATCATTTATTAATCATTAATATATCATTAGTAAACTAGGTATTACTCGTAAAAACGATTATAAATAGCTTATTACTAAATATTAAAATAAAGTGTTCTCTATCTTTCTAAAGAACCTTTTCAGACGCTTTTATGCGGTTTATGATTTATATTTTATGACAGACGCAGTGTATTATATAACGCAGACTGATTTATTTCCCTTTCAGATTCTACTGTTAGTTGTTTTTCATCTCTAGACTGAATTAGCAAGTTAATTCACAGCTATAAACACTTCTGCTTAGTAACTGGTGCAGATTTGGCGTAAAGTCCTTGTGGTTTTAATTTCCACTTTAAACCTATTCCAAGTTTCCTGATTAGTCACGTCTCTCTCTCCCTCGTCCCGTCCTCTCATCAGTCCTTCCTCAGAACGATCAGAATCACACATTCAGGAAGCAAGGCCGCTTTACAGAGCGTAGTTGTGTAGAATGAAGCGCTAACGCTATAAGATAAAAGTGTATGGTGCGTGAGGTGCTTTGTGGGAACTTTGTGCTATAAGCATAAGCGTGAATATGAATGAAGTTTGTCCTTGGCTGTTACGAGCTAAAAGCGATGAGTGTTTCTGTCATTATATCAGTGCGGCGTTCTGCGAACGGAGGTCAGGAGTGCAAACCTCCCCAAACACACACACACACACACACACACACACACTCTTACTTCTCACCTCCATCTCTCTTGCTCTCTCTCACTCCCTTTCTCTCTCTCTCTCTCTCTCACACACACACACACACACGCACAAAGCCGAACAAGGTCTGTCAAACTTGATAATTACACATTCATCACCTCAGAGTTGTGTCGGAGTGATTGGGTGGCTTCAGGAAAGGAAGGCGCTTGTCACGGCGGTATTAACCGTTCCATTAGAACACAGTGATTATGTTAAATGAATCAACGCCGAGGCTCGACACCTTGGCCGTGAAACCGAGGAAATATTTAGAATCTGTCTCCTGACTACAGTGAGGAGGGGTGCAAAAAGGGGGGGCGGTGTGTGTGTGTGTGTGTGTGTGTGTTTGAGGTTGTAGATGCAAGGTTGAATGCACAAAGAAACTGATTATCAAAAATGTTTTTAATCCAATTCATTTTCCCCGAGCATGTGAAATGTGAATGCACCGGATTCATCACAGGGGCGAAGGAGGGGGGCGGAAGGAGGGGCGGGGGCTTGAACAGGGGTAGAAGGAGGGGGGAACAGGGGGAGACGGTCCCACACGGCTTGTAGACGGTGTGTACTGTGATTGAGTTAAATTGAGTCACAATATAATAATTATAAACTGACTCTGGAGACAAGGCAGGGTTCATCCGTCTCCCGGCACTCGTCAGAATTAATCACAGGAAATCGAGGTTCAGAGCTCGACTCCTTCGTACGGCCCACTGGACTCCATCCCGTGATTAAAACGCTGCTCCGGCGGTGCCACAAAAAAAAAGAAAAAAAACCCTCGCTAAACTCGAGATGATACCGGAGCCAGCGGAATGTAAAATGAAACGTTCGTACGAAATGTGCTCCCGTGTGTCCCGGAATAAACGGATGGCGCAATAATTTAATCACATGCCAGCTGAAATATTGCTAAATTGATTTTCGGGAAACAGAAACGGAATGCAAAATGAAGTAGAAGTTTTTTCTTTTTCCTTTTTTTTTCATTTAAAGGATAGAAGATGTGTGTAAAGTAACAGGATGTGAGACTCCAAAGATAAGACGCCAAAGATATTAAAGGCGGAAGCGAAGGAACGAGACGGAGAGAGAGACTGAAAATAGTGAAAAACAGATAAAAGTGCTTTATTTTCTCCATTCTAGCTCAGCAGATTAGGAGTTATTAGTCATAATTAATAATCACACACACACACACACACACACACACACACACACACACACACACACACACACACACACACACACACAGCACTGTGCAAGTCTTAGGCACATGCAAAGAAATGTTATAAAGATGCAAAGATGCCTTCAAATGTAATAAAACCAAACATTAGTAAATAAAAAAGCTCCTCTATTAAGAGCAGTAAACAGTAATAAACTGAACAGTCCGCATTAAGTGTAACTTTGCTGTTTAAAAATGCATCAGCAGTCTCAATGAACACTTTGTGTAGTTTTATAAGAAAAAGTAAGTTTGCTAAGTTTTTCTGAGCATCTTGAAGAATCTCTCACAGTTCTTCTGGAGCCTCTCAGACCGCTTTCTGAATTCAGCAGATAAAAACCGAGAGACTTCGCTATGATTTCTGTCTGAAAAGAGGTGTATTATGTAATGTATACATTGCTTTCTTCGCTGACGTACAAACATTTTCCCGTAACATTTAATTTTTGTTGGAAAAGTTCAGAATGTTTGCAATCTAAACTTTTTTTATTGACTGAATAATGCAGAAGTCATAAAATAAACATTTAAGACAAAACCTGTTTTTGAAAAATTAGGGTGCATAAGACTGTAATGTAGAGAGAGAGAGAGAGAGAGAGAGAGAGAAAAGGGTAATCCAAAATAAAATAGCAAAATAATAGAAGGAAAAAAAATGCAGTAAATCATTGACAGAAATAAATAAATAATGAAAAAATAAATATTAAAGTATCATTAAAAAAGAATGAGTAGGTGAGAATCGAGCGCCTGCATGGGTATATAAATGATGAGAATAATATAAAGTACACTAATGTAAAAGTAACATGCCAGTAAAAGTTCATTCCTTCTATTTCAGGACATCTTAATATTTTTTGAAGAGAATTAGCAAGATTTTATTTCATCTTTTCAAACAGCGCTGAGAAATGACATTTTTATGACAAAGATAATGACGACATGCCGAATTATCTTCAACATCTGTCACTTGGGTCAAGCTAATTACACGGCAGAGAGAGAAACAAGGCCGAACCTTTTCCAGCGCGTACAATCCCTCATTGATTTTCTATAGAGAGAGAAGCGCTAATAAATTTAGCTACTGTAACTAGACCAGGTGGTCAATCATTGTCCCGTTTTCAAAGCCCTTGATGAGGACCGTGTTACAGCAGGGGAAAAATAGAGCATTGTTCTGCTTAATTACAGCATGTCAGAGACAAGAACGGATTTGCATTTTAAACAAGCACTTAATCTGATTGGAGAACAATTGTCAGAAATTTCATTAAATATGTGGAGGGCAGCGACGTGTGCGTGCGTCCGTGTGTGTGTGTGTGTTTCTCTCAAAATAATAAACTGAGGCCTTCATGACTCACAAAAATAACCAACAACTTATTTTTCATTTCATTTCATCTTAATTCTTGAAATCATGTCTGTTTTTTTATTATCAGTGATTCATTTCCTTTTCCAGTTTGCTTTCTTTAAGCCGGTGTTCATTCAAGGTTTGAAGTGAAAGAGAAGAAAGAGGAGAAAAATAAATAAATAAAAACGATGACTCCTCACCATTTCCTGCTCCCGATTTAAAGTGGGCTCGTCTGCTTCCTGCATATCTAACCTCTCTCTCTCTCTCTCTCTCTCTCTCTCTCTCTTTATCTACAATTCCACTTATTTACAGATCACTGCAGAAACATCTGCTCCTACACTCGCCCCCGAATCTGTGAAGTGATGTTTTGCAATATAGCATTTAATTTTTAATGCCGATTCAGTTCTCCTTCAAAACACTAGAAGTTCCATGGAGAGGCGTCTTTTGATGACGGCTACACAACATCCAATAGACGGGGAAAATGGCGGAATTAAAGCTGATAAACAGAGCCACGCAAACAAACAGGAGAGTAAACACAGAACCGGCGAAACTCACAATGTTAATATATATCCTGTAAATATACACCTGCAGCGAGGTGAGGGAAGAGTCTCAGATTTAGATCGTCTTTTTTTCCTCTTTAGAGATAATTTACACTGTTTGTTACCAAATAAAAAGATTAGAGAGACACACAGAGAGAGAGGAACACAGTACGAAAGAGGGATTTAAAAAAGAGACGGTGAGAGATTGACAGCGAGCGAGAAAAGCAGAGGGAGAGAGACAGACAGAAAGTGTGTGAGAGAGAGAGACACAGACAGGTGGAGAGATGTTGAGAGGCCAGACAGTGAGAGATGAAAGAGAAACAGAGGGGGACAAAAAGAGAAAGACAGAGAGATCCAGAAGAGAGATGAACAGAGAGACAGACAGGAACAGATGAGAGAGGTGGAAGACAGAGAGAGTGAGACAGACAAACATCAATAAACAGGCAGACAGAGAGAGAGAGACAAAGAGACATACAGAGAGAGAGAGTGAGAGACAGACAGACAAAGTGAGAGAGACGTGGAGAGAAAGACAGATTGAGTGTGACAGACACATAAAGAGAGAGATACAAAAAGAGAGAGTGAGTGTACAGAGACAGAGACAGACAGAAAATGAGACAGATTGTGTGTGTGTTGTATGTGTGTGTGTGTGTGTGTGTGAGAGCGAGAGAGAGAGACAGTCAGAAAGCGAGACAGACAGAGAGTGAGACAGATGGAGCACCTGCGTAACAAAAGCGATGCTTTTCCTCAAATGATCATTCACACACAATTACACTGAAACACTGAAGAGGTTTCCGCTATTGTCACCAGGCTGTTCTTTCTTTTTCACCCCTCAACACACACACGCACACGCACACACACACCGCAAACTAAGTTGTGATGCACCTGCAGCTGCTCATTCACAGCACGAGACGGCCGCTGGAGCGACG
>JAQQZX010000007.1:23770809-23786000 GCA_030068355.1 Notoglanidium maculatum | reverse complement strand
AGCCTCGCTCCGACATCTAGTGGGAGCCGAACAGCAGAGTGGAGCGCGTTATAACTGCACAGGGGGATAAATCTGGAATGGGATGTTTAACTAGGACATATGAGTGTGATGGTCAAGGGTGCTCATACTTTTGGCCATGTAGTGTGAAAAGAAGGAAACAAAGAGAAAAACAAGCTAAAGACTTCTTTTTCCCTCAGAGTGTCGAGACTGTAAGTGTGTAACCGCTAACAAAACACTGCGCTGAGGAAAGCTTGTACATAAATATTATTCACAGCCACCATTTCAAAAGACATGATGACAGACGCTGAGGTCTCACACACACACACACACACACACACACACACACACACGCACACGCAGGTCACTTTCCCAATCCAAAGCATTAGAATTTGTACTTCTGTATGAATCTGCATGAGCTTTGCAGGTCAATATTTTTTTACCTAATGTATTAATTGTACATTTCTTTTTCTTTTTTTCACATACGATTTATTTTCACGTGTGATTCTTTCACATTATTCAGTTATTCTACATTTTTAAACAATGATTTTTTCATGATTATTCAAATGATTGATATATTTTCATATTCTATTCATAGATGATTCCTTTTACTTTGACATTTGATTCTCTCACGAGACTCAGTGACTTTATATGAGATGATTTACTAACGATTCATTTAGTTTTGCATGTTATTAAAAAAAATAATAAAATCATACTATTCATTTGATACTCATGATTTTTTTTTAGATATGAATTATTTACCTTTTTTAAATTGATCAATTCATTTATTTTCAAATATGACACCTTTCACATGATTCCTTTACTCACATTTAAATTTAACACGTCAGCTTTTATTCATCACAGATTAACCCCAATGTTTTCACGTACACGTGTGCAATTTCAGTGCAGATACACTTTCTGACGTGATCACGTATGACTCACGCAACCTCACGTGCAAAAATATGATCATGTTAAATTTATGTGAATTATCCATGACACTGTCTCCAAACCTCCCATCCCCATTCAGACTCGTTCTCAGCTCTGTAATTCAGAATTTATTTTTCCCTCAGCAGCCTGTCTGTCTGCTTGCCTGCCTGTCTGTCTGCCTGTCTGTCTGTCTTCACCCACACAGGGATGATCAGCTCCAGAAAATCGTGCCCCACTCCGAGTTTCCTCTCAACTGATTAAGATAAACTGCTTTTCAGTCATGGTTACCCCCGACCAATCAATTAAAGCAATCAATTAAAGGCCTGCCGGCTGAGCCTTTCTGTAATTGAGGGTTGAATAAACACAGGCCTCTGATAGAGAACGAGAAAACCACGGCCATGAAAGGAGTCTGAAAATCCCAGGATGTGTTCAAGTCAGGATTCTACAACACCTAGCAACAGGAAGAATATAGGAATATATATATATATATATATATATTTAAAAAAAATCCATTTTTATTAGTTATTTTCGCTGGCTGGCCCGGACGCTGCTAGTGTCGCTACCCCAGGACGTTAAATATTGAATCTAACTTCGACAGCTTTTTCTGGCTGCCTTTAGAGCACAATAATAATAAAAGAGTGTTATTTATTCAACTACATGTCAAGTACCAGAGCACTTTCCAACGGAAACAGGGCTTGAGGGCAGTATAAAGACATTTCTTTAGCCCAGCTAAGGCATGTGGTAGAAGTCTGCTTCAGGCCTCCCACCTCCTGTTTCACTAATTTAATCATGACGTTGAGGCCATTTGGGCGATTTCCATCTCAGCAGGCCACGCCAAATCTGAAAAAAGGGCCTTTTGTTTTGTTTTAAGTAAAATATTTCCCTTTTAAAAGTACAGGCAGGTACAGTTTCTACGTCTGAGGTCTGGGGATCTCCAGAGGTCCAGGAATCAGCGATTATTTTTTTCTATTTTAAATCTTTGCATCAGTGGAAATGACAGAAATTTGGAGGTAGGTGGAAGTGAAATAAACCCATGAAATAATCAAAATAAATCATCAGACAGGATCTTGGTCAAACAGAATAATAGAAAGAAACCCAACAGAACTTCAAGAACATAAATATAAAGCTCAGAAAAGAGAGGAGTGAAACACAGCTCCTTAAACACTCTAATCGTTCAGTAGATTGAGTGAAAACAGGAAACAGGTGTGTTAAAGTTCAGGTGAACGTGAGAGCTGTAAAATCTGAGCTGGATCACGGAAAGCAGCGGAGCTGGACGTGACCTGAACTCACAACACACAATGATTAATTATTATACTTATTGATTAGCATTTAATTAATTTGAGTTATTAGCCTGACTGAATGAATCCTAAACAACTATAAAACTTATAATAACATCATGACAATATTCATTACAAATGTATTCTAGTGGAAAGTAGAAAGTTCAGGAATATTTACAGCACTAATAAAAGGGCAAAATATTATTGTACACTTTTAATGAGACAAATATTTAAACAATTAGATATTTTTTCAAATAAAACAAATCTATACAGAGGGGGTGCTTGGAATCAATTAATAAAATATTAAACCAATCAATTAATTATTTAATTATTTAATTGATTGGACACATAATGAATCAATCAATATCTAGCTATCTACCTCTTTCTGCAAACCAAGTGTGTGAATCCCTTCGTTCCTGAAGTGTTCCTACTAAAAACCATTAGAAATGCTAGAAGTTCCACACCCTTTAGAAGAACCATGGTGTACTCTTGGAAAAATGGGTTTCTCACAGGTTCTTGATGGTTAACAGATATAAAAGGATTAAAGGGGTTCCTACTTGGAACCTTTTCCCTTTCTGTCAAATTTCCAAACTCCCCAGAAGAAGAATCTTTAGGTTGCACAAGAGAACCTATTGTTTACTTATTTAGTCATGTATTTTTATGTAAAAGCTACAGACCAATGCAGTTGTCCAGCAAGGTGAAGCCTCAGAAAAATAGGGTTCCTTCAGGGTTGTTTGGGTGGTTAAATGTGTTCCTACCTAGAACGTTTTTATTGTAGGGTTCTACACAGAAGCTAGAAGAGTTCCAAAACACATTTATTATCTCTTTTTTGAAGAAAAAAAAAAAGTTGTCTAGGTAATATTTCTGAGCCAGGTTCCTCAAGGGTTCTTTGGATGATTAATGAGTTCAGTTGTCTAAAATATTTCCTACTTGGAACCTTTTCTGTTTCTGTAATGTTTTATGCATAATTATTGTCACAAAACACTTTAGAAGAACCTTTAATTGGAACCTTTTGAACCACTTTTCAGTCTGGTCTGTCTGAAGGAACCCTGCTTAGAACCCTACACCAGGGTTTTGTCTTTTTCTTCTAAGACTGCAGTCAAGGTGGAAGATGATGAAACCAGACCAGTTTATGCTCATTAATAAATGTTCACTCTAGATCCCAGGAAAAGAGAAGATTGTGAACTTCATCTGTTTATTAGTACTTTACGAGTCTTTCAGCTTTTTATGATGAGTTTTAACTCCTCAGCCACCTTATAAACACAGAGCTGCACATTTGGTTTAAATTAGTGGCCTTTTGTTGAGGTTCTCTGATTGGAACTCCTCTGGGATTTTCAGGCTGATGGAGAAGCTGATGGAGGGCAAATGTGAGGATATGAAAAGAAACCAAACTCCTTCCTGTTCTTCAGATGGAGGACCTGAAACCAGTCCAGTGAGGAACTCGGTTCAGATCAGATTGTGTAAAAATCTGGATGCAAATGAAGGACAGAAGGTGGCGTGATGGCTCCTTGTTTAGGCGTGCTACATTCGCCTGTACCCTCTTTATGAGGAGGTCAGGCGTTTATATGCCTGCACAGTTGGGGTGAGGAGCTGAAGATCTGAGGAGCTACTCTCTTCTGAATCTCTGCTTCTGTGTTTTGATTGTTCTCAGCAGGAGGACGCGTGGACCAGAACACATGAAGAGGAGGACATGAGAGTCAAGTAGACTTGAGAGCTCATAAACAACCAGGAGGAGAAGATAAACATGTCAAAAACGTGTCATATGACACATCCATGTCCACCTGAACACCATTTTAAGTGGTTAGAATATTCTATGTGGGAAAAAAATAATATTTTGAATGCATAATTCATAACTAAACATCTCTACAACTTCACTCTCAATGAAAACACCAGGATATGAATAAACATGGTATGCAAATTAGGAAACGCCCCCATGTCCTCCTGGCGTCCATGTTTAGCCTAATATTGCTAAGTAATTAGCTAACTTAGCTAGTACTTAGCGCTGGATACAAGTATCAGCGTTTCCTTTTTCATTGTCAATTTTATTTAACAGCTTCTAAACCTCAAGAAATCTAAATATAATGTTACCATGACAACCACCTTCTGTTCAGAACTAACATTAGCTACATTAGCTAGTTATTCAGATTAACACAGGTTCCGTGGCAAGTAATCAAATCTTTGGCATGAGTTTATTTAGAGAGAGAGAGATGGAGATTATGACATCATCAAAAACATGTGGTACGTCCTTTGAAGTTCAAGACAAATGTGTAAAGCGTGTCAAAAAATGAGACGTCCGTGTCCACCTGTACACTGCTTTTAATATTCTGTGTTGAAAAAAACAGAATATTTTTATATATAAGAAGTGATTACATGTCTACACAACATCTTCACCAGGATATGAATATGCATAGTATGCAAATTAGGAAATGCCCCCGCATCCTCACGCCGTCCGTATAAAAATGAGTTAACTTAGCTAGCAAACTAACTGGCTACAATTTTTGATCAGTATTTTCAAACTGATTTATTTAACATCATCTAAACCTGTCAAAACATAACGTTACCATGACAACCAGCTTCTATTCCTAACCAATATTAGCTAAGCTAGCTAGTTATTTAGATTAGCACACAGCTTGTGAGGCAAATCCTCCAATCTCAGACATGTACGTGATCATTTTTAAAAATAGAAAACAGAAAAATCTTCTAAGAATTGTTTTAAAATATTCAGTTGCATGAAGCATGAAATAAAAAAAAACAGTATTACTGTAAAAAACTGATCAGTTCTTGTTTTATGAATTTACAGTATATTTTCATCTACATTACTGATATAATTGGTTTTTTTTTTTTTACATCTCCTTGTTTTAATTTATACAGTTCTTCATTTACATTTTATGGGTTTTTTTAAAGAAAAGAGCACAGCAAACAAATTAAACAGCCATGAAAAAATGACTCATATTATGAATTCTTTAACATGTGTACACATGCCCAAACTTTTATAATATAGATTTATATTTTTTTTAGTGTGTGTGTGTACCTGATCCAGCTTCATGTTCACACACACACACACACACACACGACTGCTCTACATTTTTTCTGCCTTAAGGCTGTTTGTGTTTGTAGTTATATTAATGAGCACATCACCTCGTCTACCTCAGCAATACGGCGTGTGTGTCTGTGCGTGTGTGTGTATGTGTGTGTGTGGACCTATTTACTCTATACCTGCACTAATCTTGCAGCCTTGATCAGGGGTACAGTAAATAAACCCCTAAGGCCTCTATTGATCAGCCTTGAATATGTTTTTACTTTCACATAGCTGTTTTTTTTAACGTTGTCATGCATCAATGAATTATTTCTTCTTAAAAAAACAAAAGACGCAGCACATTAAATATTTATTTCTAAGTAAACTCTTTGGGAATGGAGTGTCCAGAGTGAAGATTTCACACTCCCCTTATTTGTTTGTGTGTGTGTGTGTGTGTGTGTGTGTGTGTGTGTGTGTGTGGTGGCTCAGCGGAGGGTCGTGGGTCAATACGGGCCGTGCTGCCCCCTCTCCAGCCCCGGTGGTGTTCTTCACACAGAGACGGGATTGTAGCAGTGGGTTACACACTTCAATCTCGCTGAACGCAGCACGCCTTCATTATTTATGGCTCTCGACAACAGAGCAAGGCAGAGAACCAGGCGTCAAAGCTGCGATCACGGTTCTCCGTCTGGTTTTTTGCAGCTCAGGACCTCTGACACGCCTAAATATAAATGGAACGTATCAATAATATATTGATATAGTCATCTCTGAAACGTCCATCATCTCGCAGCTGTCAGTCATCAAGTCGTTTTTTTTCTTTATTTTCTTTTATCCAGAACCTTCTGTGAGTTTGTATTATAAAATACATGGATTAGAATATGGAATAAAACAGATTACATCATCATTACATCATATCCTGTGGGGTTAAATGAAACAGGAAGTATACAGTATATGTCATATTAGAACACAGGGGTTTATTTATGAACAGTGTTACACATGAGTGAAACTCGTTCACACACACACACACACACAAAAGATGCTCTGTATGGAAAGATCTGAAAGACTTTTTCCAAATAGAACCCTCTTTTTATTAACACTTGAAGAACTAACTTCTAGCTTTAATATTAAATCCCTGACAGGTTCTAGGAATTTTGGGGAATATAAACATATAAAAAGAAGTTTTTCCCTTAAATGTTTCTTTGTAAAACCCTACAACAAAATGGTTTATTTTTCTATAAAGGAGTTTCAAGGAGAACTCATTATGGAATTTTTTAATTATTCTGTAAAGAACCACTGAAGAACCCTTTACAAAGTACCAAGAGCTAAATGTTCTAGATACTAAGAGGAGAATAAGCACTTACCCACTGTTAGAAAAAAAGGGTTCTATATTGGTTCATTGGAAAACTAAGGGTTCTTGGCATCTTTTGATAGGAAACACTTACAATTTAGACCCTTATACGTTCTGCGAAGAACCTGACAACAAAGTGTCTCGCTAGTGGAAAGGTTTCTGAGTAAGAGGCTTTTAGGAGGTTAAGAACCCTTAATTATCCAATACATTCATAAAGAACACCATGATTTCTTGACAAATGGGTGAAAAGTTCTAGCGAGGGTTATTGCATCATGGGTTATTACAATTGCTCTGCGTGTCAGACACACACACACACACACACACACACACACACACACACACACACACTTCAATATTCATCTTTTCAGAACTTCTCTCTTCTCTCTCTCCTGCAGCAGATTTGTGCCTCTGGAACATCAGTCGAGGAGGAACGTGTTACAGCAACGTGTTCTATATTCAGCAAAAATGACAAATAAAAACAGCCCCAGAGAAGACGACGAGTGTGTGATGTGTGTGTGTGTGTGTGTGTGTATGTGTGTGTGTGTATGTGGCTATAAAAGACGAATAACATGAATGGAGGTTTTTTCTTCATCTCAGATGCATTAATTAGTCGACAGTGTCATAATGTGACACACATAAGATTAAGAGCTGTCCAATCATGACAAATATTTCACTACAATGCAGACATGCCGACGGAGCAGAGAACGCGGGACGGGGTGCTACTGGGCAAAAAGGCAACCATTTATTATAGTCACTAATTTATGCAAACATGAGCAGGGAAAGAGTCCCGCAACTGTACAGGAAGAGTGTGACCTGGACAAAATAATGATAAAAATAAAAATAACATTGAAAAAAAGGGCCGATCCAGGCAAACATAAAATAATTCCGGTTAAACAATTAGTAATTAACTTAAAAACATAAACAAACTTGTAAACAGGAAGTAAATAAAGAAATTTCTGTTTTTTTCTAAAAATTTGTTTAAAATAAATTTAATTTTCAGGGATTTGATTAACAAGGAATATTGTTCCTTTGAAGAGCACAGAGTGTGTGTGCGCACGTGTGTGTGCGCACGTGTGTGTGTGTGTGTGTGTGTGTGTGTGTGTGTGTGTGTTGGAGAGAGAGCGAGAGAGCGAGAGAGAGAGAGAGAGAGAGATGCAGGACACTTATATTCCAGTAGATGGCAATGTACAGTGGCTTTAGATGGACTGTGTGTGTGTGTGTGTGTGTGTGTGTGTGTGTGTGTTCTCACCTGACTACACGACCAACCCAAACTCAAAACTATTGATTTCTACAATTTTTTTTTTACCTCTTTTGTTCTGTTTATCTATTGACTTTTCACTTGTGTTTATTCACACGAGAAGTTTTATTTATTTTATTTTATTTCTCATTCATATAAGACGAAAATGCAGACAAATCAATCATTTCAGAGTAAATCTCTTCAAATTATTATAAGATTAAATCTATTACAGTACAAAGAACAAGTTCAGTTTGTTTCTATGTTTGAGTTTAAATGATTGTGATGTAAGGTCATAATTTACTCTTTTATTAAAAATTCAGAAGTTTTAGATTGAATTAATTAGCAGAAATTTGAAATAATTTATCTGCGCAATCAGATGTGTCAGAGAGAGAGAGAGAGAGAGAGAGAGAGAGAAGGGGGAAAACAAATATGGAGAATGAAAACTGAGGACACGATGAAAACATGTGCCACTTTCACTCTGTCCACAAGAGCATATAAAAAAAAAGAGAGAAATGAAAGCAGGCAGCGCTGGAAGCTTCTGGATCTCGTCCCTCAGGCTTTTGTGAAAGAGAATAAAATAAAAAAAGCCGTCCAAAGAAAAGTGAGGGACGACAATGTGGCCCGGCGCTTTGTTTTCGTCCTCCTCAAAGCCGCTTGTTCTTCGATAAGGCCCAGAAGTGAACTCGCGACCCGTCAGAGGGAACCGCTGGGAAAAAATCCGCTCTCCATCGCTGGCGTTGTTCTGTTCCCTCGGAGCGCCGCGTCTCCGTGTGGGAATACTGCGGCCATTCAGCGTGCTGCTGCCGAGCGATAGCATTCACAGCACCGGGGCCGAGAACGCGGGGTATTCAGCTCAGAGGCTCTAGCACCGGGGCATTGTATACACACACACACACACACACACGGACAATACACACATGCTTGGACAATACACACACATAAGATTCAGTCTGGACACAAAACACAAGGAGAGGGTTGATAGAGAGAGATCTGGCAGCAAAAAAGTGTGTGTGTGGGGGGGGGAGCGTAGGACAGGGGAAGTCTAAATGAATGTGTGTGTGTGTGTGTGTGTGTGTGTGTGTGTGAGAGAGAGAGAGAGACACACACACACAGTTGTATACAAAGGTTTGAGCTTTCCTTGTTGAATTTTTAGGTGAAAAATAAGTAGGGTGTCCAAACTTTTGGATTTACTGTTTTTAATATTTAATAACTGTAACTGTACAGTAACATTTAAAGAAAGAACGTTATTTAAAAAAAAAAAAAAAAAGTGTTGCGTTTACTTCGTTTCACATCAAAGATGAACTAAAAATGCGTAACTTGGCCACCAGGGGGGCACAAACTTTTCGCGTACCACTGTTCATGTGTTTTAAGTGGAAAGTACTTATTTAAAAATTTTAAATCTGTAAAAACCAAACTATTTTTAGAAAGTCAAAGGATAAAAGGAGATAAAACAGTAAATTCGGTTCAGATTATTAACGTAAACTTTGATTATTCTGCATTTTTATTTATTTATTTAAACACCACAGTTTGACTGAATACATTAATTTACACCTTTTACTCTTGTAACAAGTCGCTCGTGTCGCTTGAGGGCGTGGCCTGTTCAGCGCTTGCTTTTTAAATTCTGATTAGAAACAGTTGTAGTTATTAATAACTTCTAAAGCGAACAAGTTAAACACAAATGAAAACGCTCTAATCGTAAACGTTAACGTGCTCGGCGTCACGCTAGCTTAGTTCTCAGATTAGCTTAGCGAAGCGAGGTAACTGTGCTAGCTACAAACGCTCACCGGAGACAGCAGCGATCTCTGCTACTTCCTTCCAAGCCTTATTTTTTTCTTCGTAACCTCGCTGTACATGTTTAACTGTAATGAGATGTTGTATGTGACAGAGAAGATGAAACCATGGTTATAATTTGTTCTTCTTTTTTTGAAGGAACTAATTACAGGAAGGAAATAAACATGCGAGCAGGAAACTGAAGGAATGTCGGCCAACACACAACGCAGCATCGGTCCGAGGATTCATTCGAGCCGATCGTTTGGATTTGTCACGTCTTTAGAGTGTCATTTGCATATGATGCTAATTTGCATAGAATTGAGAAAATCTCACTGGATTAACTGTGAATAGAGCATCAAAGCGAAAAATCCCACAATCCATTGCACGGATATCTGATGTAGTTCACTATATCTTGCAGCTACGATCTCTGTCCAATCAGAATTCACGTTCCGCTTGCATTCACTTTACATTAGATTTAATATTTAATACATGACGGTCAAAACGGTAACTTTTAAAAACAATTAATTTCACAGTTAATCTTTACCAGTTGTTTGATGATATTATTCCAATTTTTTTTATTTTAATTGACTCTTTTTTTCATTTCCAGTATGTATATATAAGGCTGCTTCGTCTAGTTAAATATTCATGCATTTGCATAATTCACATAAAAGAAAAAAATTATATTATAGTTTGAAATTAAGATGCTTTATTTGTTG
Organism: Notoglanidium maculatum; assembly: GCA_030068355.1. Classification (NCBI taxonomy): domain Eukaryota; kingdom Metazoa; phylum Chordata; class Actinopteri; order Siluriformes; family Auchenoglanididae; genus Notoglanidium; species Notoglanidium maculatum. The sequence goes on along the minus strand of JAQQZX010000007.1, from coordinate 23,775,715 downwards.
GGAAGACTTTTACAGAACAGTTCATTGAGAAATAAAAAATGTTTATAATTAAATCAAGAAAATAGCATGTGATTTTCTTAAACTTAACTCCAACAATCTAAGATATGCAGGGTGACTAGAAACCAAATTTGGGAATATAGAAAAAAATGAGAAATTTGAAAAATATATAATATGATTTTTCTTTTTTTTTTTTTAAGGAAATTCATTTGTATGTTAAGCTCCGCCCACTTTGTGTGCATCATAAACCCTGATTTCCTGCTCTGTATGACGTGATGTGCAAAGTGGGCGGAGCTTAAAGCCTTACTCAGTTGCTAAGTGAACAAAACCAGCGAATTAAACCCATTTCTGTTGCGTTTTGACGTTCAAGGCGTCCATTTCACCCAATTCTTCATCGTATGTGAGTGAACAAGTGGCTATGTGACGTGTTTAGAGCTGCAACTTTGCATTTTTTTAAAAATACACAAGCAGGAAGAATGTGAGGAAGAATGTTTAACTACATCTGCCAGAGGGTTACGCCTGCGAGTCTGGAGTTCAGAAATAATTAGAGCAGCTGTAAAAATTCTAACGTGTCTCTTTTGCTTGATTTGGAAATAAAACGTCGTGTGATAGAGTGGGAGGAAACTGACGCCATTAGCAGCAGTAATTTCCGCAATTTCTGAAATCAATGTGTTTCTGAAATCAAACAAATGTGTTTGTTGTCACAGTCGGCTAACGCTGTATCAGAAAGTCAGACTAAGCACTTTTCATAAAAATACACTGTTACATATTTAAATAAATAAAAGGGAAAAAAGAAATAAAACTCAGAAGCAGCGTCGCCACCCGCAGAGGCACCGCAGTGCTCCGGGTAAATTAGTATTATGATTTTAAGGGATAAATAGCCGTCACATCTAATTAATCCCGCACATCACAGGGGGATACGACACCACGGGCCGAAGAGATCACGCAGCGCACATCAAAGCCACCGCCATCGCCAGGACTTCCACACAGGCCACCAAAAATCACTTTCTTCTTTATTTATGTGTGAGAACGGTCAACGTGGCGAGGCCAGAAGAATGCAGGAGGAAAGATGGAACATTTTCCTCAGCATGGATTTAAAGGACAGTGCATCCTCATCCTCCTCCTCATCATCATCGTCATCAAGGAAGATAATTAGGATCAAAGATTTTTTAAAAATATGAAAAAAATCACCAATTCTTAAAAAATAAATAAACAAACTAAAAAAATGAAGAATGTTACGAGGAAAAAAATCACCAATCATTTATATCAACTACTGAGATACTGAGAAAAAAATGTTAAAATATATATTAAAAAATATAGGAAAAAAATGATATGCGCTGACAGAAGCCCTTAAACACAAGGTGTTATTTTTTACATTTTTAATCAAGATTATTTTGACTTATTACCTCATTATATCAAGATCTTATGACTTGCTAGCTCGTTATTTCAAGATCTCATTATTTTACCTGCTAACTCGTATTTCAAGATATTACCTCATTATTTTGACTCAAAAATCAATAAAAAAAAAAGTGACGTGTAATATTTTATGGAGGGAATAAAACAATAAAAGAAAAAAGTAGAGAAATAAAAAGAAATGAGTTGTAAAAACAAATAAAATGTGATGGTAAACAAATAACAAATTTAAAAATGAACAATCCATCGTTAATTATGCTCCGATGAGTCACGTAAAGGGAAAACAAATTCACAAAAACGCTATTTAGTGTGAAATCGAAAAGAAAAAAAAAGGAAAATGACCAATCAATTGTACGAACTGATGAGCTGCAAAATAAAAAAAAAATTGTTAGTGAAATCAGATTGTCAAAAATTAGTTATTAGATATTAGATATATTAGAAAATAAGCTCAGATGCCTAGAAAGAGAGAGAAAAACATACACTATAGCGAGCGCCTGAATATTTAGCATGTCAATCATCCCTGGAAAGTTGGAAATAATATTCTCATATTTGTCCAAATAAATCATTTCAGCATGCCATTTACCTTTTTCATTATGAGCCGTAATCTGCCCGGGGCTTCAGCAAGGCCCTGCACAGAGGGGTGGAAGTAAAGGTTACCTGGGAATAAAAACCGAGAATTTACACAGACATTATCCACACAAAAACAGCCATGACATTACGCTGAAGACACAACTTCATCAGGAAAAGGGCGACTCTACGGAGCTACAAAGGAAATGAAACGGTCAAAATGAGAAGGATATTCGGTTCGAACGCGAACCTTCGTATAAATGCAGGACCAAAATATTTTTTTACATTTTTTTATTGACTCTAGAAGTTAGTGTGGCTTTAAAGTAAGAAATTGAATTAAACAATGGAAGTTAATTAAAAAAAGCAGTGCCAGATTTTCAGGAAATGCCCAACAGCAGATCCAAAACAAGCGCTTATAAAAAGGGAACAGGGTGTTTCCTCTGACTGAGGAGCGAGAGCGAGAGCGAGAGAAAAGCGCCCTCGAGCTCGCCTTGTCTTTATTCGACGCAAATTGTGTGTGCACTGGAAAGAAAATGCAGTGTCCTGCCAAGCTGACCACATATTTACTGTTTACTGCTGGCTGTTGCACATGTGGTTTTTGCATACACTCTCGTCTCCCAGTTAAATCATCTGCGGTCCCTGGGCTTCCTTCTGACATTACGCCGCCTTGGCTCGCCGCCGCGCCTTCAATCTTTCACGCAACACAGAGGCATGCAGACCAAATAATAATGACCATTTCAGACATTTATATTTATGCATCTTGGATTTGTTTCCATGTTTTCTTTTTTCGTTATCTCTGGCTTTCCCTTGCAGAGACTGGGATTTTCCTTCCTCTATCTTGCACTCATTTATTCTCTTGACTTCATTTTTCTATCTATTACACAAGTTCATTCGGCTTAACTTGAAAGCCGGAAATCCATTTAAGCCACAATGTTCGTCTTTTGTTAATGACGAGCTAGCTGGCTAACTGTGCAACTGGCGAACTGCTACAGATTTAACATGTAAACATGTCTGAATGTTGACTGATCTAAAGCTAATGTGCACTATAACTCACTTGAAGGTAGGCAGAGCTGTTGTTCACTGCTGATGCTGTGGCGGCCATTTTGTTTTGATGTCACTTCCTGAAGTAGGAATTCCTGAGTTCATGAGTTTTTTCTTTGCTTTCTTCTTCCTTTTCAGATGTTGAAGTTTCAACCTTTATTCCAATGCAGCATGAAACTGTAACTTATTGGCAAACACACCTGACATCACAACACACACACACACACACACACACACACATGGTCAAGAGTAAAGAGTTTTGCATCATTTCTTACTCCATAAAACTGGATTTTAATTGTTATGTAGCTTTTGTTTTTTTGAAAATGTGTTTTAACAGCTTTGCGTGTTTAAAAAAAAAAGGTGTGTAACGTAATTCCGTTGATTTCAGCCCAAATTTTACAATGAGAGAAAACCACGTGACATCATTTTTATAAACAAAGATAAAGCAAAGCAAAGCAAAGATCAGTTGAGCTGTCTTATATCTTATCTTCTTTATATGTTCATCAAATTCAGAGACTAGCCATGCAAATATCTCTGTGTTTTTCCGAGCTGAAGCACTCGAACATGTGTAGATCGGAACTTTAACTTGACTCAGATCTTCGATTGCAGAATCCAACTTTTTGATTTTTCCTCATAACGATTGCTCACTTGCAGCACAATACCGACTACAAACTAGTTAGCATAAAAACTATCTGTTATCTAGTCTGCTAATTCCTGCTATTGTTTATGGATTCTTAGCGTATTTTGTAAAGGAAATTAAATCAGATTGAAATGCCTTCGAGGCAAATTCTTCTCCTGACGTCTACAGTCCTGCTGACTTGATCCTCCAGACCTCCAAACAAACTTCACTGCAGCTAATAAAACATCGAAACTGCAGTGAAGGCGGTGAGAAGAATTCGCCCGAGTGAAACAGTAAGGGGCCATCATTGAGGGCGTGTTGGAAAAGCGCTCTAAAGGGCTTAAAAAAGGTACTAAAATGTCTCAGCACTTCTTTTCTTTCATGATGCAAGCAGTTAGGTACGGAATAAAACACTGCATGTAGTGCTGTTACAGGAAAATAATCAACTAAAGTGATGAAGCGGAGTTACTGTTTCCACCCTGAAGCTGATTATTTTCCTGTAACCGCACATCCCCAAGTGGTTTATTCCTCTTACACTACAACAATTTGCTCAATTATCATTTGGTCACATTTTTTTTATCCTTTTATACTTACATTTACTGTTAGTTCAAGTTAGTTCCTGGTCTCACTTACGTTATAGCAGCTATAAACGGTCATTCCTTCAGCAGCCTCTCTTTATTCTCTCTCTTGAAGTTAATAAAAAAAAAAATACAGCTGTTACGCATGTTACCGAGAAACCGCAAAGAAGCGTAAACTCTTCTGTCCTGAAGATTACAGAAAACTTAAACCTCTGACTGTTACAAAGCGCCGACACTGGCGACTCCTTCCGTACATGATATACAAACAACTAATAAACATGTTGTGTATCAATTATACACGTCTTTCTTTTTAATCTGTTTACTATTAACGGAGCATCCGCTGTACATGTTCATGTAAATGAGCTGTTACTATAGAAACGATAACATATTAGAATGAGTGAGTTAATGTATATAAAGCTGTGATGTGCGGCTGCGCTACTGTCAGAGCTGCTGTTCTAGAAAACTAATCAGCACCTTCTGACCAATCAGAATCCAGAACACAACAACAACTTTCAGCTCATTTGTTGATGCTGATGCTAACTAGCGGGTTTAAATGAGAGCAGATGCAGCAGAGAGAGAGAGCAGAGTTTCAGATATGGGGGTCTAAATAAGTGTGTGTGTGTGTGTGTGTGTGTGTGTGTGTGTGTGTGTGTGTGTGTGTATACAGTGCATGCTCGAATGGCCACCCTCA
>JAQQZX010000007.1:23748881-23759948 GCA_030068355.1 Notoglanidium maculatum | reverse complement strand
GAGAGGCCGAGCTCAAAAAGTCATTAGATGTTAAGATTATATACAAGCTATTATTTGCGTATGACTGTGTAAGGAGGGGAAAAAAAGGAAATTAAAAAAAAAGTAAAAGTCATCTCTTCTGGTAAAGTCGTAATGGTTGGAGTATAAAATATATTGCTTTGTAAGTGCTACTGCTGCAGAAAGGCATGAGGAGGTGCTGAAATTCAACTCGTCCTCAAATCTCCTCGTTATTATTACACTGAATTCGCTCCTCTGTGGAGAAAGCGCTACAGCACGTGCTGATTTTAATCTGTTTTAGCAACTCCAGGATTCGATCATCAGTTTCAATTCCTCTGAATCTGCAGGTGTGGACTGAAATGCTTTTTAAACAGGAAATGAGCAGAACAGCAGTACGTTCCAACCCTGAGGAGTGACTGGGGGCCCAAAGAGCAAAACTGGCAAATTAGCCATCTTCTTTGGGTGGGAGGGGCATACCCTGTCAATCACAGTGACACTAGCCAATCACGTGCTTCTGTGAGCTAATGTATGCAGGAGAGGGCGGATAGCGCTCTCCTCTGAGTGTTACACACCCTGTGATGCAGCATGAGCAGCAGTTCGGTCGGTGGCTTCACATGTCACAAAGGAAATATGCGTTAAGGTCTCGACACATACAGGGACACGGAAAAACGACACGAAAGCGAAGAAAAATCTTCAAAATTACTATTCGCTATTACTATTACGTTGTGTTTTTGCTGTTGTAGGACAGTGGAGAGTTATCTAGCGAGTGTGAATTGGCAAACTGGCAAAATGATAAGAAAACGTGAAAAAATCAAGAATTGAAATATAGATGTGATGCTACACGTGACACTTTGACGCAAAACGTTGAACGTGAGACGTGAATCGGCCTTTAGCCTCAAAATGATTACTGGATCACTTCATGCCGAAGTAAAGAAAGGAAATGAGAGCATATTCTCTTAACGCCGCTCCTCTCTCTCTCTTTCCTCATTTCTTTCTTTCTTTCTAAGAAGAACAGGACAAAAAAGACCAGCATGCCGAGGAGTTCAACAAAGCACTTTGCACCTTGTTGTGTTCATGAAGCACGCAATAAAACTTTTTCGAGTGCACTTCTGTTTCGCACTACGACAGGCTTGTATACAGGACTTCAACATCTGGCAGGTAGGAGTGCGATTGTCCGGTTTAACACACATCACAGCTGGAAATGAAGTGCTTTTGCTAAAAAGGAAAATATTCCAGAAAAAAAATATGGATTATAAAATCATATAAATATTTTTTTTCTCTAAGTGTATTTATTACGTGAGTCCCGTCCAGGCCATTACCACCAACACCGCAGACAGACGCATATGCAAGGGGAAAAAAAGAGAAAAAAGAGGCCCCACTTTAGCCGGCGTACTCATTCTTTCTGCGCTGGCACTTCCAACAGGAAACTGACAGTATTATGTGACATGTGGAATGCTCGGGAGGTCTGAGCTGGCGAAGTCCACGTACATCAGGCAACAATGCGGCCTTTTGTTTAGCACTTACCAAAAATTGTGTCTAACTTCTGCCCTCCTGAGAGAGTCGTGTAACAGACAGGAGTCGGGTTGCCAAATGGGTTCTGCTTTTTTTTATGATTATGGGACCACGAAAAAAAACCCCAAACAAACCCAAAACATTCACGGATGATATTCAAGCCAGCGATTTATCACTCAGACGTGTCGCTTGTACAAAGCCGCAGTGTCGTCATTTCAGCAAATATTCCTATCACTTTAGTATGGCTTCATAAACAATGACACTCAGGTCAAAACAATACATCTTTTATATATATTCACAAAATATAATATTCATATAAATCCCTACATTTAATTCCATATCGTCACAAAGTTTTCACACCCTGCTTCATACATCTGAAAACTAGTCATTTTGTTTTTAAATCAAGGTTATTTTTGACATATTATTCATAAAGCTATGCATGTGTCAACGTGAAAAGTGTTGTTTTTAATCATTAATCACTCTTATTTAAAGCTGGTGACTGACTGGTGTGTCAACAAAAAGCATAAAATGAACAACTTAACCAAATAAAATAGAATTTTTAGCAAATTGCAAAAAAAAAAAAAATGCAAAATTTAAGTGAATTAAGTTAACTGCAACAAATAAAGTCATGTTTTTGATATTTTGATCATATATACATCATTTCCTCTGTCATTTACATCATAACTCCAAATTATTACTTTTTATTTCATTTTATATTCTTTTAGGAAGCTAGAACCCTTAATTATCCAATGAACCCTTAAAAAACTCTTAAAGAACCCTTGGAGAACCAAGAAACTAAATGTTAAACTGCTGAGAGATTCTAGAGGTTAAGAAGGAAATAGAGAGCGATGATTTAAAATCTGTCCTGCCCGCTTACCCAGTGAACAAAGAAAGGGGTTTTCAGGGGTTCTTTAAGAAGTACCATAAATAATTATTTCCAAAATATGGCCGTACTCGAAACTCTTTTTGATAAGACGACACTTACAGCTTAAACCCTTCTATACAGAACCCTTCATTAAGAGGTTTTGAAAGGGTTCCAATCCAAGTAGAACCCTTTCAGGAGGATAAGAACCCTTAATTATCCAGTACACTAATACAGAACCCATGACGAAACCTTTAGCTAAACGTTAAACTCCTGACAGGTTCTAGGTGTAAGCTAAGAACCAATAATTATCCAAGAAATCAATCAAGAACCCATTTTTTCTAGGAGTGTGCATTGGCTGGGCCAGTGTGCGGTACAAACACCACATTATACTTAGAACCAAGGGTTCTTTAAGGGTTCCTTGAATAATTAACTCCTAAAGATGGCCTACTTAGAACTCTTTCTAACAGGGAACCACCCTAGTGTTTTTTCTACTAAAAACATTAATCCTAACAATGTATATAAAGCCTTCTGAGCACCTCATGATGGCCTCATGACCAGGCGTACTCTCAGAAAGTGTTTCCGAGCCGTCTCTTTTTCATTAAGAGGGATTTGAGGTTTGTTTGTGCTGCACTGAGAGGATTTAAACAGCAGGACTGAGATGAAGAGCTTTGAGGAGAAGGAAGGGAAAAAAAACGTAAAAACCCAGCGCATTAAAATCAAATCAACTCCAGGGTTCTAGCAGCTGAGGAGAACCGAGACGATTAGAGGGTCAGCGGTCGTCTGACAGGTGCTCCACCTTCTGCCTCTCACCGTGATGCCGAGGAAAAGTTCTCTCAAGGAAAAATGGCACGTTCGGAATTTAATGGCACCGAACACGCGCATGCACGGAAATAACAGCAATCAGAGCTGATATTCAGAAAAGAGCCGAATCTCAAATACACTCGAACATTTCACAGGTTCACGCGTGAGCAGACTGAAGGAAAAACAGATTGTAAAATTGTTATGAAATGGAACATTGTGGCCTCTGACACAAAACCGTGTGTGTGAGCGGCGTAAAGTGCAGGACGTGTGTCAAAAATCACCTCCATTACAGCAACAAAATCATAACGCTTATTTAAAAAAAATACCTGAATATATCCTGTCTTTATCTCTATTATTTGCAATAAAAAAATATAGAAAACAAACAAACAAAAAAAACATGCTTTACACCCTTAAGGAACACCACTGAGAGCATGTGCACCTTTTTAGTATTTTTTGTGCAAAAAATATCATTTTTAAAGAATATATATAGGTGTTATCTTATGTTTAGAAATATTGCTCAGGACCTTAGATCACATTTTAATTTTAGTGATAATTGTTAAGTGTTTAAAGTTGAAACACGTCTAACGATAATCCATAAATTAATTAGAGAAGCGTAAAAAAAAGACTTTTATGTTGCAAAGGAAATGCTGTTTTCGTGTTTTTACAAAGCTTTTTATTCTTCATTTTTTTATTACAATTTGCTAATGTTAATACGATATTTAGATTTTAAAGGGTTTTTTTTAAACGTCACAGACTTTCATTAATGTACCAAATGTACAGTGTCCAAAAATACGTCTCTTACAGAGAACCCTGATTAGAACCTGTTCGTTGTAAAAGTGTAGACCTTAAACATCACGCTTCTTTCCTTAGCATCAGGTGAAATCTTTAAGATCAGGTGAAATGATACACCTGTACAGCACGCGCTAAAAATTTTAATTTGTCAAAGGTTCTACAGAGAACCATCATACTTACCGACAATACAGTGTTTGCAAAGGCTTGTGAAACTTTCTATGTAGAAGCCTAGAACAGGGGCTTAGTAAGGGTTAAAAATAAAACACAGAACCCTTTTTTGAAAGTTAAGACCCTTTAGTTATCCAATGAACCATTAAAGAACCCTTGAAGAACCCTTTTTCTAAGAGTGCATGTGTAGGTAAGTGTGTGGCATAAACTGCAAATTATCGGTTATCATGTTCTTCCTAACACCTAGAACACTTAGAACCTGTCGGGATTTGAACATGACATGTAGCGCTTGGTTCTCGGTACAAAGGTTCTTCAAGGGTTCTTTCAGGATTTAATGGATAATTAAGGGTTCTTAGCTCGTGGATTTGGGTTTGACATATGAAAAACACAAAGGAGACACCTTGTTGGGTTCTACAAAAAGAAACGTCCCCCCGGACGGACAACCCAACATGCCTATCTGGTGTCCCACACGAGAAGGACCAACATAAGACTAATAAGAGATGTGCTTTATGTTCTAGATTAAATAAGGCCAATAACCTCAATAAACGCTCACTAGAATCTTTTACAGTTCTTTGATGGTTCTCAACATTGTTAAGGTTCCGTTAACATTGCTTCTGTTTTAGAAAGTGTTGCAAAGAAGAACCTTTTTAAGAAGCCAAGGTGCCTTTACAAAGAGTGTAGAAATGAATACGGTTCCAAAAATGTTGCCACGTTGATGATTTCTGGTTGGAGAACCACGACGGATCGGTAGAAGGTAAGAGTAGCAGGCTGTCGTGTTTCTCTCCATGCTAAACTCTTAGCACTGAGATTGAAATCTAAATCACCCTCGATGTCGATACCGATCTGTCTTGCTGTCGGTCCTCTTTGTGTTTCGGGTTCTTCAGAGCGCTCCCAGCGTTGCTTTATCAACCACCAAATTGAACAGGACAGCTCCTCTCACACTCATTGGCTTCTCGAGCACTAATAGATAAGTCACTATTCTCCTTTTCACACTTTTTTTTGAGCTCAGCTCCTCAGGTTCTTCTCTTGACTTTGATTTCTCAGGGAACGCGATCCCTCGCTCCAGGACCAATGAGATCCGGCTTTATTTTGGCTCCGATATTGAGAAGCGTAATGTAAAGTGAAGTAGCACGTCTAAATGTCCTGTCAATCAGCCGCACCCCGTCCGTTTACTCCACGGCCTCCAGAAATCTCCAGCTGGGACTCATTTCCAGCAACATAAACGATACGGCGATATTAAATCGCTCTTAAAGTATGTGACGACATTCTGCTGGTGCTGATGAAGACTGGCGCTGGGTTTAAACGGAGAACAGACAGCAGACAGGACGGTGACGTGATTCCCTTCTGTTAAATAAACTCTTTTCCCGACGTGATCAAGCTGGAAAATCCACTTCAGGAGTGTTTTTATAACGACTCTGTGTTTAAATCTGAAAACACTGAAAACTCTAATTACAGCAATCAGGATTTACAATTGCAGACTTTAGAGATATTTTTAAAAAAGAAATGCGTTTGTTATCTGTGAGGAATAATATCTGTTCCACTAAGAATCCAAACTGTTCTATTTTGAAAAATGTACATTTTGTACAGATTAAACTGAATTTGCATTTCCATGATTGCAGAGGTAAAGCTTAAAAATAGAACAGGAGCAATGTTTAATCCAATTTTTTTAAAAATTTTTAATTATTTTAACATTTTTAATTATTAAAAAACAGAAGAAAATTCAAACAAAATTGTAAGTAATCAAAGCAATGAAATTAATATTTCTTAAAATATGAAAGTAATGTGACAATATGGAAAAATGTAAACAATAAAAACATTAAGTTTTACCTAAAAAAAAATCTCACAGTGAAACGTGATTCATTTTTGTAAATAAGCAAAACAATCGGACAAAATTACTACTTTAATATTCAAAACAATTTAGCAAAAAAAAAACCAAAAAAAAACAATGAGACAATTCAAAAATGTTAGGAATGAAAAAATGTAACAATTTGAATTTGAACACACTTTAAATTTGATTTATTAAACTTACATTCTATAAAACACACACACACAGACATGTTGATATACTCGCAGCCATCTCAGCCAATCAGGAGTTGAGAAATGACAGACAAGCTCCTCCCCCAGGGGACCTCAAGCTGATTTCATACTGAATTTGAAATTCTGAATTAAAAGAGAAACAAAAAAAACAAACAAACAAATGCTGCCAAAACTTTTCCATCTTTAAATGTATCTGTAATGAAATGTATCTTTATTCCCAGATCTCATCTTGATCATGAGATTATAATCGCGAGGTGACGTTCTGTTGCACCTTTACAGAGTGTCTCAATTCTCAGAACACGTGAAGACAGGGTGTGTATTGTTGCTGAAATGTTCACTGGCATGAGTTATAGCTCGGGGGATCCAGGGGCAGCCTGGGGGTGCTGAGGGGTGGGGTGGGGTGTCTGAAGAGAGGCGGCACGTGCGCCGCAAGACGTCTGTTCCACAACAGGAAAGAATAAACCGAAGCTTGAATCATAGGAATTCATCCAACCTGGTTCTGGGAGTCGCGTCTTTCAAGCCCTGTTTCCTCGCCATATGATCTCTATAAAGCAAACGACTGCTGGCTTCCACGCGGGCGAGCAGACGCCTGGAGCCGCCTCCTAATCAGAACCAAATGCTAATGACAATAGAAGCAGAAGCAGAAAGCGCAGGGAAGCTCGACTCGAGTGTTCTCCTCCTGTCTGGCCAGAAAAACCCAAAGCAGAACAAAAAAAACATTGTTTGTGTCTCTCTTGGTATGTGCTTACGTCTGACAGGAAGCTCTGCAGCGATCAGGTATCATTCGACTGATAAACAAGAGCAAATATTTAAAAGACTAAAAAAAAAAATGTTCAATTACACCATTTCAAAACGGTTTAGTCGTTTGTGTATCATGAGCTACTTTTCTTAACTTTCTATCTTCTTTTCAGATGCCATTTTTTTTTTCTTTTTACCATTTAAATGCTAATTTTCTGGAAATAAATAACAAGCAGAGCACCTCTCGAACATTTCTTGTCGTCTTTTTTTTGGTCCCAGTTTCCTGAAATGAAAGAAGGAATGAAATGAAAGCGGGAGTCTTGCCTTTCACTCGTCTTGTTAAAAAGGTTTTAATTGCTTAACGTGTTGCATCCTGGAAGCCGCTCCGTCCTTAAAGAGAGCGACAGACGCAAAGAAGAAACACACAAAGCGGTTGTGCAGTTTTGTGTCGACGCTATTATGACGCCCCGACTTTGTAAGCAAGACATCATCGGCTGAGTGCATTTCTCAAAAATGTTTGAAAATCACAGTGGCGCGTGTTGCATTGCTGTCTTTCTTTTCCTCTTTTATTTCAGCTCTATTTGATGCCTTTGCGTGATTGAACGGATTAGAATATAATAGAATAATGGCTTATGATGAGACGAATGTGTTGCTCTGTGGTAAGAAATGTCTTTTTTTGATTGTAAATGTTCTGCTTCGGTTTCCAGAGAATAAAAGGGTTCGAGTGGCTTCGTTTCTAATAGTTTGACAGGGAGCGCAGGTGAGAGGCGGCTGATCGTGATGGCAAACTTCAAATTGCTGCAGATATACAGTGCGAACGCATTATTAGACATTCTGAATTATTTCAGCCGTGGTGCATCTGCATCTGTGATGTGATTTGCCAAATACAGAGCGAGTTCTCCAGTCACACTGCTGGAGGCTTGCAAAATAAAGAACTATCAGTGCCATTATTTATAAAGGATGAACAAAATGGAGCAGCAGCTTCGCCAATAATCACCGTCACAAAATAATTATAAGTAAAAAACATGTAAAGTCCTAATTAAACATTGCTTCTCAAACTTTGCTAATATATCAGCTTTATAAACTGGAGAGCATTTGTAAATGAAACAATTATCGAAATGTTAAGGAGTGTTTTTTATTAAATAAGAAAAAAAAATCACTCTTAAGAGTGTAAATTAACTTAAAATGTGACCGTTTTGTTCATTTGATGCATTTATGGTAAAGAAAACACCCCATGGTTTGAAGGATAAGCTGACCAAGCTCTTATCTGCTTTGCTTACAGAGAAACTCTCATTTTATCCATGACAAAGTTATTGAATTTAATGAACATGTTTATGTATTTAATGTTGGTCTTGAATGACATTACATGGTGTTTTAGAGTTTTTACGACCAAAACAATCCAAAACATTTCAGAGTTGAGTTTACATGAAACTGTCAGATGGTGGCGCTGGACTGAATACTGCTCATCACTCAAGCCGTTATCACAAGAAAAAGTTCAGACTTACTCTGATGTACTCTGTTAGAGAAACTCTGAATAAGTCTGAAGTCTGAAATTTCACCTAAGAGCTAAATAGCGATAAAATGTGTGCCTTGTTGACATAGATACAGGTTTACAGCTAGAGGTGGGGGCGGAGCTAGAGGCGGAGTCAGAGGTTGGATTAGCATTTGGGGCGTGTCACCATTCATAAAATGAGCCCAGTGTTGCAAAAGTTCATTGTGAGATGTAGTGGTTTGAAACATGAGGCATTTTGATAATTTTGACATTAATACATTTCTTAATCAATAACGTATCCATCACCAAAACATTACACTGTAAAAACAAGCTATAAATATGACTAAATATGACAATTATGTGGTTGCTATGCATTCATTTTAAATACAAATTTTACAGCTGATTTTTCTGTTAAGATGATGATATCCAACATTTTTGCAAATTTCTCTGGATTGGCTTCACTTCAATATAAAGACAATTAACTGTAGATTAGAATTTCCAAACAAACATTTTTTTTTTGACCAATTGGATTCATTTCGTGGTGGACTCGTTTTGTAGTATCTGTAACTTGTTTATATGAAATGAATAATATTTTAGTAGTTGGTGAACTTATAGTTTTGGGCTCAATAGCATCCAGAAGTGGTGCAGGTATTAGCCTCATACACGCAGGTGACGTCGTTAAGGCATGACACACAAATGGGAAATCAATCTTCTGCAACTTGTTCATGTTTAAAGGCAGCATAGAGACACGCAACACAAACATCTATTTTAATACAAAAGAACGCACAAACGAAAATCTGGTTTTAAGTCATAGTACAAAAAAACTATGAAAAAATTGTGTACAGCAGGATTTTAATTTAATTTCAAGACCAATTTAGCTCAATAATAAGGAAACCACCGTTTAATGAGCCGAACGGCCTGCAGGTTCCCCAGTAATCTGAAAGTAATGCTGAATAATAAACTTCACGATACGCCAGAGATCGCACATTTCTGATTAATGAATTGGCAAAAGCGCTGCAAATATTTTCGGCTACAATGAAGCGCAGGATAAATCTATCTGGCACGTTCCGGCAATTCCCAGGCCAGCATCCTGTAATTGTTTCCTTATTTAAGCCGGCAGCTTAAAGCCACAATAATAAAGACTCCTAATAAAATCCTAGGGAGGTTGTTTTCAGGGAAACACAACTCAATGGAAAAAGAAAAAAAATAGACTAATTAGAAAAATATCAGCAGTTAAATCATCAGAGGTTGAAAATTTGGCTTCATAGCAACATTTTATACCATGTTGAGTTTGAGCAAGATGTTTAAGTGCTTAAAATCTCTGCTTATTTTTCATTTAAACACCTCAAAGCAAAGATTTTAATTATTCAGTATGTACAGAGAGACTAGAAATGTAAATCTGAATGCACTGATGGCTTCTGGGAGTTTAAGGGGTTAATACTTATAATAATTTATTCATATGTATGCAAATATATACGCAGACGCAAAGTACATCTATTAAGGATTGCTGATTTATGAACAAATTAAATGCAATTGTCATTAAATAAGAGAAAAATGTATTACTTTAAATGGTCCTAATTTCAATATTATGGTTTTTAAATTATTACTGGTTTTTATGAAGATGACTTTCCCCCAATTTAATGCAAATTAGCAATAACAAAACAACAAAGTGTATGGCAAGATAGAGGTTTGGATTAGGGGCGGGGCTAATGTTTGTACCTTTTCTTGCTACTTCATTCACATGATTTAAAAACTGTTATGAATTATTCAGAAGCTAAAGTGAAATTAAAACAAAGGGCTTATGTTCAGAGAGTGGTGGATTCTGGGAGTTAAAGGGGTTAATCAGTGATTACACTCCTGTGTTTGGGATGAAATAGCTTATTTTTCTATTTTTCTTTATCAGCATTTAATAATATAGTCAGATGTCAGAAGGTGGTGATAAGTTTTCCAGAACAGCGGCTCTGACAGCTTTATATACATTAATGTGCTCGCTCTAATACGTTACCGTTTCTATAGTAACGGCTCATTCACAGAGACGTTTATATATTTATCATTTATGGAAGGTGTTTTCACTTTGTAACAGTCATAAAGTAAGTAAAGTATTTACAACATCTTCAGGACAGAGTGAGTGCAGGATGCAAATGGACTCGTGACCGTTCCACAGCATTCGTTGTAGCTGTGAGAGGATGAGAAGTCTGATGATTCTTCATTGGTTGATTGCTGTGGAATAAGTGGAATAAAACACAGCATGTTTACATGCACACTAATATTATGCTTGTATTCTGACTATGTTTAACAATATTCGGAATTTGATACGGGTCATGTAAATAGTGTATTCCGTTTGGATATTCCGGATTTGGCCTCATTCTGAATTTAGGCTTTCAGGATCAGTGAGGACCTGTGAGATATGCTGATATTATTTGGGTTTTAGGAGCACTCTATGGATACGAACACATAGTGTTATACTTTATACCCCAACCCCGAGCTACATTCCAGGATAACCCTACCCTAACCCCGAACCCTAACGTTAATCCTAATCCTAACCCTAACACTTTACTTTAATCCTAACCCTAACCATAACCCTAAACCTAGTGATCCTGACCCCTTCTGCTTTCCGGGCCTGCCTGACCCATCCCGGTGTCCTACTCCTGGCTGAAGTCATCGA
>JAQQZX010000007.1:23724903-23745743 GCA_030068355.1 Notoglanidium maculatum | reverse complement strand
GAAAATCAATGTCTGACTTTCATTGGTTAACTTTCATAGAATTTTTATTTATTATTACTTTTGTCAGATTAAAGTTACTTCTGTGACCATTGTGAGTTTTTCTTTCATTGCCTGAAGGGTACCAACAATTTTGTCCACGTGTGTAGTTTATATCAAATAAAGGTGGATGCAAGTGCAGTTTTTTTTTTAACAAAATAAGGCAGAAACACAGCACCTAAGGAAAGCGAACCTGGCAAACTAAGAACTTGAAATAGTGGTGCTAATGAAGGGAAACACAGCAGCTGTGAGGGAGTAACAGGCCATGTGACAGGGTCATGTGATCTGATGGGGCTGATGAGGAAACGCAGGCCATGTCAGTCAAAACCAGTGCGGCTGTAACAACAGACTTTATAGTATAAAAAAATAATAAAACTTGTTATAATGATCGTAATTGTTATCAATTATCTTGTTATATCTATTTTTATTCCAGTGTCAGAAGTAAAACTGTACGTTTAAGCTTTCATAAATCTTCAGGACAGACAAGTTCATACTTTATGGTTAACAAAAGATGTAAAGTTTTGAACTTTAAGAGAGAAAACAATAAGCGAGGCTGAGGGAAAGACCGTTTATAGCTACTATAATGTAAGTGAGACCAGGAACTATAACAAGAACTCAACTACAAATGGATAACAAATATGGCATCATGTATTCTTTAATACATACATAAGTATTGTAATTAATTTCTGTAGTGTAGGAGGAATAAACACATAAAACAAGACATGCTGTTTTTTCCTGCTTCAACACATTAACATCATTGTTGATTATTGTACTAAAACAGCACCACACACGCTTTTATTCTTTACATCTTACATGTACTTACTTTTCCCCACTGAGGATTCTCATTACTGTAAAGAGCTTTTGTGAGACGTCTGGCATTTCTGCATGTTCTGTGACGATACTGATAATAAACCTATCTTCGTTTATTTTTTATTATACATTATATGTAAGAGTCACGGGCTGTAATGTTAGGAGGCTGAAATCCAGGGGATTAATGACTAGACGCGAGCCAGCCGAGCCGTCATCAACCCGAGCGTCTCCCTTTGATGCTTCATCCCTCCGAAAGCTTTTTGCAAAATGTTTGAAGTGTCGGCTCGTGTGATAATGATTTATAATTCTCTTGCAAAATTTTGCTGGTTAAAAAAAAAAATAAATAAATAAATAAATGATTTTATTTATTTTTTTTAAATATAAAAATAAATTGTGCCTGGAGGGGTCAGGCTGGGTTTCAAAAGCAGATCACCCAGGAGCAACAAATGATTTAATAAGCCACCAGCTCCAGAACGGCGAGACGGAGGGGAGCAGAACGAGCCGATTCAAAGTGCGTCTAATTAACATCAGTTTATTAGTGTGTCAGTCTTTTCAGCTTCAATCCGAGAGCAGAAAAAAAAAAAAAAAAAACCCAGATCAAGCAGACGTTCTGTTCATGTTCATGTTCAGGAATTAGCACTTGCGTTAAATATGTACAGCTTGTGGCTTTTTTCCCCCCTTTCTTTTTATTTTTTCTTCCAAAAAATGATTAGTCTAGTCATTTTATAAAACATTTGCACCAAGGTTAAAAAACACATAATATAAAAAGGAAATATGTGGCAGACACTCCGCTTATAAGAAACAGAGTGTGTAGTCTTTGCTATGGTGAAGTTTTCTGTCGGATGTTTATGTAATGGTTACTTTATGGAAGGAGTCTCCAGTCTCAGCATGTTGTAATAAAGCTGTAACATTTTGTAAAGTCTTCGGAGTTTACGCTCGACACAACAGCTGATTCTTGTCCTATAACAACACAGCCTGGAGACTTTTATTCCTCATTGAAGAATGACATGTACATTTTATTCCTTTATAGTTACTGAGAAACTCATCCATCCTGAAGCTCCACAAACATCTGACTGTTAAAAAGCGCTGGCACTGGAGACTCCTTCCACGAAGAGGCTGTGAATTCACCATTTCACCGACTTGAACATCACCGTAGCAGTGGCTCCACCAGCAATCATGTCTCACACGGAGTAAACAAAGTCAGGAGATCCGTGTGATTCAGGCTCAGCATTCCCCAAGCAAACACTCTGTTTAATGCAAGCGATTATCAAAGACAAATAAGATCAAGTGGGCCTTGTGTAATGAATATATTATGGCACAGAAGGACTGAAAAGGCAGGGAGGAAAAAAAGGAATAAATGATTGCTTAGTGGATGAAATGAATCTTAATGCCTCGAACAGATGCTAAGCACTGTAATATTAACCGTCTCGGGTGCGCAGGTCGGCCACTCCTGTCCTTAAAGCGGTCACTGAAATAATAAACGGGATTTGTTTCTGCTTCTAGACGCGCAAGTCACAGAGCAGTTTGTCCTCGTCATCCGCAAAGCGCCACAGATCTGACACGCGCACAATCGGCAGCAAAGCAAGGATTCAAAAAGCCCAACAAGGGCGCACGGCGAAATCCAACAAATCCCACTTTTCTTCTTTCAAGCCTGCACACGATTTTCAAAATAAGCAATTTCCTGAAAGGAACGGATATCTTAGATACAACAACTGAACATTCATCATCATCCTCCATTGGAAAATGTATTGGCATCATGGAAAATGCATGAATTACTAATTAATGAGGCATTCGGTGCAGATTTCCATATTCATAAAGGTGTGGCTGAGTAATTGACGTACGCATGAGAGAGCGGAGTGATGGCGTCGAGATAATAACGCCTCGGGACGGGCCTTTATTTCTTATTTATTTATTTATTTTATTTTTTCTTTCCCCTCCTCCTAAATTCTTCAAATTGCATGAGAGAGTCAAGAATCCTTTTTATATGTGCATTACGCATTCATTCTTCCTCTAAAAGAAACGCAGTCAAATGCTCGCAGAGATAAATACACTCAGGAAATGCAATGATGTGAAACAGTATGTAAAATTACATTTCATGAAATATGAGCTTGCGCGTGATTCTTTGAAAAAGTTCATTTAGTAAACTGATATGCGCAACAACCGCACATGGAAAATGTACAACACGTTAGACAGAATGTACAAATGTGGCTTTGGTGACGGATGAGAGAAAGAAAATCTAAGTAAATATACATTCCACACACACACACACACACACACACACACACACACGCACACGCACGGCCTACGCGGGGGCTTCCCCACCACCACTGAGAAGCTTTAAAAATGCATTGGGCCACATTTACACTTCAACTACACACTCCCGCTACACTATGCTCAATCCTGTGGCTATTTTCCGAGGTGATCATCCGGACCTCCGTCTCTCCGAGTCCTCATTGTTGATGGAATCTGATTAACAGCATCCTGTTGGGCCATGAGCTCAGCTTTTTGGAGACATGGGGCAGGTCCAGCAAGCTGTGGAAAGAAAAAAAAATAAAAGAGTCCTTGCCATTGTTCACAGCTCTCCAACAAAAGCCATGTGGAAGCTGACCCAAATATGGCGCATTAGCGAAGCACAAATGACATTCAGATGGTTCCTAGGCTTTCTTCTCAGCTATGCGGCGGCAAATGACAAGCCCGACAAAAACATGTCGAGTTTTTCACCCGCGCTCATTGTGTTCCCACATTAACTCCTAGCTGGGTTCTTTGAGATGGTCCAGAGTTGTGTCTGGACTCGGTGGGCCTGCGATGGCTCTGTCAGCAGGCTTGGCCCTGCTCTTCGCTGTTCTTTTCACGCTCCCTCCCCGCTCCACCCCTCCTCCCTTCTCCCTTCCTCGCCGACTTGGCTTCTACTCCGCCACTAAAGCGAGCGATTGATGGGGTGACGGAGAAGTTAAACAATTTACAGATGGCCTCCTGAGCCAAACTGCTTGGTGCAGTCAGCTCCATGCTGAGGAGAAGCTTTGGAGATCGGTGGAGATGGTCATTGTTTGGAATCATCAAAGCAAAGGCGCTCCAGGGGTTAGTGGAGATCACAATCGCAAGAAAACGTTATATTAATGACAGTCCGCTGGATGCAATAGGTACTTGGAGTCTGAATAAAGTTTAAAGAATCCATCTGTGAGAAGAAGTCAAGAAGTAACTTCAACCAAATGGGAACATCACTGATACAAAAAGAGCAACAACAACAACAACAACAAAAAAGATATTGCCACAATATTTTTTGCAGTTTAATTGATGATTTTTGATATACTCAATTAAATGTTCTCTACAAGCGTATATGTCCCCAAGGGGCATGTCCTGCTCTGCAATAGCAGTTTCTTTGCTAGTTAGCAGCATTAGCAGTTGAAAGATTCTCTCTTAAATTCTCCGTATTTAGCTACTTTGCTAATCTAATGTCAGATCTGTTTCGTGGGTGTGGCTCTGTGTATCTCTAACACTATTGACTGTAAACATTTTCACGCGCGGTCACTCTGACTTCCTGTATAAGTAGGAAATGCGACACCATACGGATTCAAATCGCACGACTTTAACGACGTCAAAATTAAAGTCGATGCGTTATGCCCCATGTTAGCGGCTCCTCCAGATAGCAGACGTGAAGTTTCCCAGATTAGCATCCACTTTACAAATGCAGAAGTTTGTCTTTAACCTTGCTGGACTTTTGGAAGGCACTTCGGAGAGTTTTGGCAAAGGAACCGGGAGCCTGGTGGGTCCGCGCATCTCCGGGTGCTGGTACTCCACACTAATCTATTTTAAACCATCTGTGAAATTAGCAAGATTCCTTAAATCCTTCACCTCCAAGGATTAAAAATGGCTCTGGGCTTCAGCCATCTCTACATTATCCATGAGCGTCCAGCGCTATCCAGAGGCTGCTCTCGGGTGCAGTGTTGTGGTGTTTGTTTCTCCGCTGAGGATGCAACTCACAATTTTGCCTTCAATTTGATAAGCCGGGGGAAAAAAAACATCACTTTAGTGGTATTTTGCTCAAAGGCTTTTGTGCAGCCACTGAAATCCAATTGGTCTACCTTGCATTACACGACATAAACGCGAGCGCATTCATCCTGCAAATAACCCAGCGTTTTACCAGGATGAATAGCAATGTGACTTAACAGCCTCGCTCGCAAAATAAATGTATTTCAATTACGAAAGATTTCATTTCAGAACTCAAATCTGGGACGGGACGCGAGAAGAAAAAACAACCCACAAACACGGACTGAAATTACCTGCGAGTCCATAAACAAATCGAGGGTGCAATGCTTCAGCGGTGAGAACCAACCCTTCTGCCAAGGGCTGCACAATAAAGTCATGAGTCAAGTCTAATGAGAAAATCAGATAAATAGCCAGCTGGGCTGCACGAGCCGCCACTCCCTGACTGATTCACTGGACTCGATGGCAATAGCACAGCGACTCAGGAGGAGACAGCAGCTCTAAAACAGTAAAATATTGTTCCAGATGACTTCCTCTCCAATGTTTAGTCATCACAGCCGTGAAATAACAGCGCTGTCGCCTCTCTGTGCGGCTACACGGAATTAATTATTATTTGCTGCCCAAACACCTACGTCTTTGTACAAACACTGTGACAGTTCATCCAAACAAGCCACTTAGAGGCTGCGAAATTGCTCCTTCATGAAGGCATACTTCTGCACAAACCCCATCGCTCTGCGTTACCCCACCTACCCACAATTCCCATCGGTCCTGCCGGATTAAAAAAAAAAATAGAATTATCATCAAGATTAAAATGTCACTAGGCCAGAAGTCTGAACGTTGGGCGCGTACGCAGGAAAGCACCGGAAAACACAATGCCAAGGCTGCTCTCCAGGGCCAAAGATTTGTAATGCAAGCTCGGTGAATTACAATAAGATTTATTGTAGCAGCAGTATATGTCTAATTTTCCATCTACCGCCCGGCTCTTCAGCTGCAGTTCGCTGACACAGGCGTCTGTTATACAACGCCATGCTTTAAATGTCTTTCTTTTACGCATGCTCTTGGGAAAAGGAGCTTACAGTAGTACATTCTGCTGTGGGACTAAAAAATGATTGATGAAAAACAACAAAAGGCTAAATGGTTTTACAAAATGTTTTGAAATCCGCTCGGTTCCAGATTCTTTTTCCTTTTTTTTTTTTTTAAAAGGCAAGGAGAAGCCGGTTTTAAACAGGAAACCTTCCTTTATTCGTTTCTTCATCCATCCGTCTTCAGTAAGAGTAAGCGTTATCCTAGTCAGGGTGGAGGTGGATCTGGAGTCACTGGGAATGCTGGGAATACACCCAGGATCAGATGCCTGTCCATGACACACTCATTCACATCTAGTGCATCTGGCCTGCTTTTTGGAGGAGGGAGGAAACCGGAGAACCCAGGGGAAACCCAAACGGACACGGGGGAAGAACACGAGAAACCCCACACAGACGCTGAGCTCACGCTGACCGGCTGTAGTAGCGGCAGAAGCCGCAGATTTTCTGTTGTTTGCTATGGTTTGGCAGCGGAATGGCTGGAATGGAACTTTCTGAATGTAGTGCGATATTCATCATCGTCACTTTAACGTGTCATAGGAACATTTCAGGCATTTTGACCAATCAAAGTAGAAGGATTCTTATAGGGGCGGGACGTCTGAAATGACAGTTTGACCGTTTACATCAGTGACACCACGGAGAGGTTTATTATCGCCATCTCAAGTTGTACGACACATCAAACGAATATCACAATATACTAAAAAATACGAGCACACACACACACACAGCTCCTGCACTAAATGATGATACTGTGAGTTTTTAGTGAAACAATGTCTCATGGATGCAAACTGAATGAGATCCAGTCCCAGAGCTACTCATAGCAAAACTCTATTACTGTTATCCATTTTTTCCAATTTTTTTTTTCATTGTTATCTGGAACGGAATCTCCGCCCATGAGCGGGTATCCACATAGCGTTTCTTTCTGGTAGAACAGCGCTAGCAGGGTGCTGGGGAGTGCTTCATCACAGCGCATCATCAAAGAAGCACTCCTACGATGTGTCAGTTTTGTTTCCATGACAACACTATCTTGACAACTTATCACCACTAACTGCTGTACGATTGGTTGCCTGAAAAGGAGCAACAGTAACGGCGCTGGCATCTTTCTGTAAATTTCAGAGATTTCCAAACTAAAAGCTTTCGGAGAATGCGCTGTCTCTCCTCGTTGACTAACATTGGATTAATAACTTTAGGTGTGTGTATTACAGTTCAGTCAGTAAGAGTTCAATTTATAAAGTCTTAACCAAAAACCAAAGTTGACTTAGCTAAAGGAAAAAAAACAAGATGGCGGTCATCCAAAGATGCAAAAGATGAAACAACACACACGGTCTGAAAGGACTCGGTTTCCCGCTGGCTTCCTCGCCCTGATCCTGGCACAGACAGCAGGAGCACGTGTGTATTAAACACCGTCCTCTGAACCTGGACGCTGGCAGTCAGAAGGTCGACTCATGCTGCTCTGAGACACTCGAGCTGACCCGGACTCTGTCCTCGAGTAAAGCCAAAAAGTCAGACGCCATGCACAGTGTTTAGCTAGTTCAGCCGTTATTCAGTATAAAGCACATAATGTCCAGACTTAAGCGTCACATCATGGCTGTGGTCCCACCGTGGCCTCCTGCAGCGCACCACATCAGATATAAAACTCTAACTCCAGCTACTATTCCTGAAGACAAACAGGAAAATAAAAACCGACAAATAAAAACCCACCACTTCACCACAAACTTAGCACTTATTTCATTACAAACGGCCTTCCTGCTAGCTTGTTAGCATTCTTAGGCCCTGACCCATTTAATGAGGATGTTTTTAAATAACGGTGTCTGCTAAATTCTTTAGTAATGCCTGTTTTTCGACATATAGTGTTTAATTTGTAATCCAGTTAGCTGTCACGTGCTTAAGCTAGCACTTTCTACAGCTTCAGCAAACTCTCTTTGGACAGGATTAGCTTGACACAGGCATTAACTCCATCAGTGTCAAGTTTATTTCTGGATTTCATGGATCAGCCACGTCACTGTTTTTCTCCATCCTGCCTTAAGATATTACAGATTAAAATAGAAGTCAGCATGGCCTGTTTACTCACCTAGCATGTGTGTTAACTTCCAAAATCAAGAAAAGATCTGAACGGCTCACTTGTGGGTTGTATAACTTCCTCTCGTGGTGCCTACATGATCCTGAAGCCTGATTAAAGGGGCTGTTATAACAACAGTTGAAAGTAATCCCGATCACATGACCACACCTGAGCCAGTCATCCAGGTTCACAGGCAACACAGGCTCATTCATACAGAGTTAATACAAATGTCGTGTGGACGCAAGAGTTATATTATAGACGTCACACGTACACACGCTCATCCTGGCCATATTTAAAAAAAATAATACTGACTTATTGTTGCTTGTTTGTTTTACTGTATATGCTCGCTACAGTATGCTGACTACAGTTTAATCCACAGCGCTAATTCTGAATTATGATTGGTCAGAAGGTGTTGACTAAGTAAGATATAACGTACAGCGAGCTGATCATTGATATTATTATATTAAATATATAATACTGATGACGTGGTCCATAGCAACAGCCTGTGAGATGTCCGAGGCCGGTTCTAGTCCATTGCATTCGGAATAACAATACGAAAAAGGAACGGATCGGTCAAAAGAATTTATAGTATATATATGCCATGACGAAAACAACCTTTAAGTTTTCTGAACTCTTCATGACGGGCGTGTTTACTCTGGGTAAGCGCCAGTAAACAGCTGCGGTGTAGGAGGAATAAAACACTTTGGTACATGCTGACTAACGAGCCAGTGGTTAAAGAATAACACAACCTGTATACAGCTATATTTCCTCATCAAGGTGTTAATCTGAGCATCTAGGCCTAATTAGCATAATTTAAAAAATTAATTAATCGATATACATAGATTACGTATCGGTTTCATTGAAAGAACAACAATTAACACGTTGTTTAAAACAAAATGTCTCTTTAATTTGTAAGTGTCAACAGCAGTACAATAGATGGAGTGATGGTGAGACGATTTTCTGGTTGTGTGTGTGTGTGTGTGTGTGTGTGTGTGTGTGTGTGTGTGTATGACTGTGTGTACTGTATGGTTTTTATGAAAAAAAGAGGAAACTCTTGAGGTAAATGAGCTAAAACAGACAGGAACTCCCTCTTCTGCCATTGTACATCAAATGAATTGAGTATACTGTAGAAATGTCATTACTTTACAACTTTATGCCAAAAAAAAACAAACAAACAAACAATAAAACCCCGCCTCCTGTGTGGAGAGCGTCCTAGAGAATTGTACAATCCACTAAGGTGCCTAAATAAACCAAAATGCGTCACTCATCTGGATTATTTTTATTTATATTAATACTACCATTACAGAGAGAAGACTCGTCTCTGGAACATACGACTGTAGAATTAATTTAGTTTACCTCACGTCAATACTGCACATGGAGAAAAAAACCAAGAAGTTGCTGGTTTACATACTGAAGCCAAGCAGAAAATATTTTTTAGTACCTTTTTTTGTCTTATTATTTTTTTTAAACAATAATACCCTTAGCAAATTGCCATCTTTCATACTGTTTCATATTGTATAAAGAAGAAAAATGTGAACACGAGTGTGATGGCAACCTTTAAGTTCAATTAAAAACTTTACACTGGACTGTACAAGATATGATAAACTATTTACATTTTTTAGACTTAATTACTTTTTTTTTTTTTTTTTTAAAAGCAGCACACTAGTTCTATATCTCTAACGCCCGAACGATACCTGGCCAGGTACCTGCCGAGAAACCGGTTTCTATATGCACGAGAAACAAAACCAAAACAAAACCAAACGAATAGAAGTAAGTATCAGGCTGCCTGCGGGATTCGACGTGAGAGCGGCCCGGGCATCCGATGAGCCACGCACAGTGTTGCTTGAGAGACTAGAAAGTACCATTGCAATGACAATAAATTGTCCCTGACAGCAAAAAAAAAAAAAAAAAAAGGGAAAAAGTACTCTTCTGAACAGCAGCTAGCATTTCAGTCCAGCATGTCAGTGAATTGTGCTGATTAAATTAGCAACAAAAAAAAGAAGATAGAATCCCACAATATACATCATCATTAAAGTCTAATGATCGAAAAAAAAACAGAATTACAGTAAGATAAGTAGAAACAGCATATGCATTTTGTCTTCAGTTGTATCTAATTTGCATAAAAAATGGCAGTGATAAGGATGAAATGAACACAAAGCTGCAGCTGCTGAAAAGCTGAGAAAAGAAGTAGAAGAAGAAACACGAGATAAACTCCATGAAGACAGCAAAATGCAAAGAATGTGTCCGTGTTATTCAGCGTTAAAAACTAATAAATATTTGTTCATCCCCATGGACCGAGCTTAGCCAGAACCTCACGTCGGATCTCGTTTTCCGACCAATCGGATCGGCCGTGCCTCGGGAAAGCGGATCCGAGTGAGGTTCCTCGATTGTGTGGGTCGTATCCAATACTGTCTGATCAACAGGGACTGAGTTCAGCATCTACATGAGGTACAGTGACTTGTCTAGTTTTGATTCTTCTTCTTTTTATCTTTTTTTTCCCTAAAGAATGACTGACCAACATACACAAACACAAAAAAAAAAAAATGCAACAACATAACATAAGTCAAATACATAACTTATACTTCAGTAAGTATCCATGAACAAAAATAGAATTCTGTTTTTTTCTATGTTATATTTACAATTTTGGAGAAAACAAAAACGAGAATGAGATGGTAAATGTATTAAAAAAAAAAAGAATTTTGAGTTCCAATTCAGCGTCACTGTATTTTCTCTGATTGTCCTTTTTATTAAGTTCTACCGACAAATTTTATAGCCAACAACGGCTAATAAATACAATAAAAGTCTATATGCACTATATAGGTTTCAAATACAATATACAAACACAAACGTACATGAGCGTTAAGATGCGCGATTGAAGTCCGGTGTGTCTCGGCTGATCGGTCTCTTACGTGAGCCTTCTGTCGAGTTTACTGCTCTTTATCTCCCTTAGGCAGCACTGGAGCTTAAACCAAAAAAAAGTGTTCGTTTATCACGTGTCTTTGCATAAATTAACAAAACAAATCGAAAGAAAGAAAAAAAAGACACACAAAAAAAAACAAAAACAATGACTCAAATCTGGCAAGTCCAAACAGGTCACTTTTGTTCGTGTGGATTTTGTTTTCTCGCACGACGGCTTCACATTAGTCAGAATCGATAAAAATACCATTTATATCCAGTGCTTGTAACACTTATGAAACTCTGTGTGTGACCAAACAAAGCCCCCCCCCTCGCTCTCTCGCTCTCTCTCTGTTTTTTTTTTTTTTACTTTTCCCCATTACACAAGCGTGATCAAGTTTCAGTCCTGACAACAGTCCTTTTGTCTACCGCCAGCCTAGAAAATCAGTTTGGCGTGGTCAAGAAAATATGTACAAAACACGTACGAGTCAATCTACCAGCAAACAGATATGAAACAAATTTAAACAAGACACTTATTGAGAACTAAAAAAAAAAAAAAAAAAAAGGAAAAAACTAATTTAGGATAGTCAAGGGTGTTGTACCTCACGAGAAAAATCACAACAAGCAAAACAAAAAAGAAAAAGTTAAATTTTCGGGATTACAGAAGTGCTTAAGAGGCTTCTAAGACTTGAAGTAAATGCTTCTCCATTTTTAGGGGCTTCATAGAAATTTCTTGTTAATGCTAGAAGGAAAGAAAGTAAGCGCTTGAAGATATTTAGCTTTTTTTTTTTTTTTCAAATGAATGACTTTGAAATGTATTTTTATTAATGACCTTGAGAGGCAACGCAGTGACCAGCAGCTCATCAGCCCAGCGGTGATTAGCCGTGTTGCTAATGGAAATAAAAAGAAATAAATAAAAAATAAGACAGGTTCAAGGGCAAGAGGAAAATAGCGAGCCTCATGCATTAATAATGGCGCATTTCAGATGATACCGACTCGTCAGTCATTTTAATCATCTCCCACAGCTTGATCTACTTGTTCCATCTGCTCGCCAGCACCTCGTGGATTTCTGCTGCACTTTGATGGAACGAGCACAATCAGCGATCCGCCCCCTCCCGCCCGTATTGTTTTCCGCGGCATCTGACGGACACCGAGTCCGAGTCCGGAGTCCAGATGGCAGCCTCTCGAGGTACGAGGTGACGTGAGCAGATTCTCACCCCTGAGTTGTTGATTTTCCATAACAGCACTTCCTGAAGTCTTTTATTATTTATTAAACAATGACACTTTTTCAGCCGTTAACACTGGAACAAGATAACTCCTGTTCTCGATCACGTTATAGCAGCTATAAACGTACAGATTTACCTTACCGACACTGGACACTCCTTCCGTAAATGTTAATAAGCAAAAAGAGAAAATCTCGCTGATAACCCATTAGAACGAACGCATTCATATAAACTGCTGTTACAGAAAACGAATCAACACCTTCTGACCAATCAGAATCCAGAATTCGACTGCGGTATAACCTGTTGTTAAACAATACTAAACGACGCTTTTGCCCCCCGTTATTAAGCACCGTGTGTCCTTTATCTCGCCCGGACAAACATCCTGTTTCTTTAAGACTTATTTACGCTCTGATTTAAGACTTTCTCGTGTCGATTAAGCTTTACAACGTCCCCAAGGCCTTTATGGTGACGGAAAGCCCTTATGGACTTGCTGCTGTAAAAAAAATAAGCCAGCATGTATTGTACAACAGCAATTTTGTGATTGTAATGCCACTGAAGCTGCCTTTTGCTGCCATTTCAATTTCACAGATTGGATGCCTTTGGCCCCGCTTCTGGCATTTGGCACGCCGGCCAATCTCTTTGATTAAGAACGTTGTAGGTGTAAGACTGAAGCGGAGGGCAAGACAGGCTGCGTGATCACCGCACTGGACCTCCTGAACTGAACAAGGACTTTAAGATCTTCTTAATAAAATCCAGCATCTCTAAAACTGCCTCGAAAATTCCTGAGTGCTTCAAGAAGAGGGAAAGACGAGAAAGGGTTTTTTTTCTTACTCGATAAAATTCCAGAGGATTGTCCAAGAACCCTCTCCTATAAGACTTGGAGATCTAAGATTACGTATAAGACGTGGTTGGACCTTCGATGTTGATTGAGAAACAATACGAAGAGCTTTAAGATAAGATACAATAAGTTAAAAGGGGGCAGTTTTGTGTTCTGTCATCGATTTCAATTTTTTTTTGTTCTGCTGTCTTCCTTATTTCTAAATAGCTCCAAAAAAAAAAAAAAAAAAAAAACATTCACAAGCTGTTGGCTGGCACAGCATACCTGAGAGAAATACAGAACCCCGTCAAAAACAGTGATCTAAAAAAAAAGTATCAACAACAAAACGACAAATTGATGTAAGACTGTGAGAGCTATAATTGTGTTTCAAGTCCTGCCCTCTGTAACTTTACAGGTCAATTTGTGTACACATCCATGATCAAATTAAAAGAAAAAGAAGAAAAAAATAATGAAACACAATCAAACTCTGCTTCACACTCGAAGAAACATTTAAGACCAAAGAGCCGATGAAGCCGGGAGCCACACGTGCATGCAGGCTCCTAAGGGATACATTATCAGAAACAAGTTTTCTTTTCTCTCTCTTTTTTAAATTTGTTCTGTAATTATTTTTTGTTGTTTTGTTTTTTTCCTCCTCCTTCAGTACTAATGCGAGCGAAAGCCTCAGTTGGCGCTGACGGGCTCCTGCACCTCGTTCTCGCTGCTGTAGTCCGATTTGGGCTCGTCCTCGAAGTCCTCGTACATGTCCATGTCGTCCTCGCCGTTGACGGGTTCATTGGGCACCACGGTGGGCACGCTGGGCTCCAACTTCATCCCGAAGGTGCTCTGGATGACGGGAACGGTGGGCTC
Source organism: Notoglanidium maculatum (assembly GCA_030068355.1). NCBI lineage: Eukaryota > Metazoa > Chordata > Actinopteri > Siluriformes > Auchenoglanididae > Notoglanidium > Notoglanidium maculatum. Next base: position 23,731,973 of record JAQQZX010000007.1, on the reverse strand, counting down.
GGGGCTGGCCGAGTTGCTGGAGCAGTCCGAGGTCATGCTGATGGCTCCGGGGTAGACGACGCCCGCGCTGCTGCTGAGCGGGAGCTGAGTCTGGGGCTGCTGCCTGAGACAGGAGCACGGAGAGAAAGGCAAAAACAGGTGAGTTTTACTGACACACAGCCAGACAGAGAGAGAGAGAGAGACAGAGAGAGAGAGAGAGAGTTCAAAGTGATGCTCGCTCGACCATTCAGCTCTAAATGTTTGTGCTATGACACTTTCGATTCCTGACTCGAGCTCGCCACGACCAGACACGACACGACCGATATATATGTATTTGAATATACATATATATATACCCAGATTTACATTCCTCACTCGATCGTTTCTATAGCAACGGCTCATTCATTTAACGGTGAAGAGATGTTTATATAGCATGCACTGAAGTAGTCTCCAGTGTCCGCGCTTTGCAACAGTCAGAGGTAAAGCTGCAGGAGTTTACGCTTCTTGCCGTTTCTCTGCAACATGTAACATTTTTTTTGCCTTATTAAACTCAAGAGAGGAAAAAAAGTTAGTTAGTTCTAGCTAACTACAGGAACTGATGGTTCAGGATAGTTCGGGATAAACGCTAGTGGATGAAGCGTGAGTCTCTTACAGTGCAGCTGAAGCCAAAGCGCGACGGCGTGGGTCAGCGGTGTGAGCTGTAAAATAAACTAAACTAAACAGAACGTGACACTTAAAGTTCTGCCGCAGAAAGGAGCAATTCTTAATACATTCTCACGTCTATAATTCTGTGAAAGAACATTCGCTAAAGGAAGTCTCATTCAGCTGGATTCAGTAGCGTCTGCCGGAGTAAGCGCTCTGCTCCGAGGCAGCGTTTGGCGCCAGCAGCTGTGAAAAAGATCTTGCTTTGGGAACTGCTGTGAAAAAACCACGCAGGCGTTGATGTTAAACGGCTTGATTGATACTCCAGAGCGGATTTTTCTCAACGGTGAAGCGGGAACTCCGGGTGCAGGATATCTCACGCTGACCACATGTAATAAATTACACGTCTCAAGACAGTTTCCCCATCATCACGTTTAGACTTCAGTTTAATATCCTGCAATCGTGTCGGTTATTTAAATCAATATCAGGAAATAACTAAAAGACTTTTATATTTATCCGAGTGTTTAATTATTATATTATATATTATCTGGACAGTTAGTGTCACTGTGTGACGTTGCTAATGGCACGTCATGCTTTTTATCCGTTTATAGTTACATTTAATGTCGTTGAAATGAATTCGTTACTGTTCTCACATGCATTATAGCAGCTATAAACAGTCATTCCTTCACCGGCCTCTCTTAAAGTTAATAAGGCAAAACCATGTTGTCATGTTGGTGAGAAACACCAACGAAGCCTAAACTCCTCTGTCACCTCCGACACTGGGGACTTTTCCAGAAAAGTCCTTACAGAAAACGCCTGTGATGTGCAGCGGCACTACTGTCTGCTACTGAAGCGTCTGTGATGTGCAGGCAGATGTCATGTCTGCTACTGAAAATGAATCGATACCTCTTGACCAATCAGAATCCAGAATTAATTAGGAGTGTTATAAATCAGGTCTTGTGGAACGTCCTGCAAGCAGTTTATGTGGGATTTTTTTTCCGTGCACTTACCCCACGGTAAAGAACTGGCGCATTTCCTGCCTCCGCGAGCGCATCATCTGCTTGTACTCACTGATGCGTAGCTTCTTGCCATCGATGATGCACGTGCGCTTGGGCCGAGGCTTGTACTTGTAGTTGGGGTACTTCTCCAGGTGGATCTTGCTCAGGCGAGCCTGTTCCTCGTAGTACGGCTGCTTCTCCTGGTTGGACATGGCCTTCCAGCGAGAGCCTGGACAAGAATGTACAAGAAATGGTGTGAGATCAACCTACATTTCCAGTAGATAATAAAATTATACATCCTGAAAAAAAAATCTGCACTTTTCATGGTACATATACAGTTATAAAGGAAATTGAGGTGTTTCAGTTAAAGCCCCACTCTGTGTGATTCTGCCCCCTGATCCCCCCTCTCTTACCCCTCCCTCTCCAGGCGTGTATCAGAGCGTACGGTGGGCGTTAGGAACCTGCAGCGTACTTCCAAGTACTTACATTCACACGCTCTTGCTTTTTCTGTGCTAAATACATTAAGTATGATCCTCCATTATTTTTTCAAAATTTGGTTCTCAAACGTATTCTCCAGCTCCAGCAAACACTGCTTCCTCTTCTTTCTTCTTCCTCGTCTTCCTTTCTTCTCCTTCGTCGTCCTTCCGGTGCTTCCTTCCGGATTCACGCTGCCGCTTGTAGAAGCGTAGAAGGCGCTCTCTAGAGGTTTGTCCGTTCTGGGCTACTGTAGTGGCGCAACATAGCGGCTCCGTAGAGGTGGACCCGCCCCCTGTGCAGCTATAAAGGGCTCGCTCTAAACTTACGCAAACACAATGATTCAGAGTTACAGCTAATTATACACTAATGAGGACGTACTGATGAATATTATACTCCATTTCTGATAATAGATCCTCTGAAATCCTACACAGTGCACCTTTAATGCTTGCTCAGTGGATCAATTGGAACTGTAATACAGATATTAATAATACAGTGATTAATGAACTAAATAATTCACTATTTATACACAAAGTAGGCCAGGATTGAGTATGAACGTCATTTCTGCCCTAAACCATTTTCTAGCTTTGATACCCGTTCATCCCTGCCTGAATCCGAGGCGAGCCGCTCGCTAAAGGCAGCTTTGTCTCAGAGTGCTGCATTAGCGGAAACAACGGGGCTTGTAAATATCTCCAGCCTTCAGCGTGTCCCTCTGGCTGACGGGACTTTTAGTAACGGTGATGTATTGACTCTCAGCACTGTGGGACGAGACCCATTTAGCCCCGTCATTTTTCATGACAAACACCAGGGCTGTGTGACGGCTCCTAAATCCATCTGATTGAGCCACTCCGACTGCGGCCCCACCGCCACAACTCCTCACTCCAGCACACCGCCACGCCACGCCACGCCACACGACCAGGCGGGTAGAGGCGTCAAAAACCATACGTTTATATAATTATACATTTACTGTATGTATATATATATATATACACAACATATAAAAGAAGATGGTCACAGAAACATGCAGAGAGAAGAATTTCACTTAAGTCATTTATTTGTTTGTTTATTATCTATCTAACTATCTATCTATCTAACTGTGTGTTTGTTTGTTTGTTGCAGGGGGAGGGGGAGAGTTGGTTCCCACTAATATTTATTTCTTATTGTGGGAGTTGTGGAGGAAAATAGTTTAACAATATTAACTATTTATATTGCTATTATTATATAATATTATATAATCTGTACACACCTTGCTTAAACAATAGTAATGTATGAGTATGATATAATATTTACGCATCTTGTCTTTGAGATGATATAGATATGCACACTGTTTATATAATAAGTCAGATTTAGGAATTATGAATACAGTATGAATGAATTAGCTTATATATACAAACAGATTGGAATACCCTATATGATTTTGTTTTTTCAACGAGTCTGTAAGGTTTAATCTGCATTCCAGCTTTTTGTCTGAGGAACAGAACTGATGTTGAGGGTGACGCGCCGCTCCGACGCTCTCGGGAGCGATCCACACTCGCTCGCTCTGGAGAAACAGAGCGCGCGTTCAGCGGCCGGGGCGAAGCCGCTCGCTCTCGTTTACACCAACAGACTTTCAGCGCGTCATGAATGCTGTTCTGTTTGTTCTTCACGTCACGCAAATTCATCGCCGTGTCCACGTCTGAACAGTGGAATATTTATACACGGAGTTTGAAAGGAAGCTGCAGGCTAAAGTCTGTGCTACAAGTCCTTTAGTCACCTTCTGTAAAGAGTTAAAGAACGTAGCGTGGTTCTTTACATGATAGAGTGATTTTATAGAAGAAAGGATCGAACCAGCATTACTCATTTACACATGAACTAGCTCCATAAACGTTAAATACGTAGCATGGTACAGCTTCTCTGTACATAAAATCACACAAGCTGTAACACATGCTGAGTTTTTTCTTAAGGGATTTTAATCCTCAATTCTGAAACAAAAGTAGTAACGTTTCACGACTAGCATATTCAACAGAAAAACATGTCCGTCTGTCCAGGGGGCGGGGCTTATGTCACTCCCATGTGTTTTTAGTGCCGGTCTATCAAACATAAGGACGATCATTTACCTGCCGATGGTGAGAGATCAGTGAAACTCGGACATCCTAAAAGGCTTTGTCGGGGTCAGGTAGCGCTGTGAGATGTTTAAATCTTGTAGAGTGAAAAACTACAAAGCCTACCCTAGACAGTGATATTATTATTATTATTATTATTATTATTAATAATGCTTCAATGAGCTTTTTAACTTCGAACGTCTTTTCACTGCTCCATCACTTCAGCTTTAAACACATGCAGAGCGAAAACTAAGACGTAACAATGGAGAGCCAGTCTGTGTAAAGTTCTGTGCTAAGTTTAGGTCGTGATTAAACCCGGAAATGAAAGAACCAGTAAGTAAGTAACATGGAACGTCTCTCTGTAGGTACGTGACACTGGGTTCAGAAGATTCCTAGCACTTCAGTTTCCTATGAATTTCAGAAATCTGCTGTTAGAAAAGATGAACGCAGATCAGATAGCATTGATTAGTGCGTGATTAATGATTCATGATTCACGATAAAAGCGTTTCCGGAACTCACCCAGGATTTTGCTGATGTTGGAGTTGTGCATGTCCGGGAAAGCCTGCAGGATTTTGCGGCGCTCGTCCTTGGCCCACACCATGAAGGCGTTCATGGGTCGCTTGATGTGCGGCTCGTTGGGGTTCCGTCCTCGCGATTCCCTGAACACCCGGGCTTCGGTGGTGCTGGCGCCTCCTGTTGGCCAACAATAATACTGTTGTGGTTTATCGGCAGAACCATTCAGCTCCTTACTCCCTGGAAACACCAGAGCGAGAAGAAGGACAAGCGAGCGCAAAGCGTTAATCAACTTTGCAAGGCTGGAGGAAAGGAGCTGGAGTTCTTATACCCACGTGCGCGCACACACACACCCACACACTCTTCACACGCACTTTAACCCCATGGCCATCACTGCGGACAGAACAGGACGGCATTGTGGGTTCTGCTCGTATCCAGAAGAAAAGAAACCTTGACTTAAATCCTGGTTAAATATTCATCCAGGGCCCAAGCACCCCATCATTTCATACTCACAGTCTCTCTCTCTATGTGTGTGTGTGTGTGTGTGTGTGTGTGTGTAAGCATTCAGCCTCTCAATCAGGCCACTCAGTATCATCAAACCCTGAGTTTTTTCACTTACAGCGGGACGGAAAAGACTTCACTCTCGCTCGCTTCCTTTTATATGTAAGATGTGAAAGAATTAAATAAAAGCCGTATGAATATTTAAACAAAAAAAAAAACATGTTGATAAACAAGGCCTGAAAAATAAAACAAACCCAAAAAGGGCTTCCCATATGCTCCGATACATCTTTAATGATTCGAAAAAACTGGAGAAAGAAAGCTCCGAATGAGGCATGAATATTTCATCCTCCACATGTGACGCGTGTTCATTAGGAGCTCCGCTTGGCGTGCGTTACCTGCCGCGGCTTTCGCTTCTTACAGCGCGCTGATGAACAACAACAACAACCAAACCAACCCAAAGCTCTTAATGAGTCTGTGTAGAGATAATAATGTGTAATCTTCAGCATCAACAACTGCAACAGAGTGGAGGAGGAGGAGCGGAGAAAGAGGCCACCGAGGAGCTTCGTTTAGGTTTAGGCTTAAAGCAAAGAGACACGCGGAGATAAAACCGCGTCGAGGACACGGAGGACGAGGATGAGGACGAGGATGAAGAGTCGGACTCGGGGACAAACTGCCAAACAGACTCTCAACTCCCCAAAGCGCTTCGGATTTCTTTCCACTAGCGAGTGTTTAAAGCGAGACCTCAGCCAGTCCATCAACCACTGAAGTGTTGTATACGCAGTAGTATGCAGCAGCGTGTGTGTGCGGTCACAGGAAACTAATCAACAGCACGGCGCGGTCATGAAGCCCAGTCACACTTACAGAGTGCGTTATTCCTCTCATACCACTGCATTTAGTAAAGAACTGCAAGTCAGAGTTTTTATCCATTTATACTTACATTTAACCTAAATAATCTCTCTCTCTCGCCATCACCCCCGTCTGTCTGTCGCTCTCTCCATCACTATCCCTCTCTCTCTCTCGCTCTCTCTCTCTCTCTCTCACCATCACCCCCCGTCTGTCTGTCGCTCTCTCCATCACTATCCCTCTCTCTTTCTCTCTCTCTCTCTCTCTCTCTCTCTCTGTCCATCCCACAGACACATGCTCACGCTGTATCCTGACACACACTGCAAATAATACTACAAATAATAAAAAAAAAAAGAAAGAAAGAAAAAAGAAATCAGGAGCCCCCTCTCCCAGCTGCCCATGTGGAGCGGCCGTGAGGGATAATACACTCGCTTCCCCACACTACATTAATTTCATTTAGCGTGCACTCTGCGCTCAGGATAAATTGATTTCATTTTGTTTGCTTTTGACAGCCATGTTTATTGTGCAATGAAATGTAGCACGGCGCAGCGGGCTGACAGGATCCATCAACGCGGGGCAATCTGCTGACTGCCGGGGCAGGATGAAGGCATTCATTACCCCGCCAAAACCCAGTGTGCCTCACACACACACACACACACACACACACACGCTCCATCCTCAAGCTCAGGATCTGGAGTGATTGGGGAGAAGATGGCCGACTCTGATTTATGACTCGCCCTCCGATGCCATTACTTCAGCACTGACACTGATTCATCAATTTATACACCAGCACACGTGCCGATACGGGCAGAGGTGAACGCTGAACGAGTGCGAAGCACGATGACGCGTTACGCTACGGATCAGAGGAAAGACGGGGAAGTGACTGACGTTCTTTCTATTTTTAAGGCGATCTTCAGAGAATAAAGTTAAAGTTCTGGACTTAAAATGACAAAAGTCTTGTGATACTGGTGTGTGTGTGTGTGTGTGTGTGTGTGTGTGTGTGTGTGTGTGTGTGTGTGTGTGTGTGTGTGTGTGTGTG
>JAQQZX010000007.1:23697952-23710562 GCA_030068355.1 Notoglanidium maculatum | reverse complement strand
GTGCAATTAAAGTGTCATGTGTGATCTCAGAATAAAGGCCCCAGAGTTTGTTAGAGAATATATCTAAAGAAACAGCACCATGAAAGCCAAAGAGCTATCAGAACGAGTCAAGCAAGGTTCTGGAAACGTATCAATCAGGGTTTGGTTTTAAAAAATATCCAAAGGGAGGTCAAGGTCAAGGGAGGTGAATACTTATGCAAGTGTTTACATGCTATAATGTGGGTGTGGGGATGTCTATGAGCTATGAACGGACCTCCTTGCAAAGTCTTTATAGGACAAAATGAAAATGTATCATGAAGCGTGATGAAGCCACGAACCTCACCTCGGTCTGAGCTTCAAGGTGGAGCGCTATTTACACTATCAGATGCAGACAGACTTCAGGCTTCAGAAGAAAAGTACAAAAGAGCCAATGCCATTTTCCCTTATTGGCCGCTGGCTCAAAACGCGTCATGAAACAAACTGCGGAAATGACGACTGCAAATAAAATGCACTAGGTGAGTCTTTTTTGCAATGTTCTGTTACCTATGGAAACTAATTATCATTTGTTGTCACCTCCTTTAGCAAGCCGAAAGCCGCCAAAGGGCTTCCTTGAATCACCTTTCCCTTTACATCAAAGTTCTCCAGTGAAAGCACATCAAATCTAACTGCTACCTTAATGTCTTTTTCTGGGGCACAGAGGCCTAAAAGATGACTTCAGGGCAGGGAACAGAGGTGAGGAAAGACGAGCTAGCCGCCTTCTCCACTGCTTAGAAAAACACTGAGCTTTCCTAAGCTCGGCACACAAATAAGCAGATGAATAAATGCAGAACCCAGCGTGGAAAACAAAGTCAAACCCAGACAAAAGAGCAGCAGGGAAAAAAAAAGCGCCAAGCTCTACCTGCCCGGAACAATACAGACAGGTGTGTACTGCCTGTTGACAAGCGTACCTTTTCAGCTATTGTTTAAAGAGCACGGCATTCGTGTCATGTCACAGCATATTCCTCAGCTTGGCTGACCATGCGCTAACCCCAGACTTCACCAAGCGGGGTAAATAGCTCATAGCTGAGGACGGTGAAAAGAGAGAAAAAGACGCAGGTAGTGGCTATGCACTCACATACCGTATCCACCTCTAACAAAAGACCTAGAAGAATAACAAGCTTAAGTGCTAGCTCCGAAAAAACTCCCCTCATAATGCTGTCCGTATAAACCCTGAGCATTGTGTTTGAGAAAGCCAGATTTGCGCTCTTCTGCCATGGGGAATAAAGAAGAAAATTGGTGGAAAAAACCCACCAACAATAGAGTAAATAGTATTCTTAATCCTAGGAATTCTCTAAAAGCTCCAGGGAGATTTAAGCTTTATTTTGAATGATCTGGGATTCTTAGGATTGGAGGCTTAGGGTTAGATATGTTACAGTCATGCCCAGATTTGAGGACACACTTTAGCTTAGTGCCACACCACCAAGTCTCTCAAAGTTGTAGCTCCTGAGATTTTTTTTTTTACATATACATTGACCTACTTTAGCATGTTAGTTGAAAGTAATTAGGCACTAAAACATCTCAAATATTAATGATGCTCCACTCCAAGATACCGCCTGCTTATCGCAGCCAACTGGCAACGTGGCATCAATCAAACGGGAGCGAGCAGGGATTTTTCTAACTCTCCATCGACTCATTGATTGAAGATATTTTTAAAATGAGTCCCTTGGAGTCATCGTACAAAGCGGGACTGGTCCACACCGGGGGTCCGTCGCCTTTAATTGGGCCGGGATTTTACGGTTTGGACGTGCTCACGGGGCAGTCCTGGAGGATCCGAAATGTCCCTCAAACATAGAGATACCAAATAAACATACACACAAGCACACGATGGGCCATGCCAATGTCAAAAACACACACTGACCAAGCACATCACATGAAGTCTCCTGGACCTACATCAGACAAATCTTTTTTTTAAATCTTCTAAAGTAGATCATCTAAACAAGACAGAGATGCTATTGCTTCAAATCTATCTTCCAAGAGCTGCTCCTAGAATCATAAAGACTGTCCTTTGGTCATCCCAGGACTACTGTAGAAGAGGATGGATTGCCTTTTGAGTCTGGATCCTCTCAAGGTTTTTTTTTCCTATGTTTTAGGAAAAGGAGCAATTTATAGCTACTATCATTTCTCATTGAAAAAAGAAATGTTAGACAGACCACGCCCACAAGCTACAACAGTCACAGCGGTCACTGTACACCATCAAGAGGCAAACTACAAGCATATGTGGTTAGTTATGAAACCTGAAAGGAGAACTAGGACACGGAGTGACAGATGCTCACCTTGTCAGCCCTGCAGTTGTTGAGACCGAGGCCTGAGAGAGCCGAGAGTTTAGCCTCCATGCCCTGTTGGTGATGCTGCAGCTGCTCACGTTGGATCTGCTCCCTCATTTTCCTGGCCTCCTGGATGGCCTTCATCACAGCATCCTGGTCTCCAAACAGTGCCGTGGAGTTCAAGTTAGACAAGATATCTGCAAGGGTGTCAGACATGAAGATACAACAACAGCAAACTCATTATCTTGAAGGCCCATTGAGTGAACATGACACTCTGGGAGGTCTGGTTATCAACTCTTCATGTGTGTGTGTGTTGGGGGGGTGGATAAGGCAGCAATCTTGGCGTGTGATGCCTTTCTGTAATTAGTGGATCAAAGTGAGGTGAGGCTGGGTGAGGCAGTTAAAACTCGGAAATAGAACAAAAAAGCAAACGGCAAGTCTGTGTTTAAAGACCCGGTCCATGGAAAGAAGGGAAATGAATATACAAGCATGGTCTCACTTTAATGAAAGGCTGTTTTTAGGGAAAAAAAAGTCACTTGTAACTTCCGCAAAAAAAGAAGGCTTAATATGAGAGGTGAACCGAGAGCTTTGAAACAGCTAATTGTCAGCGGCAGCATCCATGATTACGCCAGGGTGGCTGTAATGCCAAGGTTTGAGGGAGATTAAGGGGATGTGGTTGTGTAAATAGCCCAGTGTGCACAGGGATGAATGAATTGCAGTCGGGTGTGATAAATAACTGGAATAGTTAAAAATAGGTTTGTTTCATGTCTATAACCTGAAAATAATATTTTATGGTGAAGTTATCCTTTATTTACAGACAAACATAATTTCTGGAAGTTATATTTGTCAGCAGGTTTGATGATTTCTATAGTCACAGTATATGATTGCGCTCATCGGGGAAGACTCACCGAGGGATGATCCTCGGCCCAAACCCAGGGGACTGGGGATGCCTCCACTCTTGGGCTGGCTGTTCGGACTGCTCTTGCTGCCCGGGAACAGGCTGTGTGTCGGGGACATGGGGGATTTCACCGGCTCAGCCGTCTTAGGCCGGGCTGAGAGGTTCAAGGGCTGCGTTCCCTCCTCCTGCAAACAGGAGACCTGATGTTTAGAACATACACCATTCAACAAAGACATATCAAGACAATTAATTAGCCCGAGTCCGCCTAAGAGGCAGGCTGAGCATTCATCGCTAGGCTTCGTGCCATGCTGAAGCTCCTCTGTGTCTCAAGGCTGGGTTTTGTTCAAGCTAATTAAGCCTTAGTGTGATTCTCTCTCTCTCTCTCTCGCTGCTTACCTGTGTTGCACCAAAATCGTTTCCTGCAATGCCAGTGATGTTGAAGAGAACTTAAACATCTCATGTTGTGTGCTAAAAAAAAAAGGGGGCTCTTATTTGGCAGAGAGTGCCACTGTCCAAACAGATGGACCACATAATGAACACTGCCTGGAGCTTCTTGGAAATCTGACTGCCAATTACAGTTTGTCATTCAATTACACATTAAATAGTCAAACAAAACAGATTGCCAGCTAATTAAGCACAGCATATCTGCATATGGCCCTAACACAGCTAAACGCTGGCTGTATAGTTGATCAAAGTCGTAATTATGAAGATTACATGGTTCGTGTAACAAGTGTCAGCTAAACAAATGGGGCTGAATGAAGACAAATGTTTGACGTCACGTCTCTGAAATAAAAGATCCCGCGGTATTCAGGCTAGCTCTGAGCGGGCCATGTGCTTAAATGCTGTTTAAGCCATCATTAACCAGCCCTGCTGAAGAAGATCCCACATTACTTCTCATATCACTGATTTATCCCTGGCTCTATTGTGATATTAAACAAAACGTTTCCAAATGGGCACGTGTTTTGAGTTACAGCAGCAGACGTTGGGAAAGAAAAACTGATGATGTATATGGCTTCTATTCAAAGATAAAGAATGTTCCAGCTTGTGAAAAAAAACTGCTAAAGAACAAGCAGACACCAAACCATGACCTCATTAATATAAATCTTTGCTTATCGATTTGTGCTTGATGTATATTTTATGCCTTTGATATAATCTGGTTTGGTTTGGACCACACTGCAGGATTGGGGGAATTTTTTTTTGTTTTAGAAAAAGGCTGCCAACTTTTGTGAGGAGAAACCACATGTACCTAAAATTGATTCTCCGGGTGCACACAGAGCCATAGCAACCCCGTCCACACAGTTATGCATGAGGGAACGAGAGCCTTGTAAAAGTCAAGCCAGATTGATGGGTTCTGCGGAGAAAGAGGCAACACAGTACTATGCGCTAAGCTAACGCTACCGTAAGACTTCTTTTTTACGAGTTGTACATTTTTTTATGTTCGTCCCTTCTTTCAATACTAAATGCAAAACGCTGGTCACGGCTCAGATTTTTACACTCTACATGAAGAGACTTCCAATCCTCAAGTTCTCCTCTTACGCTAGATTCCATGGCTGATTTAAGAATGCAGAAAAAAGGCTCGGGTCAAGCCCCACTCCAGGCCACACTTAAATGTGCCCCTGTTCACACTTTCAGAGCCAGACAAGAGGATTCCATTTGAGCTTTTAGTATTTAGACTCCTGGATTGCAATCTCACAGATTAGTAGATAAAAAGAAAGTCATTTATGTTATATTGTTCAGATTCCAACATGTCCTTTAGGTCATTTTCACACTTTTCTCAAGATTTCTGAATGTTTGGTGAAGTGGGAAGGAGAACCGATCCCTGGTCTTCTTGTAAATGGTACTCTAGGTTTTGCTTCAGTTGACCTATGGCACAGTCTGAATGGAAGCTATCCAATATCAATGCTTCGTGCTGAGTAACGTGATTGGTTCATGTGCCATGGTTCCGAGTTTACATACTACTTCCTGTTTCAAGTTCCCCAATGGCTGTGAAAGGGTGGTTACAGTCAGTGGAGAACACAGTTAGTGGAATGACTTATTGATATATAAAACCAGACTTTCATAGGACTGGAGCACTGTAATGAGCTCTTCTTTGTGGTGTGATTGCTGGTGCTGGAAGCATTGCTAAAATGCTTTTTTAGCATTTTTTTGTTAGCTTTTTTTTTTTGGAATTGGAACATGGAGATAATTGCATCGAACTGCCTGTTGCCTACCAGAGGACCCAACCAAGGCCGACTCTTATCAGCGTGCATGGATAAAAAAAACTTATACCACAGCAATGCCTTGTTTGAAGGTATTCCTGCACAAACGGCATGCCATGCATCCAAAAAGCACTATTTTGGTATCAAATGAATGAACCTAGTGCCTATCAATTTGCAAACAAGCCCAAGAATCCTGAGTGCGGATTCAAGAATTCATCCATACTCCATCCATACTCTACCCAACACAGGTGATTTAGAGAAATGGAAACCGATAGTACCACTCAGGAGGCTTATACCTTGACTTGGCCCAGTGGGCTGGAGGACCTCTTCTCACTCTTGGGCCCAGGTGAGAGTGGCCCTGCAGAATTAGGTGGCTGGGGCAATGGCGCCATCTTGGCTCCTGGAGAGAGCTGCATGCTGGCCAGCTGGGCGGCATACAGTTGCTGCGAGGAGAGAGGAAAAAACCCACAAAGCGTTAATGTCCCAAGCCAGCCACCATTCAAAAACCTGTTCTCTCCCATACACACTCTCTCTCCCTCCATTTCTCGGTCATTCATTTCTTTTATGTCTTTCTCTTTTTCCATCCTGGCCCAGAATCTCTGCTAAAGATCTAAGATAGATAGCAGCCCTGCAAAACCACACTTTTGCTCTGTTTTTCTATTTATCAGGTTTGCAGTCTGAAGGAAATCTAAGATCTGATTTCGCTGGTCATTTATATTCCTCCATAAACCTCTTTCTGCTCTGGTTGGTACTGATTCTACATCACAATTCAGACACCTGAGCCGCCATTTCATCATACAGTACATGTACCATTACCCAAACTCGCTGCAGTTGAGTTTCCATGACACATAATATCAAAGGCTTTCATTAAAGCCTTCAGGAACCCAGACAAAGCAAATTCTTACCACTCTTATTATTATCCTTAGCTCAGACTCCCAGCTTGGCATGAGTAAAGTTTCAGTTTTGGTACAAATTAAGCAGACGGGCTATGGGCTTTTAAACCTCAGAATGGGATTTTTTTTTCTGTATACAGTGTTGGGAATGTGCATTTGAGCAGCTTCAACATATTTCAACTAGGATGATCTTCTTCCAAATCACACTGATTATGATTTTAATTTTACTCATCCAATATTAGCAGACACACGAGTTGAGAAAACTAGCAGAACTGTAGTGGCTTAAATAAAGTAAATTAAATTCTTCTTTTGTAAAGTCTAGCAAGAAAATATGTACAAATGTGTCTTGTAGTGTTAACAAGAGGCTGTGAATAATTTGACTTTGTTTCACACTCCACTGGGAGAAGATCCTAGCTGCACTTCTGTTAGCCCAGAGGCTAGTATTGATTAGCAAGCAGGTAAGTGTTTAAATTAGCTTTTTCTCCACAAGTAAGTAGCAGGGATCAGACTACATAGCTCATGGCCTCCATGACCTGACACATAAAAAGTGTGCCTGGCTCACATAACCCAACTAAGAACAAACCAGTGAGAAACAAGTTTCTTTGAGATTTCTACTGTATCTAAAGGGTCTGCTGTTCTTTGTGTCACTCAGCCACTTAACATGGAAAAAAAGAGCGCATATAAGCAGGCACGTCTGCTCTCTCTACACTCATTTCCTCTTGTCAGCAAGCTACATAAGGGCTCCATTTGTCTGAATTGGAAAAAAGTGGCATGAGCATTAGTGGCTCATGCCCTACCTCAGCCAGTCAGACAGAAAAACCCAGGTCTGGACAAAGCTCTTTGTGTCCACTGTGTATCAGAAGATATAAACACAAAAATACTCTCCGCCGCCCGAAGTTAAACACTTGCACACTAACGGTACACAAAAGGGGTCATTCTTCTGCAGGGAAGCTGGGGCAAGAGACAGCACATGGGCACAGGAAATGGCAGGCTGATTAGCTTCACTCTGTGATAGTATAGCCTTACTGAGCCACATAAATAGAACAGCCATTGTTTGTTGAACTCACAAACACCTTCGACGTTTTTCATAAATTCTGAAGTGCTTAAACACAAGCGCCTGGAGTTATTGTTTTCATGTGGCTAATCTATATATTGGATGAATGCATGAAAAGAATCGGTATGTTGCTAGCTCTGTGGATGCAGATGCTGCCCAGAGCACCACACCACTAGTGACAGACTGCATCCTGAACTCATGGGAAGAACTTCCTCAAAACAAATCCGTAATTGGATTCTGCTTCAAATGAGATAAATAGACAGAGGTCCACCACATTAAAGATAGCGAGAGAGTGAAGGTGAGACACTGGTTAGCATGCCAGGACACATCCAGTTTTGGATGAAGGGCAGTAGTAGGTCTGGGGCAGGGGCAGAAGGGGCTGATGGTAATGAGGGTCATGCTGAAAGTCAATGTTCAGACGAGAAATGGGCAGCAGGCAGCCAAGATTGGCTTCATGCCTCTGGTGCACAACACACCCGCAACAAGAAAGATTAATTCTAAAACCTTCTGAAACATCTCTATGCTCTATAAATGCCATTCGTGCATAGTTATTCTTCCAACCATCAGGGCAAAAAGGCAACGAGTGATGTTTAATTCAGCTACATGGAAATGTGATAGAATGCTTTTAATGCTATTGTAATGTGATTCTCAGAACTCATAGATGTATAGTCCCATATTCCGTCCATCCATCCATTATCTATACCACTTATCCGGTAAGGGTCATGGGAAAGCTGGAGCCAACCCCAGTTGACTTTGGGCGATAATCCGAGAGTTCAGAATAGTTTCTTTGGTATTAAGTAGCGTTAATAAAAAAAGATTTCAAGTAGAACCCTAAAAGAGAGGGTTTCACTTTCACAATAGATCTCTTTAGGAAGCTACAATCTTTAAAACCCAAAGAACCCTTGACGAAGAATTTGTTGTGATTCAATTTGGTATCAACAGTGCCCCAGATTGACTGAAATTGGATTCAGATGTCAGGGTAAGATGAATTAGGACAGTCTCACACTCATACCTTTCCCCCAAACCAAAATATATTTCAATCCAGAGTTTGGTACATTGTAGTGAACTTTAAATAATCAAATTCAGATAAACCAGAGATCAGCTCCCTGGAATGCACCCAGTTTCCACACTTGACCAAATATACTGTACTGTGGGTGCAGACGGACAACTGATCTCTGGCGTGTGGCATGAAGCAGTCTACAAAGGACACTGAATTGCCCTATAGATATATGACTACAATTACAAAATTCAAACCTGCAATGATGGCCCAGAATTGATCATGGTAATAGATTCTGTCCAAGCGTGAAAGCATCCTTAGACACTTATGGAAGCACATCCCACTACCCTCCTTATAACAATGCTCAGTCCCTGTGCATAAAGGGGAACGGTTCTTCTCTTCAAAATCCTTCATTCGAGCTCTTTCTTTATCAGGAGCTTAAACACTTCAGGTGGTACATGCCAGTGGCTTTTCTGCTAGATCCTGTTATATCTATCCAGTGCATCATGTCATAGACAAAAGACTTGTGCCAAATGGTCATGCAGTAATGCTGAGTCATTCCACACACACAGTCCCGCAGTACAGCAGAGAGCTATTACACCATGTGCTGATTCTGATAGCTCGAGGGAAACAGGATGCTGACTTTCAGCAAGGCCTGTAGAGAAATATCTCGATCCACACCAGCGACTCGGGTAATACCTTTGTCCACTTGAGCATTAAATGATTCTCTGCTCTACAGCTTACTTAGACAGAGAGCAGGACTCGGGAAATGGAGCTTTTCAATTCACTCACCTTACCTGCTGCAGTCATTACATCTCCAGCAACACACACACACATTCATGCACACCTTTCAAGCCCATGGAATGCAAATGGCCAAGGGCTGGCCCAAGGTCAGCCTGTTAGCCTCTGGTAATTAAAAGCAACCCCTCTGGAGAGCAAAGGGGTTAAACGAGCAGCTGCACTCGCATTGCTTGCTACAACATTATCCATAGATTACACCCGCCTACCACCTCCACCTACCACCTCCTCCAATTTCATTCGACACCGCTCGACACATCAAAACGCATCTATAGCACCAAAAACGCTTTCACGTTTAAACCTCACGGGCTTTAAGTTTAACTTTTAATGTACAGCTTTCTCAACACAGAGGAAAGCAAACATATATAATATACATCACGCAATTGCAAAGCTGAATATTGTCTTTGAAATTTCATTTCAGCAAAAAGCAAAGCTTATACCGTTATTAGAAAGTGATTTCCGTCAATTGCTCACTCAACAGAAACAGCAGACTCAAATTTGTTAATAACACCGAGCGACAGATGGGCTGAGATTGAACAGCTTTAGAAAATCCCAGAATAACTTGCGTGTAAATTTGTTGGAAATTAACACTGAGTGTAGCTTAGCTAGCCCAGCATTATCTGTGTAAGAAATAAAACACATCGGTGTGTGCTGTTGTAGGAAAATAATCAGTGATGCAGTGTGGAGTTTGGTTATCACCCCGAAGTTGATTCTTCTTACATTGTGATTCCACAATTAGGACTTACAAATTTTATTTTATTAAGTTAAAGTTTAAGTTTATTACATTGAACTCACCAACCTCAGAGGAAGCGCTAACTCTGGAGACTCTTTCCAAAATGATAATCTCCTTACAGACAATCTCCTTAAACCAATGTGTTTATGTGGAGCATCCACCATAGGAGTCCATGTGAACAAGCTGTTACTATGAGTATAGCAATATATCCCTGTGATTTGCAGTTGCACTACAATCATATTTGCTGAACCTCATATTCTCTTTTGTGTTTATGAACACGAGTGAAGGTTAAGGCCTGAGTTGCTGCCGCATGGCAGTGCCAAGGGTAGACCGGCAGGAACCCTGCGCTCATTTGCCACAAGGCTTGTTGAGGCTTGGTGCCCAGGGGATGAGGGGGAGGGAGACCCACGCTGGCCCAGATGTCATGAGGAGAGGCGGCCGTGCTCTGGTGCACTGCGCCAGTGCTTTCCAGTATGGCCCAACATCTGTTTTATCTGCTGGCAACCAACCTGCTCCCACATCTCCCCTCCTGCTCAGCCCTTCCTCACTCTTCCACCCTTTTCCCCTCTCTCACTTCCCCCTACGCTCCTAATCTCTACCCTGCTGGGCGACAATGACCAAACTGTCTGATAACGCTTGCACACTCGTACGTTATTTCCTTATTTATGTTTATTTTCTTTCCCACACTTCACTCAGTTCTTTCTCCTCCCTATCTCTCCCTTTCCCTCTGTTTACCGCATGTTTGTCCATCTGTCCCTCTTTTCAACAACCCCATCTATCCAGATGCCCATCTTTCCATCCCATTACAGCCTCGGCGCTGGCCTCCCAGTGCCTCTCTGCTTCTGGCTATCTCTCTAGAGCGAAACGCACACATCTTGTCTCCTCCTCAATAACCTCAACAGCTGTTCACTCTCATTTCTAGAAAGTCAACAGTGCTTCACTCGCTGGCCATGGCAGCTGGCCTCAGCTCTCTCATCGTATCCGGAACATTGAGACATCAGCATCTAAACAAAAGATAACACCCGGTTTCCTCTTTTCCGCCACTTCTTGTTGAAGATATTACAAGAAAAATCCACCCTGAACAACAACCAAGACTTGCCTCCGAGTTTTATTTCGTAACTAAATTCTTTCACCAACATTCTGCTCAACAGTTTCCTACATTACCCACAATGCTGTCTGACTACCTGTTGATAGTGTGCAGCGGGATATAGCCCTCACTTTATCTCAACCTAAAGAGAGTGACGCGGCTGCACTTTAGTCCTTTAGTCTGTCCGGCTCTCTGATCGTCTCATCTGTAGATCTGCCCCGTCTCACTCATCAACTTGTACATTGCTAACTAGCGAGCTGGGTCCCTTTCTTCAGATACCTGCATTGAATTTTGCAGCTTTGAGCTACTACGTCTAAACTAGATCTTTCATTAATATCACATCAAATGTCACTGAATAATCATGAGTGAGAAAATAAGCTCTTGCTCATTTGTTTTTAGAAGCTAAGAGTGAACCCGCTCTTTTCTATTTGCTTGCTTTAAGAGATGAAGCAGAGCTACTGAGAACCATAAGAGATTTTCTGCTCCTGGGTGGTGTTTTGAGTTTACAGTAAATTATTGTATGTCGACTTTCATATGTTATATGACTGTATGATTTGAAGAACAGAAAGAAGAAGGATAGAGAAAGATGTCAGTTGACTCGTTTGTGCCTTCTTTAATACGCTACAGGGAGGACGCAGATGTTCTGCTTTATCCAATGATGCTTACTTTAAAACTGCTTAAACCCAGAAGTCTGCTTCCAATGATATAAAGCAGGCCTCTTACAAAAAAATGTTCACTTTGGATTTGTTTGGATCCTGGTAATAAACTAGGTAAAACAAGGCAGATATCAGGCAGAGAATGGCTTTAAGGAAATTGTTTTTTCACCTCAAGCAATTCAAGAAAGGTGATGTTGTGTCCCGGCAAATTAAACTCCAATCCAAAAGAGACAAAAAAGTAAAATGGAATTCTTTTGTAGAATTAGGATAATTCCTTTTAGGCCGGTCTATGAGCCGAGCACAATATCCTCCTAGGGGTGAGAGGTGTCAGTATTAATAAAGTAACGGACACCTTGGGATGGAGGCATTGTTTCGCCGCTTGAACCCGGCTCATCCCGAGCCCTGAGTGGGCCTTAATGAAGAGAGGCATCCGGCCCGGAGGAACGGCTCGAGCTGCTTCTCTCCGCTGACTTGCAGAGGAGCAATCTGTCAGAGAAGCATTGAGTGAAATTACTCGCTGTGTAGCGGCGCACAGTGTATGTGTGTGTGCGTGTGCGTGACCAGTGGAAGGAAGTGTATTGACAAGCCAATTACACTGTGGCCTCCCGGCTGCTTTCATTTCCAAACCTGAAGCCTTTGTTAGGTCTCACTGAGAAAAGAGAGAACGAGAGAGAATGTCTCACTCACATTCTGTTATGACACCCTGAAATTGTGAGTGACATTAACCCTAAATTTACACTCCTTTTCTTGTAGTTTGTCTCCCGTGGGTGTGTAGTGACCACTACTATATTTAGTTCCAGTTAGAAACAGTAGTGTATTCTAGGCATGTAAGGATTCACCCAATTCACGATTTGATTAAATTCAAGTCACGAGATTGGGTTCATGATTAGATTTTACCACGATATTTGAAAAAAAAAAATTCCTTTTGTTAAAAAAAAAAGTATATATACATATATATATATATATATATATATATATATATATATATATATATAAACACACACACACACTTTT
>JAQQZX010000007.1:23684855-23697852 GCA_030068355.1 Notoglanidium maculatum | reverse complement strand
ATATATATATATATATATATATATATATATATACACAAACACAAACTTTTGCTTCATTTTTGTAATAACCAACAATAATTATTTGCATTCTTTTGTAAAGATTGGAGTAAAATATAATAGCTTATCAACTAAAATATTCCTTTTATTAAAAAAGTTAATAGCAAGCTTTTCTTAAAAATTTAAAAAGCTTAAACATAAAACGTCTCTCCTTCATTTGCTTCTCTTTTCTTTTTCATTTCATTTCTTTCTCTTCTTTCGGCAGTATGTAAAAAGTGAGCTCCATTTATCGATGCAGGATACATCATTACATGCCTAGTACATACTGCAGATCTTCTAAAGCTAACTTAAAGCACGCACTCTGCTTCCTACTAGCCTCATCCTCCTATGAGATTAGCATATAAGCGAGTTAACTGTGCTCGCTACATGCACTCACTACAGGCTCACAGCGAGCTGCTCAGCTACTTCCTTCGAAGCTTCATTTTTCTTCATAACGTCTCTACATACTTAATTCACATAGAAAAAAAACTTGCGTCTCTGCGCTGCGCACGTGTCTATATGCCGAAATGAAGCGAGTGCTTGCCATATTGCTGGCTTGTTTTTTTTCCCTATTTGACGAAACATTGCTGGAATTAATTCATTTCCAATCAGCATTTTTTCAGGTTAAACCTAAATCTAGCAAATTGTGGAAAATGATACCTTGCCAGATAGAGAAGCAGAGATATTCTGATTAGACAGGCGCAGTGAACCAATGGCGTGACGGGTGGGCGGATCCCCTGGCACAGGAAGTGGGGTTCCTCCAGGTGAGGTCGCACGCTTCAAATGGATCAGTGATGCATGACGACTGAATGCACACTGATACCACGATTACAGACAATCCCACACACACACACACACACACACACACACACACACACACATGCTCACAGCTCATTAACACCAACCTGGAGCAGGCAAGCTGAAATTTGACAGATTTAAACAGAAAGAATAACACACCCTCTCTTGTTGGATCTTTATCCTATTATTATTGTATATTTTTTTATTAGTTTTTCTCCAACCCTATAACCATGCACTAGCGGCCGTTGACTGTTGGACGAGTCACACTTCCTTTCCTCACCCCACCAAATGACATCCTTTAAGTGCTCGTCTCTTGTTCTACTCTCTTTCAAAAGACTGTTTTGTCAGCCTCTTTTGTCCTCGCTTGACGTGTGACATATACTGTAGAAAGCACACAGCGCGGTGTTTTTTGCTCACAGACATTTTCTTTTTGTATCTAAATTCAGCTCGGAGAATTGAGAGGCATTGAGAGGAGGGATAACAATGTTGTCACCACAACAAGCATGAATTAAATCATTTCTGTCACCAGCTCAGTAACAGATATGATCATGGGCTCAGTAATCCCGCCATCAGTGGAAAAGTGTGTGTTTGATTTGACGAGCGAGGGTTATAAAGCACTTTTCAGTTTCTTCTCAGCTCAGAAGCCACTGTAGATACCAACAACATTAGTAGGCAGTTAGTATTTATCCTAACTGCAAAGCACAGGTTTAGAGTAATCGGTGGTAAATTGTTGAGGTGTAAGAGGAATAAAACACTCAGGGATGTGCAGTAAGAAAATAATCAACTTCAGGTGGTAACAGGAAGTCCTCCATCACGCCACAGTGTCATGCCTCAGTATTGTACGACGACAGCACAAACCGCAGCCTTACCGCAAGAAACTGTAACGCAACATGGTGTAATCAGATATTAAAATAATCCCTCAGATTACTCACAGTTTATGACATCATGTTAGTATTTTAATTGTTTGATTTCTTTCTTTCAAAATGAAAGTTGACAGCTTGTGTTGTAGGGGTTGATTTATGTTAAGATTAAACTCGTTTAGCCTTTAGGAGAAATTGCAGAATGGCTAACGTTAAGTCTGTGCCAATTATCGGGAACGCGATTCCCTCCCTCTCTCTCTTTCTCTTTTGTTTACTGTGCAGTCTAAAGGTCAGTCAAATCTTTGACTCATGTGGCTCAGGTTCAGCTCATTGCCAGGGTTAAATCCATTATCTGAATGAAGGAACGAGTGGAAAGCATGGGGAATGTAGATATACGACGATCCCAGCATTGAGCTGACCCATCACTACACTATAAATAGAGAGAACGCAGGCCTCAGGCCTCAGCCATGGCATTGCTGCCTGCTCCAGAGCAAAACAAGCATTCACACACACACACACACTTTCAAAAGTCTGGAACCGCCAGTACACACACACATACACACTTCAACATGAATAGACTCATCCCACACCTTTCGTGCACTTGATTGTTCTTCACACACAAGCGTGATAGCGGAGGCCCAGCTGCTCGCATTGTTCCAACTTGCCAAGCCTCATTAATGCTGAGAGCGATAAGCTGCGAAGGACGAATAGTACTCCTCCTGCAGCAGTGAGAAGAAAAGGTATGCTCTCCGCTCGCTCCGTCTTTCCCTCCTCCCTCTGCCGTTCTCAGCTTTGTTTTGCAACAATCACTGCTATCAGAAAGCTTCATGTCTAATTGCTATCAACAGCTTTACTGTAGTTGTTGACAAAACAACAACTGTCTGGCGAAAAAAAAGAACACGTGTAATTCTCGACAAGCTTGTTAGGTCGATTGGCCTCTTTCTCTCGCTTGTTTACTTTTTGTTTTAAAAGAAGGAAATAACTTCTTTTTTAGTCTTGAGTTCAAGTGTTTCCTAGGTTTTAATCCTGGTTTTAAAGAACAAGCACCTGAGATCTAAAGCGAGCACGTTTCTAAATGCCACTTTCACTCTGCTCAGCTTTTTCAGGTATATTTATGCATCTCAGAAAAAAAATTATCTTTCAAGCATGAATATAAATGACAAATATGGCAATAATAATAATAATAATAATAATAATAATAATAATCGCATCATGGATAAATAAAAAGTCAAAATCTTCTAAAATCTTCTTATTCACAAAAAAACAAAGAGAAGTGTGAAGAAAATTTGGGATCGAACGTGTTGAGCGGACACGCAGCATAAACTAAGCCTATTATTAAAGACATGAAATCTAAGAAACTGATGGAAGGAGTCCTTGGTATCTGAACTTTTAGCAATCAGAGGTAAAGCTGCATGTATAATAAACCTCAAGTATTTTATTTCCAACATATTTAATAATGATGCTACCATCAAGCTCTTCTAAAAGCAGTCCAGTTCTTAAACAATTACAGAATAGGAAGATCCCTTAACCTGAACCATCCACCTTTCTGAAATGCTTATTGTCATCCTAACTCCCTTCTCCTACAGGAAAACTATGGGTCTGGAAACCTGTAAAAATAAGGCAAGTGAACTGCACATGGAAGGTGTTAAGTTGGTAGGGCTGGACCGGTGTGCGAGTAATTTAGCGCACGCTCGTTACTTAGCATACAGCTGGTTCTCTACTCGCTAAGTGCCGAGGGCTTGGCTCGGCGCCACCACATTCTTTTGTGACTGTACATACCTGGAGCTGAAGAGGATTGAGTCCTGACGCGGCGGCAGCTGCCATTGTGGAAGGAATGAACTGCACCGGGTAGTTATCACCTGTTGAAGGAAAAGCACAGGGTGGTGGGTGGAGGTGGAGGTGGAGGGGACACACACACACAATACGCACAGGTTGAGACAATGAACGGCTGAGGCAAGTGCCAACACAGTTCCTGTGGGCTTGCCTGCACCCAGCCTCGGCACCCGGCCCAAACATCTGCTCTCACAAAAGAGTCAGCTGGCTACAGACACGTGGGATTTACTCGAGAATGTCTTTCAATTTCAATCCATCTTGTTCTTTATTTTTTTTCATCTGTCTCTCTTTCTCTGTTTCTCAACTTGTGTTTATAATACTCTTTGTTCAGTTGCTTGAGAATATCTGGTAGTTTTTGTTGATACTTGTATACAGATCATGTCTACTCAAGCACTTGACATGACTTTAGGCATGTTCCTGTATTGTTCTCCATGTCACGGTGTGTTTTTGTTAGCATGAGTTCTGGTACGGTGGGAAAGACACTTTCTCACAAAGCTAAATTCAAAGCAGAACATTAAAAATAATAAAGACGCATTCCCCAGTCAAGGGTTTAGGTGTCTGAACCTGAGCCGGATAGTCAGGCATTTGAAAAAGTGAGTGTTAATTGCGCACAATGTGTTTTACTTTATGGCTGGTGTACATACGTATCCCCTTCTCTGGCTCACGATGAAGTCTGCTGGAGATTTGAAGATTGAAGCGTGCCTATAGAAGGAAATTGGCTCTGGTTCAGACCCCACTTCTGCCTGTCACTTCTTCTCACTAACATATGGTGCCATTAAAGCCACAGGCATGGAGGTAAATGTATATGCACTCGCCCTCACTCGCTCGCTCACTTTTCAATCTTGTCCAGCGCAGCACATTGTGATACAGCCAGGAAATTCAATCCCAGCCTGTGGTCGAGGAGAATAAAGCATGCAATTGAAGTGATTTCAAATAGTGCCATTAGAGGGGTAGAGTGGGCGTCATTACTGTCTGAGCTAGTGCTAGCTCACTTTCTCTCTAGCTCTCCTTTTCGCTCCTTCATTTTCCCCAGGGTGGATGTCAGGGGCCTGAGATGTCATGTGAGTCCCTGGCAGTTCGGGTGCCAACTAAAGATGTGGAGCCAGAGTTGGATGCTGAGAGATGTAGGGATATTTGTGTGCGGCTGCTGGACACGCCAGTCACCTTGGCAAGCTGCCAGAATGCTGTCTGTCTGTCTGCCTGGGAAAGGGAATCTGGTTTTATATACCACTCCCTTCTTGTCTCCAAGCCATTTCCGTCACTCTCAGGCTACCACCTGGCCATTGGGGTGCCAACATAGGCTCCAGCACAGGGTTCCTTAGTGGGAGCTTCTTATGTCACCCTGGGGGCTTAAATGGACACCTCTACCCCGGCAGTTCTTAAGGGCTGGAAAGGTTCAGTACCAGAGTGCTGCCATAACAGGACAACAACAAGGCAAGTAGATCTAATGATATTACGGGGAAAGAATGACTTGCTTTTCACATCCCAACCAGAGTACCCTTGTAATTCCCCTGTTGATAATATCAAATCAAGTTTCCTTAAAATCCACCAAGCATAAAAGGAAAACTGTTCCTGCTCAAGTCACAATACTCCATTGTCATCTCTTTGTAGAGGTAAAAAGGTTGAATGATGGTCTCATAAAGGCACTGCTAAAGAGTTGTGCTGTGGATTTTGTTTCAGTCAGATATCACTCCAGCTTGGCACAGAGCCTTGGTGAAGTGGATTACCCAAAGACACAACTGCCATGGCCTCCAGGAGGAGAAAGAGCTGCTGCTTCACATTTTTCCAAGATACCAAGAACCATGCAAGGTGAGTAGACCTTCTGAACAGTTCTCTCAGAGAGTTTTTGGTTTTGCTAAAAGGTATTTATAATGAGAAGCAGCACAGTGGTGCAGTGATTAGCACCGTCACCTCACAGCAAGAAGGTTCTGGGCTGACGGTTTCCTCCCAAAGTCCAAAGACATGCAGATTAGCTCAACTGGCTACCCTAAATTGCCCACAGGTGTGCATGGTTGTTCATTTCTGTGTTAGCCCTGTGATAGATTGGCGACTTGCCCAGGGTGCACCCCACCTCTCACCCAAAGTCAGCTAGGATTGGCTCCAGCTTCCATGACGGATAAGCGGTATATATAATGGATGGATAGATTTATAAAGAGCTCAATTATTCTTGCTTGTTCAGGCAAGGTTTATGTAAAAACTAGGGCTGCAGAGTATAAAACTGATATTACCAGTTAAAACAAATACAAGGAAAATCAATTAACGATCCACAGAAACACAAGTTAGGAGCTTGAATTTCTGATGCTATAATCCTCTTGGTAGCCATGTCCATATTCCCAGCTGGGTCTCTCTCAGCCATTGTACCCTGGCCACAATCTGAGGACTTCATGAGGAAAATCTGCATCTCAGATAGCAGTACTGGTGCTGTCTTTATGTCTACTCGCAGCAGTGTCACCCCTGTTCTCCACTCGTCTCTATGAGTAAAGGATGAGTAAAAATGCCCAGGTCATTAGGCACAGTCGGAAAAAAAGTGAAGCACTGGAGCTTCACAGCTGGGTTGGAGGTCATCAGCACGTCATCAGCACTGGACCTTCGCTGAGTCCTCAATGCTGCGCTGAATGCTCCTCACATGGAGAAGCAGAAACATCAGCAGGAGCTTTGCATTAGCCTCATAGGATCACATTATCCTGTGGCGAGCCATGTTGGGTGTCAACGATGTGGGTTACTTTCTAGACTTTCCTACTCTGTACTGCTTTATAAACTTATGAATAATGCAGGTGCTCTATGCACACAAAAGATTTCATTATAGCTGCTGTTATTTGGAGTGGGGCAAAAAAAAATTACATGCAGTGTCAAACATATTAAAAAATCAAACGGGGAAAAGAATCCCCTCAGGCTCTTTGTTCAGCCTGTCATGCCTCTTTAGTTTCAAAATAGCTGAATTTCTTTTTCATCGTTCACCTTTATAGTTAATTTATTAGACGGTTTACCACACCTTATAATATTCTGCCTTTCACTTGCTGTCTACCAATCCTTTTATCCCAACTCTGATCTCTTTACTGTAATTTTTTTTTCCTTTTGATGTGATGTTCACAACAAATGTGTTTTTCGCAGCATCTATTACAGGTCAAATTAGACATCGCCTTCTGATGGCCAACCTGCACTGATATAAATTTCTTTTTTCTGAATTTGCCTTCTCAATCTTTTTTTTTTATCTTCATTTCCATTTCCATGGTATTCCTCCAGGTCCACAGATATAACTATAGGCAGTTCAGCATGGAAAAAAATCAGGGGAAAGTCCTTGCCTCAGCATTTTACTCGTTTCACTGGCTGAATAGTCAATAGTCAACGGAAGACAGGAGAGAAAAAACAGGACAGGGGAGAGAGAGAGAGAGAGAGAGAGAGAGAGAGACAGAGAGAGAGAAATGAAACAATATAGGCCAGACCTTTGATAGAGAACAATGAGGGATTGGGTGGAGGCTTAGCGGCCTGGCAGGGAGTCAGTGTGCATGTTGTAGCAATTTCCTGCAAATTTGTTTTCAGATTTGGAATGCTTGCGTGAGGAGCAATTCTCTTTTTCACAAAAGGTGCAGGAGAACATGCCAGGACAGGTAGGAGACGCAAAGCTCCCAGAGGCTGTGCACGCTGCAGGGGAAACAGTACACTTGAGAGCAGGTTACCGTTCTCTATCCACTTCATTCCTTGGAGCATTCCTTATAGAACTTTTGGTCTGTAGGAGAAGATCATGAGAAACGACTCCAGTGTGCCTTGACAATAATTAAGCTCAAAGTATAGATCCAGGCTGAATCTACATTCACCCATGAACATTTTAAAATGCTGTTAATTTGGATAGCAGATTCCTGGACAGTGAAATGGAGGCATCTTTTAATGCTGAAGTACTGATTACATTCCAGCCCGCATAGGTCCGATATGCACGATTTTCCCAATTCTGTGGTGCTGGGAAAGTTGCAGAGAGGTAGTATAGATACACCCATATATATTGTATATATGTATATATCAAAGGAGCTTCAAAGGAACCTTAGGAACTTCCTGTTCCTCACTGATGAGGTCTGTCAGTGAATATACTTCCTCTCTTTGGATGGCCTCAGAAGAATTTTGGCCTCGCTCCAACCATCATCTTCTATCACTAAACCTGGCTTGTTGCATCACTGTCTGGCATGGCAGATGCTCTCGTTGCAACCTCAAGGCTCTCCAGAGAGTGGTGAGAACAGCAACGCACATCACAGTCTCCAAACTCACAGCCTTAAAGGACATCTACCGATCGTGATGCCCAAACAAGGCTTTCCAAATTACAACAGACTGCAGACTCATTTTCCTGGCGGCCATCTGGCAGGTGGCAGTGGAGCATCCATTACTAACAAGCAGGACTGTTTTTACCTTTAGTAAACGTACTGATTTTTTCCTGAAGAATTAGTGTGACACAAACACAAACCAGAGTTTTCATGCCCCTGAAATAAGGTTTGAAAATGTTTTAGTTTGAAAACTCCGGAGTTGCATTTTAGTGTGGCAGGCCAGAAATGTAGACTTTTGGAAACAACGATGCAGACATCCATGTTTGCTTCCTGATTGGGTCTTATAAGTCATGACATATCCGTCATTGATTTCTCACACTCCTTTCACATGAAAACAAACAGCATCAGCCTCGACTACCAGTGGCGAATGCAGCATGAATAACAAATTACAAGTGTTGCTGACCTTGTTAAACTCTGCACTTTATAATGCTACAACTGCCTACATACGCAGGAGGTGAGCTATTATTCGAGCGATCTGTAACTAAGCAATCAAATGCAGAGTAGACAACCTGCTTCCTGTTTATTTCTGCGCACGCAGGTCCAGTGTACGGGAATGGTCACGTGATATGCGTTTCAGGCGTGTTAGTATGGACGCAGATTATTTCTGATTCGGCGCTAAAGTGCTCATCTAGACAAACAGTTTTTGTTTTAAAACAAAAACGTATTAATGTGGACAAAGCTTTTAGTTTATTATTGCTAGTAGTTTTCCTAGGATGGTCCCTTTCCTTCCATGCATGGGGTAAAGGAACATCAATACATTGTATATACATACAGTCATCTCACTGAATGGACTAATGTCTTTTGTGGAAAACATGACATGTTTCAGACATTTTCCCTGTTAATCTGCTGCTCTAATTGTTTGAATGTAAAATTTGCAATTTTTTTGGCCATAAATCTTCAGATCTTCGGTGGCATTGCTAATAAATGTCTGTCTGACTGTCACCTGTCAGCTTGTATTTCAGCTTGTAGCTTTTATTTCGCATCACTGAACTCAAGACTCTCTCCGTTTTTCTTGACAGGTCAAGGAAAGGTCAAAACAGGACTTTTGCAAACAATTCTGCACATGCACAGTTGTAACGATGCACAGAGAAAGACAATAAAGAGGCAGATGAAGAGAGGGAGCGCCTACCTGGCTTGTAGGACATGCTTGGGGGGAAGAGGAAGCCCTGCTGGGCGGCGGCGGCGGCAGCCAGAGTGCGCTGGTCGTGTGGAAAAATGGGGATCATGAGAGGAGGCATGTGACCCTGGACCTGCTGAACACAGAGAGAAAAGAGATCACACGAGGGCCTAACGCTGTCTGACAGCCGACGGAACCCCCTGCCTTGTTCACCACTTCAGCTTCACAATACTTGCACCTAATACCCACCACTCACATGTAAAGACTTGGACATGGACACACACACACACACACAAAGCCACACAAGATAAATGAGTTAAACAGCACTGGCTTCACGTCCTCTATTTAATCTACTAAAGTGGAAAAGGCCAGATTCATTGTGAAATTTTCCTACGGAGGGAGTGTCATATATTTTTTCCTCCTTTTATAGGCCAGACTTTACTCGTAAAGTGTTAAGGTTGAAGCGTGGGAATCTGGGAGGCTTAGTGCACCTTGGGGGGGAAATGACAAACTGTCACGACTGCAACTTCCTAAAGCAAAGCAGTCTTTGCAGACGCGTAAGTGAGGTTGTCCGTGGCTAAAGCGCACCCTCAGGACGAGATCATTCACTCAGGCTCATTGTATAATATTGAAAGATCATTTATATAGACAATAAAAGTGCAGACATTTCATAAATTAAAAAAAAAACATTGAAAAAAAAACCACAGCTGTGTTTTAGCACTGAAGCTGAAAAGCATGGAAGCGCCTGTCCTGTCATGTGACTCGACACTGGCCCATTAACCATCAGGATGTCATCTCCATTCTGTTATTAACCTTCAACATCTTCATCCTCGACTTTGCTCTAACCTGCCATCGCATGCTACATCAGGACGCACTGAGATCGCTGTGGGATTGCTGTGTGTGTGTGCGTGTGCGCACGTATTAATATTCCATGCGGGACAAAGAGTGAGAGGAAAAACAGACCCAGGCGAAGCGAGACAAAGAGAAAGAAAGCTGGTATGTTTTGGGAACAAGCCACAGCAGCTTAGAAACCCATATGTTTGCAGAGCATTGGCTGGACCCAATCTAGCTGTCATCCCCTGCTTCCTGAATATGCATGATAAGCTGCAGTCCTGCTACCGTGGGCCTGCGAGACTTAACGCCCAGCCGGGCAGGCCCACCTCGAGGGGATCCGACCGGAGAACGGGGTTAATAAAGGTCGGCCCCACCAAAATAAACATGTTACGAAGCGTTTCGCCGTCCAAGCCTCTTTAAAATCAACTCGCAATAAAATCGGCTCTGGGTGCAATTACTGCCGCAGCATTGGGGCATGAAATCAACCTGCTCCGTGCCGCCGCCACCACGTTTTTTTCCCCAAACCATTCTCGCTGAGGTTTGCGTGCGATAGCAACTTTTTTTTCCTGCTCCTGTTCCTGTTCCTTCCCCCAGCTGAAGCTTGGTTTAACAGCCCCATTCCCCATTCCCTTGCTGATTAACAAGTGTTTAGGTCCATGATATTGATCTCGGAGAATGAGATTTCTACTAAGCAAAAAATAAATAAATAAATTACACTTTCCTGGTTGCTTTTAAAGTCTGGAGCTGCAGATCTATCATTGTGCTGGAGTTAGATACCTGTTGGTTAAATGGTTTTCTGGTTCATCAGGTGTAAAAAAAAAAAGAAAAAGACTTTTTTCTTTATTAAAAATGAGCTGAATGAGAAAGGAAAGAGAAACAGGTCAGTGTAAATGACCTCACAAGTCAGTGTTAAAAGCCAACTTTTCCTGCAGATGCTCACTATACAGTATGTGCTAAATGTTTTCCTTTTTGTGGTACAGTGCATACGAAGTACGTCTTAGATTCCATCATGCAGCCTCCTGTCGAAGGTTATTAACACTCACATAAGCACATAATCACCTCTATTTCACCTTTATTTCTATCACTGTTAAAAAAAAAAAAAGAAAAGTATTCAACATCTGCCCTCAAAGTGGAACCAACTTTTCTGTGTAACTATTCTCCAACATGTCACCTCACATCAGAAGTCAAAAGTCAACTCGACATTCCGGCTTTTGCCACAGAAACACCTGATCCTGGAAAAAAACGATTTGCGGAGCGTTTACTACAAAAATCTGCGGCATGGTTTTAAATTCTAAAGATACACATCGCAATGAGAAAAGAATAAAAAGGCATGACAGCAAGGGAAACATAAACGGATAAAAAGAGAAGATAAACTGCCCTCCGTTTGATCGCTTGTGATTTGCAGTAATGAGGTCTTTACATTAAACTTTAATTTACACACGGCACATCAGTGAGTGGCAAATCAAATCAGGGGCTTCAAAATAGCGGGCTAATAGAGGAGGTTAGCTTTGAGGGTTGTCAATTAATGAATGCCGAGTGAGCTGAGCAGACAATGCTGGTATAGATTTAAAGATTATCGTTGGCAATTTGCTTTGACTGCTGATAGACAGAGAATGGAATTAAGTGCCTGCACTCAGACAGGCTGATTTTGATAAATTGCATATCGCGTCGCATTTAGAGAGTTGCTATTATATCTCCGTGAATCTGTCTGTGGTGGCACTCTTGCTCTTTGTGTGATTCATCTCTCCTCCTGACTGCTTCCTGTCTTCCATCTCTCTCTCTCTCTCTCTCTGAAACAGCCACCTCGTGGTGGACCGGCGAAGACACTCGAGTCATCTGACTGTTGAAGTGCAGGAGCGAGCAGACGCGAGAGACGAGCCGGACACGCTCCCGTCGTAACCCTGCTCCTGCTCCTGCTCGGCTTTTGTTTCTCAGCCCATCAAGAGTGCCGGGTTCTGCTCGTTCTTGCCATCTGCCCCGAAGCTTCATTAAAGATACATGAAGGAGCCCTCGCTGCGACTTATGAGGAACAGGTGCTATTGTTTGTCCCTGAAGAGGATGTAACTCGCACTAGTTGGGGAAGAACATCTGTGGCAATCATTTGAGATAAAGACGTGTGTGTGTGTGTGTGTGTGTGTGTGTGTGTTTGGACCATCTATACATGCACAGGAAGAAATAAGAGGAGAATTATTGTTTTATTTTACACAACAGTATGAACGTAGAAGATAATATAAACAGTCATTCCCTTATCAGCCTCTCTTTTACCGTTTTTAACCGAGAAATCATTTGAAAAATCAAAATTGAAAAAAAAAAAACCCAACACCTCCTCAGAATTCAATAGCGCTGTGGTTCTGTCACAAAAATGGCTGTACTCGAATTTCCGAACGAATTTTGCAAGATATTAAACGGGCCGACTCGGCCTTCTCAGAATCCTACACTATTTTCAATGTCATCGATTTTCCGAAAACAATCCGGTGACATCCTAAGCTGTGGATCTTAAATTGTAACGTGAAATTGAAGCCATTTTGTCAAAGAATCTATATTTTAAACTCCTTCGACCGATCCGTTCCATGTTCGTTTGTTTATCCCGTATGTAATGGACCAGAACCGGCCCCGGGCGTCTCGCGGGCGGCCGCGAAGGAAGGAAAAGACAAGGCATGTTTTGTTCAAAGCTTCCACGTATGACATGTAAATGAGGAAAAAGTTCCAGCTGGGGTTGAAAGGGATCACTAACGGTGAATTTGCGAAGCTTTTACTGAACAGAGAGCTAGCAGGTAGCGGTCACATGCTTTCAAAACGAAAACAACGCACTGGAGTCTCAGAAAAGGTGAGCCGGCAAAGCCATTGAGGTAGTTAGCGTACTGTAAAAAAAAGAAACTGTTTTCTGTTTCAACACAGAATTCACGTTTCATGCTATATGTTGAATGCCCCCCACACCCCCCACACACACCCAAAAAAAAGAGATGTGGATTGGGGGGAAAAAAAGCTTTGAGTAAATAGGAAGGTATGGATTAATCAATGTTGTTAGTGGAACTGTTGACATCAGCACTTAGGTTCAGTAATGGTTTACAACAGAGGCTAATCCTAAGGTCAGGGAACACGGGTCAAGCCTGCGATACTGCCGAGGCGGGTTGTGTGTGTGTGTGTGTGTGTGTGTGTGTGTGTGTGTGTGTGCGCGTGTGTGTGTGTGGGCAGGCTTGTCATTCTGA
>JAQQZX010000007.1:23646582-23674897 GCA_030068355.1 Notoglanidium maculatum | reverse complement strand
CCTCTCTCCCACTCCTTCTCTCCCTCTCTCTCTCACTCCCTCTCTCCCTCTCTCCCTCCCTCTCTCCCACTCCCTCTCTCTCCCTCTCTCTCACTCCCTCTCTCCCTCTCTCTCCCTCTCTCTCTCTCTCCCTCTCTCTGACTCTCCCACTCCCTCTCTCCCTCTCTCTCTCACTCCCTCTCTCCCACTCCTTCTCTCCCTCTCTCTCTCACTCCCTCTCTCCCTCTCTCCATCCCTCTCTCCCACTCCCTCTCTCTCCCTCTCTCTTTCTCTCTCTCTCTCTCTCTCTCCCCCTCTCTCTCTCACACACACCTTTAAGAGCAGCTCACTTGTTTTCAGCTGTAATGAACTCAGAGCTGGTCTATATTAACAGCACTGCACATTTTAAAGAGCAGCGTCTAATAAAAACAGAGTTACAGTGAACTGCATTAGTGAGCATCCTCCTCCTCCTCCTCCTCCCCTCTCATCATCCTTCTCTTGTCTTTTCCCTCTTTTACATCTCTCTATATAAACCTTAAACTTAAATATAAAAATCTATCCATCCATTACATATTAATAAATCATTGTTATAATTGCTGTAGTTGAACTGAACTGTTATTATGAATTGCTCAAATGTCTTTATTATGTATTTTGCAAAATTCATAACACCTTAAATTACCAGCAGCACAAAATCATGCACTTATTCACTTATTTTTGTTTGTTTAACATGGAATAATATTATCTAACAGTGCACGTCTTCACCAGCCTCCCTCATATAAACGTGACCTGATATCCGTGAACATTGTACGAGTGTACATTATCAACATATGACATTAATATGACCTTGTAACCTGATTATTATATGATTATAATAAGTTATAAGGTGAATTTACATATTTTTGAATGCTATGAACTAAGTACTATTGATACATGATGTTTATTCATTAATAGAATTATCAAAGTGATGAAATAGAACTTATGTTTTCAGAACATTTCTATAATTATGGTTATTTTGCTTTAGGAATGCAGCACTGTTTCATGGGTTCTTTTATATATTTACCAGGAATATTCTGGAAAAGGCGATGGTTTTATGTTAATAAATAATACGTTTTATGTCATTTAATGACGTCGGATTTCCCATTATTTATTTATTTTTTATTAAAAATTGTTTTTAATCCATGGGGAAGTGCACAGGGTTGTTATTACACCATGGCACACACTTTGTCACCCTTTTACGTGTGTGTGTGTGTGTGTGTGTGTGTGTGTGTGTGTGCCTGTCCCCTCTTGGTCAGTTCAGGCTGGTGACACAGAGTCCTTTTCTCCAGGGAAAGTGCACTTGAAAGAGTTTCACTGTCTCCCTTTAAATCCCGCCACTCGACTCGGGGCCACGCAAATCGAACACGCGTTTCGCTTTTCTGGCCCGACACATAAGAGCAGGAAGTGCGTGGAAAAAAAAGGAAAACACAGAGGAAGGAGGTGGGAGTGAGAGAAGATCTAAACCACTGTACGCTTCTACAAAGCCTCTCAAGGCCGAAGCGAGCTGTACTGAGTTTTATTTTGTATTTTTTGCGAGGAGGGGAACGCCTCGGATTTCGTTTGAACTGAGAGGCAGACGTGAAGAGAGACGTAACCTGAACTACGCTAACGGCTACTGACACGCGTCAAGGATCTCTGACACACCGCCAAATAAAGAGTGAGACGTGAAATACGGAGAGCAAAGAACGTGTGTGAAGAGTGACTGATGGACGAGAGCACTCTCTCTCTCTCTCTCTCTCTCTCAGACTGCCCCCCCTCTCTCCATCACTCTGTTTCTATCTCTCTCTGCAGACTGACTGATCGACGGACAGCATTGTGCATAAGGTTTTGTGCTGGAAGAGAAAAAGGGAAGAGATGGAGAGGTGGGGAAAGCAGTACCTGTCTCCACTGAGTGAGAGAGTGAGGAGGAGAGGCGCTTCTCCTAAGCTTCTCCTGGCACAGCTAACACCCTTAGCGCCCTTGGCTTTCTTGTGTGTGTGTGTGTGTGTGTGTGTGTGTGTGTGTGGGTGGGACGGTGAAGACCTTGACCGCTGCCACCGACCAGCTTGTGTATGTCAGAGCGGGTGGTCCACTAACCTTGCTCAAAGGAACAACGCATACCACACACACACACACACACACACACACACACACACACACACACACACACACACACACGCACGCACACACGCACACACGCACACACGCACACACTGGCACCCTTGTTGTTCTTTTTATCCTCTCGGAATCTCTGTAACTGCTGCTTGTGTACATACTTTAAACTCAATCCTTACTTAATACACCTAATAATTACTCCAACTGATATCATTACACTTCTCGTGTGTGTGTGTGCGTGTGTGTGTGTGTGTGTGTGTGTGTGATTACCACAAACAAGAATTTCAACTTGCCCATAAAGTCAGTCTAGCTGTTAAATTTCAACAATAAATATTTACATGAATTCTAGAAAGCTAAAGTATTTCTTAGATCTGGAATGACTTTTTTTCAAAGAGGTGAATTTTGTACTTTTTACTGTGGAAAGTTGAATAAAAATCCATGAGAACAATTTTGGGAAGATTTTCTTGCATGTCTGTTTCATTTCAGCACCGACTCTGGAACTCCGCAGCCCAAATGTGTGTTTCACGTTCACGCAACCTATCCAATTCTCACCAAAATCTAATCACCTGCACTTAGACTTCCTCTATTGTGAGTTTTTTCAGAGCAGGAAAATGTTTAGAGTCAAAAGTATTCCTTTATTATAATAATAATAATATAAAAAATCAGCACTCGGTGTAGAAGAAGAGCAAAAGCCCTCTTTCAGGAGCTCCTGTCACATCACTGCGCATTTCGAAGGTATTTACGAAGCCTCAGGGTGTGCTTCAGCGATGAAAAAAAAAGGCAAGCAAACAACAAACACAGCTAGGTGTTATTCAGCTCCGTCACACTCTTTCTCTTCCTGTCATTTTCTTCGTTAATTGGCAAGTGCTAATTATTAGCTGATATTTATGCAACCAGCTCGGCTGCTTGAGCCTAATTACCGATGAGTGTTATGGTGAAGGACAGAGAGTAGAAGAGATCCGACACCAAAAGCCTACTTTAGCGTAATTCTGGAAACACTTGGCTATAAGTGACAGATACACGTCTATGATATTGTACGTGCATACGCATACACACACACACGCACGCATACGTGCACACGAAGCCGAAAAGGAAACACACTGACCTGAATCTGCTGCTGAAGGAGATTGATTTTGTGCTGCTGCTGAAGAAGTTGCTGCTGCTGTCGGGCGATCTGTGGAGCACAAGCGTTTCTCGATTATTGCTCTCGCAAAGCACAATTCGCAACGATCGCCCGTGACATCTTTAATCCTCCAACAGTCTGATCTAATTCCGTAGATTTAATTTAAAAGGCACTACAGTTCAAAAAATCAAACCTGGATATAATTAGTCTTTGCAAGCTGATTGCTCGTATTGCTCGGTAATATCCTGTTAAATATAGACAGGAATGAACATTCTGCATTTTACGAACGCCGATCATCCAGGAGCCGAGATTTTTTGCTTATGAACATAAATATTTTTTTGGAAATACAAACATGTAATTATAGTATAAAATAATAGAACATTCATTCATTGGTATGTGTTTCAGGAAACAAACGTTTCAGCGATATATGACATGGCTGTAAAGTGGGCGGAGCTAAAACCTTCAAAGTCAAAGAAATAGGTTTCCGATAACGCAGTTGTCACAAACGAACAAAGCGTTCTTTATACATATTATTGTTGTTATTTACATTTGTATCTAAAACTCACATTAATATCTGTCATGTGATTTTTGCACTGGAGCTACAGCGCTAATGTAGCTAACGGGTTGGCCGTGTAGATTTCGGAACTTTTTCGAATCTGAAGAACGTTTTATTCTGGTCAGTTAGTGGTGGGCGGGGCTATGTTTCCTCGACGTGATGTCAATCCTACCAAAGCACTAATCAGAAATTGTTATTTGCTTAGAAATACACTAATACACTAATACACCGTGCACCGTTTATGACTCGAGGCTGTAGAAACAACATCTCGGCTGCCGTTCTTTCACGCTTTAACGGACGCCACCATTAATCGAGCAACAAAGAAGCCTTTCTGTGGTTTCTGGTGCTATAAATAAAGATCCAGTGCCGGGAAATGACAGATCTTTAGTATCACAAACAATCTGATACCAAACAATCCGTAACCTCAAAGCTTAGACATGTGTGTAAGAAGTGGCGACGCGATCGGCATGTTTACGCAACAAAGGCGTGGCTGGCCCGGCTTTGTGAGTGGGCGGGGCTTACCAGAGCACCTGCACCCCCCTAAGGTATCGCTCTCTTCCTCCCTCCGTCCCTCCTCCTCTCTTTTCCCTCTCCCAACTCCTCATGAGCTGCCGCGCCTCGCTGAGCCTGACAGCCTAGTTTTAAGTGTCATTTAATTTTCATTTTCAAATATAATTACAAAGTGTTCACTGTAAGATATCACTCGTCTGCAAATGTGTCAGGATTAATTTGTGCCGGCTCCTTCACGAGTGTCAACAGTTAATTACTGTGTCGTGTCTGGATGGCTAAATGACATTCTAACTTCGGGCGGGTAGCCTCCTCCCTCCCTCTCTAGCTCTCACTATATATCTCTCTCTCCATTTCCCTCTCTACTCAGCTCCCATCCCTCCGCCCATAACTGCCATTTTCCTTCCCCCCTTAATGAAAAGGAAACATCCTGGTACACACCAGCGTGACAGTAAATATAATCCCAATATACCAAAATCACAGAAGCATACAATGCGGCTCCCGATTCCCATAAACTTTAAGTACCGTCTGAATCTTCCGACACATCTATCCGAGATGAGGCCATCTATCTATCCGAAGCGCAGGCAGACGATTTGACATCCAGATATGCCTATTAATCTATGTAATGTATTGAATAGGATTTCTGTGGGCTAATTATTATGAAAAAAAAATTAAGGAGTTGGGAATGGATCCTTTCCCTCGACGCTGCCTCTGTCATTAAAGCAGTTCATGAGCTGTGTTAATCTGCTGATTTCTTTAATATGCCTCATTTGCCTGATTTGTGCCTCTGATTTCATGCTGAGATTGATCTAATAGGGATGTCTTAGAGCTTCTGCTTTTTTTTGGCCCAAAAAGAAAAAAAAAAAAAAAAATGAAAAATATACTATAAATGCAATAAATTATAAACCAGAATTAAATTGCTTATTCTTCTTCATATGCCGAGTGAAATGTGAGGCAAAAGCCATGCACAAGGTCATATACATTCAGCATTAGGACAGAATAATATTATATTAATTCGATTTCTTTCTTTCCTTGAAAAGGCGAGTAATGACATTTTTATTCTCAATATTTCTAAATTGAGTGACTGAATGAAGACGGTCCATGATAAATTAGTGCAGCGCGGTGAATGACGTGAAAAGATGTTAAGGTTAAAAGGATGAAACTCAGTTCAAGACAAAGAGATGAGAGAAGGTCTGGAACAGGATGTACAGATCAGAGAGAGAGAGAGAGAGAGAGAGAGAGAGAGAGAGAGAGAGAGCTCACTTGTTCTTGCTGCTGTCGAGCCAGCTCCATTTGCTGCCGCTGCTTCTCCATCTGCGAGGCCGCCAGCTTCTTCTGCTCGTCGTGGGCAGCCAGGAGCTGCTCTCTCAGGCTGATCAGCTGCGTGATCATCGTCGAAAGCTGCCTCTCTTTCTCAGCCAGACTTTCTGGAGTACCTGGACATGGAAACAAGACGCTCAGACTCGCATTCATCAGCAGACTCGTACATATACGGCATGTCCATACACACAGGTTCAAATCCATGCTAGAACTCTCAACCAGAAGAGACGAGCCTGGTGTCAAATTAGTGGCCTTCACTCAAGATGCTTCCAGAAGTAAAAAAAACAAACAAACACGATGGTAGAAGGAGATTAGAAGTGCAGATGCTCAGCAAGAGTTTTCCAGTCTGCACACAAGATTGAGTCTGGCTCTTTCAGATGTTTAATTTCACCCTGAAATTTCCTTCCAAACCACAAGTCAGATGGTTTTTTTTTTTTTTTGGCAGAATTTTAAACAATTGGTACATTTATGCTGTACTTTTTTTCATGAACCGCTTCAGGTGAAGTTCCCCGCTTATGAGTTGCCTCTCAATGCCTTATTTGTTGCTCCATTCACTAAGAAGATATTCCAGCTTCTCTGCAGACCACAGCATGCCTTTCTCCAGAAATATGACGCTCAGTACCAACCAATCCCGTTATTTGAAACGAGGCCATTGTGTTCTTCGCTTGACGTGAACACCAGAACAGCTTCTTCAAGCAGATCAGAAATCATTTCCCGAACAAAAATCTACAGAAGATATAACACCTGGGTATCCTGGTGTATGATCCTCCTCAAGGAGCTTCTGAGATCATCGAGAGACACCAGATTCTGACCATCCCAAACTCTCCAGCTGTTACATTTACATAGCTTTCCATAATGGCCTTGCTCCATCTCACTTCCTGACCATTACCTCTCCTTTCTAAATTCTAAAATAAAAGCTGATCATATAAATTGTAAAGAACTTTTGTTCTTTGAGAAGAATTTGAGTATAATTAGCAGCCTTGGGAGATGGAGGTGGAGGTATGATAAGAACTGAAGAGAATCATCAGTATTGGCACCCTTCATTTCAGTAGGTTTGGAAGTTCACGTCCTGGTGCGCTAGCTACGCTTTCTAGGACAGTAACCACAACAATCCAGTGACTATATTTTGCAGATGAAGGCGATGATAATTGATCGCTAACAATGCTGATCGGCCGACAGCACCTGTTTCAAATCCATGCTTGTAAAGGAACAGTGATGTTAATGCAATGAAACATACAGCACTACGAAACTAAAAAAAGGAAACAAGCTGAAGTTGGATTGGTATTCTGCTAATTTTGAGAAATAAGAAGTTTGCTGGAATATTTTTTACCACCAGAGGTGAGCCTGGATATGAGGACAGGCTCATTAAAGTTCTTGCTCCTTGATGATATCGAGCAAAAGCCACAATAGCTCCTGTTAGAGGAGGAACGGTGGCGTAAGACGAGTGAAGGTGGCTGATTAGTGGCAGACAATGCTAAGCAAGCATATGTGTGTGTTTGTGTTTGTGTAGCTGTGCGGCAAGGCCAATTTAACGACTGCTCTCCATTCTCATTAAGGAAGCTTCAGACCCAGACACTGTTCCTGAGTTTCTCCCTAACAGGGTCACTGTCACCTCAGCATTGTCTCATTATTTCTCTTTCATACACCGACATCAAACACAGTCTCATTACTGAGCATCATTACAATCACAGAAAAAGTCAAGTCTATGTGTTTGAGTGTGTGTGTGTGTGTGTGTGTGTGTGTGTGTGTGTGTGTGGGACAGGCATCTTCACCAAGTCCGTCTTTATTTGTGCGTGAGAGAGCCGAGGCAGTCCTGCTGCACCTCTATCTAATCAATGCTAAGTGATCCATTCATTGACTTACACATGGAGCGTAATTGCTCATGAGAGGCTGGACAGTAACTCACTTTCTACCAGCGAGCTCTCTCTGTCCTCCTTGTGCTTTTTTTTCTCTTCAAGGGTGACATGCTGCTGTTTCTGCACATTTCAGAAAG
Organism: Notoglanidium maculatum; assembly: GCA_030068355.1. Classification (NCBI taxonomy): domain Eukaryota; kingdom Metazoa; phylum Chordata; class Actinopteri; order Siluriformes; family Auchenoglanididae; genus Notoglanidium; species Notoglanidium maculatum. Next base: position 23,667,289 of record JAQQZX010000007.1, on the reverse strand, counting down.
ACTTGCATGAGGGAAACACTGGAGGATGAGTTGGAAGAGGAGGAGGGGGGTTACGGAACAGTACAGCAGTACAGCAGTGCAGCTCGCGCCTTACATTCTTTCCTGGGTGTCTTCCTGTATTTCATCGTCCACATCTGTGTTGAGTTTCTCCCCATGGGCTCCCCGAGGCCTCGCTCCAGTTCAACTATTTTAATTTGACTAAACACCTGATTTATTTTATCTCTCCGATGAGGAAGGCCATTTGTCTTAATAGGGCCTGTCAACCTCCAGCCCCCCATTCAGAGGAGCGCTCTGCCAGTATTCGAGCCGGCACTGCAACGGAGAGAGAGAGCAAGAGAGAGCAACGGAAATTCTCCATTTATCCTCACTCTAAAAAAAAGGAGAAAGCCCCCTAAAAAGCATCCATTCATAGCTGCCGCGTGTGGTTTTTTCGATGGCCCTGAATCAACTTCTTATTCAGCTCGGTGCACTTGTCTTGAATAGCTTATCTGTAAAATTGATACATTCGGACACCGATTTTATTAACCTTTGGCTCGAGCCATGAAGGGCTGCATTTAGTGGCGCGCTGCTGTTTGGAAAGACTACTGCACGCCCAAAACACACACACACACACACACACACACACACACACACACACACACACGCTTTGTCGGCCGTGTCCACACGTAGACAAGATGATGTCAAAGAGTATAACCCTATACCGTTCTCCGTCAGGAAGCTTTTTAAGGAGGAGCAAGGATGAGAATTGAGAATTGGAACTAAACATCTGCTCACGTCACTGAGCTCCTGCTCAATTCCTGCCCACTATAAACACATGTCCATTCTGACCTTCTGTTCATGCTAAAATAAGCCTTTTTAACCACAATACCCACAGCAATCATTTAAAATAGCGATTATCATCCAGTGCCACTGATTTCTCACATGCTCTCCGACACATCGGACACGGAAGACATGCTAACTGAAATGAACATTTGTGTGCTGTCTTTTCAAACCGTGTACAATGCTGTGTGTGTTCCTGCGTGCACACGAGTAAATGATGCAGGTAGCAACTTCTTAGCACATCACACGACTCCTTGCTTCATGTCACTGGCCCTCGGTTCACTTTAGGGGCTCAGTTAAAAGTGCTCTTATTTGTTCGTGAAGCTCTTAATGGTGTAGCGTCTTGTTACTGTCAGCTTGAGGTCTTCTTCACAAAATCTGTTAACCGCATCAAGGTCATGATTAAAACTCCATTTGCCTTCTGCACCCTGAGACCCTGGGACAGCTTACTGCCCGCTATTAGACACGCCCCCTCCATTTTGGAATCGAGATCTCGTCTTAAACTCTGTACATGTTGGCATTTATTCGGGTCAACAGCTGATAATCTGTCACTTTGTTTTTTGAAGTTTACTCTTCTGTTCTTTCATGTACCCTTTTCATTTAATATACTTGAATTATATTTAAGCACTCATTATTTAACTTGTTTAAAATCTACCTCATAAATAAATAATAAATCTTACTTCCTAATCCAGGTACCTTGTGCACTTACACAATAATCGATGGCATATGTTTCCTATCGTCACTGCTTTTCAGTTCGGGATTAAATTCTCGAGTTCTGGACAAGTGTCTGAAGACGCCTGACTGATGTTGACGGACGTAAAGCTTGTGCATGTATCTGTACATGTGTATGATTATGACACTTCTGTAACAGGTGTGCATTGTTTAAAGGACATGTCTAGAAATACAGAGAGAAAAAGAGAGAGAGAGAGATGGGCTCGAAAGGGGTGGGTGCAGGGGCCGTGTGTTGGGGAACGCTGCTTTGCCCAAACACTAGAAGCATACCAACAGAGCTCACATTGTTTCTCCGTCTCTTCTGAATTGTACAGGACCGAGGCCGTCCCCCTCCTCCGTCCCCTCTGCTCCTACTCCACCATAATAGCAACTGTCCGCCTTTCTACTGTCTCCCCATTCTGCTCTCGTCTTGTCCTGCTTTCCCAAACTTCTAAAAGGCCCGGATTGGGGAACGTATTCCTGAGTTTTATCCAAGTAACTACCTTTTTCAAGATAGTGTTTGGGAAGCAAACGGAATGGAAAGAAATCAGGAAAAAAAACCCATACAGCAAATTCTCCCACACCGGCTAAACTACACGGTTTACGTGTCTACCTTTGAATAACTAAGCACCATATGTTTTTGTTTGCCTGCGTCCGAGTCCTTTTCTTCTTGCTCCGGATATGTTATGGATCACGTTTAAAAAGCCGACACATGTTTTATTGGACAGGGCAGGCGGCATGCGGAGGACAGAGACCGCATCTGCTGACAAAGAGGCCAGCCAAGCGTATTGCGCAGCTCTTTAACAGCAGTGGGTCTAGACTCTCTTGTAAAGGTGTCTCCTCTCATCATCTTTCCTGGAAGGAGACAGTCTGGTCAGGAAGCCTCCTCGCTTTTAAAGACGGCATGTTTCTGGGACTCGGGTAATGCTTTGTGACAGGTTAAAGGGGCAGTTGAGTAAAAACATACCAATGCCCATGAGGGCTGAGAATTACAGAGCAAGAAGCTCAGAGCGATACCTGAGCTGGACGTATGGATCAGTTCAAATCCTGTAAGAATGTCCGCGGCACGGTTACCTAATTCGACGATCCCACCCTTACTTCTTTTACCATCCCCAGACCAGAAGACGTGTCTATACGATGAATGATGGACGAACAGAGAAGCGAAGCAACTGAGACCCCATGAACAACCGAACAAGGGGGGGTCTAGCAAAAAGGATAAAAGACACTTTGTAGGGGTGCGATTTGTTCTGTCCAACAGCTATTCTCTCAGCTCAAGCCTCCCCCTCTCTTTTCCTTTTCTAATCAAGCGGGCCCTAATTTGAGTTCCAAGTCTTGCAGCAGGGAAAGAGAAGGCAGCTTGTAACTCTGAACGTTCCCAAGTGAATGAGAAAGATAAAAGCTTCGAGCACACACACACAAGAAAAGAAAGGACGAAGAAGGGAAAAAAAGGATGTAAAAAAAGAATCACAAGGCTCCCTATTCTCTTCCCAGTCTTTGGTTAGGACAGCTGAGCCATTATGACTAAATGTGAATGACTTTTTTTTTCTCTCCCCAAAACGTCCCAGCACTGGAATTTCTTTGTCTCTCCGTCAGTCAGCCATTGTGGATGCGCCCCATATGCTGCGAGTCCATCCTAAGTAAATTAGGAGGCCCGTAAAAAGCGGCGATTGTGCCGGGGCCGAGTCCGGACGTACGCTGCACATAGCTGACGTGCCTGGCGTGGCTGGAGGCTCGGCGCTCGGGTTCTTCCACATGAGAAAAAGGTGTGACTGAAATAGCAAAATACACCGAACAGTTTTTTCAGCCCTGTCTCACAGTTCACACGCTTGTTTTGTTAGCAGGAAGTCACGAAGCGTAAACTCTCCAGTCCTGAAGTTACAGCTTGTACAAAGCGTTGACACTGGAGACTCCTTACAAAAAAAACACATTCACAAGCTCTCACGTTTATAATCTGTTTACGTGGCGCGTCTGCTGGTAAGTCAAGGTGGATGAACTTAAAGGCTGATTTAAAGCATGTATATGGAATAACTCTGCATCTCCATTGTATCTTAAAACTCCTTTTTAATTCTTATCTCATACTGTTTGCAATAAATGAAATGCAGGGAATATTAAAACAGATTCCAAACAATCTTAAAATTTGGATTTGGCCAGAAAATTGGATTGAAAATTAGGATTTTGGCCAAAAAAAAAAAAAAAAATATATATATATATATATATATATATATAGGATCTCCAGGACACACACACGTGCTGTTTTGAGTGATACTGCCCTCAAAGTGCTTTCCTTTCCCCCTGAATTGAAACAATACGAGCGACAGCTGTTTTACCTGGCTGGCGGCCGCTACGCGATGATATAAAACCTTGCTAATCCTGCCAATAAAACTTCATTAACAAGCTTGAGCATGGACGTGCTACCGCATGTCAGCATATGGCCCGCGCAAGCCATCAATTCCGAAAAAAAAAAAAAAAACATTTCAGAGCTACGCTTAAATGCAGCATGAAAGATAACAGCCTTGCCGGAGCTTGACAGAGGGCGAAAGTCTTGTTGAACTCGCGACAAAGAAGACAGTGTAGCCTTAAGCACTTAAGCGCAATTAACTGTGCTTGCCAATGCAAATAAGGCTCTGTGCTAGCTAGCATGATCTGGGTAAATGTGTGTATGTCCTTGTTTATTATGCATTTGTGAGCTGAGGACACGGGAGGGGTTAACATGAGGTACGTGTGGAATGATCCCACATGTGTTCAGTTCTCCAAAATGTGCCTAATTAGCTCTTAAACCGAGGTGCCCTTCATAGAGCACTTTTATTTCCTGCTGATAATTAAGCTAACGCTAGAACCCAATACAAAGCCTTCACAGATTTATCACTTCTCCTGTCCTATCCCGACCCAAGCTAGCGAGACAAACCCTTACTCAATGTCATGTTTTGGTGCTCGGACTCGGCCAGCGCGGAGAGGCCTTGAGCGAGCATGTGGGCACCTTTAAAAGAAAATCCCTAATTCAGCTCTTACAGCGACGCCTTGACATCTTCCTGCCTTTATCACTGAGCGAGTCCCAAACCTGGCCCCAATTCAAGGCCTTGCTGAATAATAAGAAAAAAAAACCTCGACACTGACTGGAAGAATCGCTCATGTGATTTGATCTGATTGCCTCTGTTGATAGTTAAGTACTTCAGTCACAAAGGATTTGTGTTAAGGCTAGACGGCTTGCGTCTAAGGTTTCACTGCAGTGTAGGAGCTGGAGAAGGAGGACATTTGTGACCTTGGTGTTTGTAATCAGTGGATCTGAGTGTGTGGACGGGATCGCTTTTTTCCCCTCGGGTCAGTCTTAAGCCAATAACACACTCCGTGTGCTGCTGTTATACTAAAATAATGAGCGACAGCGTGGTGTGATGAAGCGGCGTTATTATTATTATTATTATTATTATTATTATTCAAAAATAGCAGAACACAGAAGCAGCTATAAACTTTATCTCTGACACTGGAGACTCCTTCCGTAAACATTAAATAATAAATAATCTCCTTACAGAAAACATCACCTTGTCGGCGTTGTTATTAGTCGCGCCTCTGCTGTTCAAGTCCCTGCGAATCAGCTGTTACTATAGAAACAGTAACGTATTAAAACCTGGGATTTGCTGAAAGATTCTGACCAATCAGAACAGAGCGTTTGACACCGCTGTGGAATAAATATGTAACCATTATCTTGAACCAATGTACATACTACGTAACTAAGCTACTTTTAGGCTCAGACAAATCAAGTCCGAGGTTAAACGCGAGCGAGTGTATCGGGGTGACCGGCTCACACAAAGACACCCTTCTAATGTGTGAATTATTAAGCGATAGAGTTTCACCGCCTCGGAGAAATGAGCGCGCAGGCCAGACGCTGTGCGCGGAAGCTTTTTGGATGTGCTTAATAAATGAAAATATTTGCCCAGTAAGAACGCTTAAGCATGTGTCTGGCAGTCCGGTGTCCATGGGGGTGATTTTCCTTTGGCCGGAGCAGTCTGAGTGTGTGTGTGTGTGTGCGTGTGTGTGTGTGTGTGTGTTTCCTCTCCTGTTTGTGTGAGGGTTTTCAGTAGCACCGTGTCAGAGGAGCAGGCGAGGCAGAAAACAAGGTGCGCCTTTCTGCCACCCCGACACCACAAGCTAAATCCCTCAATTCATTAGGAGAGCAACGGAGCACGGCTCGGCCGGCATTCATCTCGCAAATGTGGCCCAAAGAATAATAATTTACTGTAGCTCATATTTCACTTGGGTACATAAGGCCAAACAGTTTGCCTATTGAGAAAATGCAAAGCGTGGCACTTCTGAATTGGGCGAATGGAAGAATATTTTACAGTGGGTGATGGGTGGAGGTGATTTTTTTTTTTTTACCCCTCCTCTCTCTCCCTCGCTGTGATTTCTCTATCAGGAACAATGCCTGAGTAACGCCGGCTCTCTCTTCCTAACACTTAGCCTAATAAAACAAGTACGTTACAGACAACTGAATAATTATTTTAAATTGATTTGTGTACGATAAGCTACTCCTGAGGAATCCTACCAGCTTAGCTTGCGTTAGCTTCCTAGCTCGCATTAGCTACCGTTCTGCACTGAGAGCTGTGAAAACGACACGGTTTCAACACTTCGATCTCATAAACAAAAATGTTCTAAATGTGAAAATAACTTACATTAATTAAAGTCATGGATATTTTTAAGCTGCTGAGGTTTAGTTTAACATATTACTTCATTTAAGAATTATTATTTGTGGAGATTTGAATCGTTAAACCGTCTTGATTTTCTCACCAGGAAAAAAAGGCATGATTAGAAATCCAATCGTAGCTTCGCAGTTTAGCAGGGTAAAAGATTTTTTGTTGTTATGGTTTTATTTGGATTTTAAACAAGCACTTCACAGACAGCTTTCTTTTATTCTTTTTGTGCACAAAAAGGAATAAATTAGCAGCTCAATTCATCTCCACTTGTCATTTTAACGCAGGAAATGTATTTTTATTTATTTATTTATTTATTTTCCATCAACCTTGAGCATTAGAAAAGCAATATGTACATTATTATTATTATTATTATTATTATTATTATTATTATTATTAGACAAAAGCATTTTGGATTTGTTTTTTTCCAGTGTTACATTTTGGAGGCAAGTTAGCTGTACTATAAACAAGTGTTTTTGACCAATCAGACGGTTTGTTTTTCAGTCCCTACACCAATCAGAATCCAGCTCCTTGTCCAGAATCCAGCAGCATGTTTGTGTTCACATTTTTAAACCATATGGATCAAATTTCTGTTCTCAAATGTCAAACGGTCCATCAAGAACGTTCAACTTTCAATGTTAATGCTGAATTTTACAAATGAAACTAATCCATCAAACGCAGCGGCTCTTCTCTGGGTCCTGACACGCTGAACTCGGGTGTACGGAGCGCGTGTTTGTAGCTGGTGATCCGTGTGCTCGGTTTCTCTCTGGGCTGCGCTGTGGCTTGGCCTCGCTCCAGACAGCTTGCCTCTCCTGCTCTGTGGTTTTGTTCAACAGATCTCGACTCCGTTCCTCATCGTTCCTCCTGACTGACAGCTAAGCTCAGGATGAAAACAAACACACCGCTCAAGGAAAAAAAAGTCAGCCACGATCGCTTCACGTGGCCCTGTGCGCCGAACCTCTGAAACGTTTTAGAAGAAGCACAAGTGGAGGCCCGGTGCCTGGTGCCTGGAGAATCCTCGCTGCTTTAGCTGCATTTAGCTGTTCCTGTAGAATTCCGGGTTGTGATTGGTCAGAAGGTGTTTCTGCAACAGCAGTTATTATTTCGATAGGAACAGCTCATTCGCAGGGACTCGTGCAGTGGACGCTCCATATATAATGATTAAAAAATAAACATGTAGGTATTTTGTTAGGAGATGCTTATATAAGATTAATGGAAGGAGTCTCCAGTCTCTGCTTTGCGGTTTCCTGTAACATGCGTAACAAGCCGGGTTTTTCCTTTTTATTTCAAGAGAGGAAAAAGAAAGGCTGGTGACGGAGCTGCTATAACACACTGTAAATAAGAACAGGAACTAATTTAAGCTATAAATAAACAGCACAACTTCATCCCACCCTCCTGAAATTCATGCTGTCTTTATTCTTTGCTTATTGTTCCATCCGGATAGGCAACAGGATGCTCAGCTGAAAAGACTGGAAACGCACGAGACGAATCAGCTCTATAAACAAAAACCTGCCGCTCAAGTGATCGTGAATGTTAGCGCAGCTAGCGTGTCAGTGCTAGCTTTCTCTCAATCAGATTATAGCAGCAGAAATCAGAGATTGAACTTCAGACGGCATGTGACGGGACAGAAAACTCCAGAAAAGAAACGTCCTGCCGTGATAATTCTGTTGCGATAGAGAACAAGTCCAGACACGCCTTCAGCTAATCCACTCCTGTGAAACTCAACAGGTTCACTGAGCGCCAAAAAAAGGTGAATATGTATATAGATGGTGCCAGACAGCAGTCGGAGTGAGGAGGGCATGAACGTGTTATCGAATCATTTAAGGATTAGAAAAGAAACGTTTTCCCCCTACAGGTGGGAGAGGCTGGTGGGAGGGGCATACTCACTCTGAACTGTCAATCACAGTGCCGCTAGCCAATCATTGGTGTCTGTGAGATCATGTATGCAGAAGAATGCGGATAGCGCTTTCCTGTGAGTGTGTTACACAGCCATGTGGGGCAGCAGGAGCAGCAGTTTGGAAGGATTAGAGGGTGGAGTTAGCTAGTCGGTGGGAATTGGTAAAATGCAGGGACCTTTATAACATTCATAATGTAAACGAATAACAAAATAATAAAAACTATTCTAGGAAAAATGACATTTTATCTGATTTATCGTTCCCTGAGCTTGGAACACAGCTAGCTAGTAGCTTGTAATGAAAACTAGGACATGATTGGTTAACCTTGTTTATGGGATGCTTATATCTGAAGGAGTCGTAACTTCTTAGACCTTATAGCATTCATTTCTGCACAAAATTCACCTTATATACTATTATACACTGTACATATAGGTATATATCCCTACTACAAAAGCAAGAGCTGCTTTTTGCTTCTCGCAAAAGCAGAAAAGAGTGAACGAGACTCGAGTACGTTTTTCCGCCTGCAGACATTTATACGTCACTTTTGTTTTACATGAGAAATATCAAAAGCGAACTTTTATTTCGAAAACTGCAGGACAATAGAGACGAACAATGAGCCGAAAGCAGAGCCTTTCTGAGCGTTTCCATCGGCGGCGGCCTGAAAGGCGTGCAGTCGGGAGGAGAAATAGCAAGGCCAGGCAGGCAGCCGTGGCTTTTCATCCTGGTGTCATCCTTTATCTGGCCCTCGTCCCTATTCATGTGAACTTACAGGCATGCGTGGCCTCCGTATTGATTTTTTAACTCGACAATTAACGTGGTATCTGATTTATCATTGCACTTTAGATCTTAATCAAATGCTGTGTGTGCGTGCGTGTGTGTGCGGTCTACGTCCGTGAGTGTATTTTTTTTCTCTTCTTTTCTCAGCTTGGTGCCTTTGTTTGTGTTTTAATTAAGCAGACCTTGTGTGTCTCCCCAACCCTGAGCTTCCCTTTTTAATTGCCCGCACTTACATCGGGTCGACTTCAAACGCACCAGTGAGACATTTTGTAACGGGGGAGCACAAAGCAGCCCTTTGAAATGTCTACAGTCATATGAAATGGCACGCTAATTAGAAACCTTAGGCTGCCGGTGCGATATGAAAAGTAGCTCTGTCTGTTTTTTCTTTTCTTTTTTTCTTCTCCCCTCCGTGTGTGTGTGTGTGTGTGTGTGTGTGTGTGTGTGTGAGCTTGGAGTGGATGCTTTGGAGGCATTTTTCTTTCTTTTTTCTTTTTATTATTCTTTTTTCCTGACACCTTCTACCTGCCTCTACCTTCGAAAGTGTGACCTCACACCCCCCCTCCACCCTTTCCGTCCTTTCTTTGCCGTTTATCAAACACAAAAATGCCCTGTAATTTAAAAATATCTGCTTTCAAAAGGGCTAAATCATCCCCCCTTCGCACCCGCCCGCCATTTTCCCCGCTGCACTTTGATCTACGGTGGTGCACACGGTGGGGAAAGAAGGTACAATGAATTTTCCATGACATGATTTACACCTTGGGGATTCATTAAGGTTATTGCTGATGAATACACTTATTAGCGTGACTTTTCCTTTCTTTCTTTCTTTCTAATCCAAAATGAATATCACCAAGGACAAATCTTATGTATAACTGTAAATAGCGCAGGACTAAAAGCACAGTGGTCAGTGTTAGCTACTGGTCTCAATTCTCTGATAGATTATTAGTTAAAAATTGTATTAATCGATGAAAATAACAAAGATTGTAGGAATGTCAGTGAATCCAAGTTGGGAAATATGTGACAAACGGAGCGCCTGAGCTTCTGCACATAAAACAAAAATGTTTAGGGTGTTGGTGGGACTAAAGGGAAAAGAGTGAGGAGGAGAGAGAAATGGAAAATGGAGAGATAGTGATTGAGGAGGGAGGATAGCGGAGAAAGGTGAATGCTGCCGTGTTATCAGAGAGCTGGTACTGTGCCTGCTGCTGCTACGTAAACACACGCCTGTAACAGTCCGTGCTAAGACCTGCAGCCAGGGGAGAGGGAAAAAACCCAGAAGACGAGAGAACAGAAGCTCACCTTCAGCTGGGAAATACAGAACTGTGATATACAGTGTATATTCCTCAGAACACACACACACACACACGCACACACACACACGTTGCAAGCTCATGAGGAAAAAACCCCAAACAAATAAATAAAACAATCTCTTTTAGTCTATTTCAAGTCCAAGTGTCTCACTTCCCAGAATCCTCTGCGTCAAAGAAGCGAGTCACCATTTTAGATCGCAGTGATATTCCAAAAACAATCCGGCGACATCCTGGGCCGTAAATCTTAAACTGTAAACTGAAATTGAAGACATTTCATCGAGGTGTCTATAGCTTAAACTCCTTCGACCGATCCGTTCCGTGTCCGTATGTTTACGCCGCACGTAACGGACCAGAACTGGCCCCGGGCGTCTCGCGGGCGGCCGCAAAGGAAGGAAAAGACAAGGCAAGTTTTCTTCAAAGCTTCCACGTATGACATGTCAATGAAGAAAAAGTTCCAGTTGGGTTTGGAAGGGATCACTAACGGTGAATTAGTGGAGGTGAGCTAGCAGGTAGCGGTCACATGCTTTCAAAACAAAAACAACGCACTGGATTCTGGGAAGAGGGAGACGGCATACTTTAAACACTAAAACTTAAAAATAACAAATTGGCCTCATTGTAAAGGTCTTTGGAATCATTTTGGTTCCCTAAAGAGCCACAATAATCTATACGAATTTGTGGAACCGACAAACATAAAAATCAAAAGGTTCTTAAGGAAACCAATTAATGATTCATCTACTGAATCACTTGTATAGATGCTATCACACACAGTTTGAACGGAACCCTGGTGTGTTCTCTCACCCGATGAGAACTCGCTGGTCCGAGTGAGTCTGAGAGCAGCGGTCTGGCGGTCTCGCGCCGCTTCTGAGTGGAGAAGACTCTGAATCGACTCACTGCAGCAAGTGAATCAAACATGCCAACGGGTTTATTTGTTCTGCGTCGTTTTGTTTTCTTTTTTGAAAGGTGCTAAACTGAGCCAAAGCTCATAGCTGAAGAAATACCATGTGTTCTGAGGCGTTGGAGAAAATAAATCATACACAAAACATATGAAACTTTTTATTTCAAGAATTTTCTGTGTTCTCTGTGCTCGGGTGATTTTCCTGATCTTAATTAGCAGGCGTTTGTTTAACTTCTACCTGATGAATGAAAGAGTTTCCTGAGGACGTTTTCAGCTCTGTACATCTCCGGCAACCTTTTTTCCACTGTTCCGCTGAGTCGCTCAAAAGGTGATGTGCAGTTTGAAAGCAAACCAAACTAAATAGCAAACGAATCAAAAGAGTCAGACTCGGAATCAACTCGCAGGTGTGAAAGCGCTTGTAGGCCAAGTGCTGATTAGATCCCTGAGGGGAAAAAGTCTGCATTTGCTGGATTTCTAATCACTTTTGATAAAAAAGGCCTCCATTTTGAAGCGAAGCAAACTCACCTTGTATTTCTCCCAGAAGTTCGCTCGTGTTCAGTCTCTCCATTTTCTCTTTCCACTCTTTAGAAAGCAGTTTTTCCATGCAGGACGTTTCTGAAAAGGTGAACAGAGGAAAATGTAAGTCATTTCATTGAATTCTAACCATTACAATAATTATTATTAATTAGCAGCGACGCAGATTCAGATACAATTCACTCCCAAACAGAGACACGGTGAAAGATGTGATGAAATTAATACAACAAAACTGGTTTATAAACCAGGCACTCACGTATACAGTAGATCATGTTGTTTATTGGATGCACATGTAACCTTTTTATGTCCAAAACAGCCTTTAATTTTCAAACGCTTCATTCTAATTTACCATTTCATGAACATAACAGGTCACATGACCGAGAATAAGTTTCATGCCACAGTCCTTAAGGGTTCGGTTCTTTAGATGTCTGTTGCAGAACCTTTAAAGGTTTTAAGTAGAACCCTACTACAGTTTTTAGTAAGTAGTTTAGTACAGAAAGTTTCCCTCCTGTCGAAGATGACAACCTTTTTTTTCCCATAAGGGAGCTCGTGAATTAGAAATTAAATTAATATGAAAAAAAAATTCCGGTTTATGAGAAAAAGTTTGCATTTAAAATTCGGTAAAAAATTTTTTAGGTTCCATAAAGAGCCATTTTAGTCCCTTGTATTTTCTGTTGTGCAAACAAAAATAAAAAAGTGATAGAAGAATATTTGTATTGTCTTTTATTTATTATTTTTTTTATTAAATATTGTTTAATTGGATACCATTGCTGTTCTATTCATTCCTGTTTGCTATGTTGATGGAAACAAGAAGGTGTGCATGAGTTTACGTCATTAACAAAGAAACAATGCAGGTGGTGAAGGCCTTAAAAAAGAAAGAAAAAAGAAAGACAATTAGTGAATCATGAGAAGAAAAATTGAACGATAAAAGATTAAAGGAATCAAAGCTACTGAAAATAAATATCAGGCTTAAATTGGAAAAGTGCAAAATAAATCCTAACCATATCGGCTTCTCAAAGGTAAAAAAAAAAAAAAAAAAAAAAAAAGATGCTATAGAATAACGTATCCTTAATGAGGCGGCGTGTCGGCGCGAGAACACTGAACACTCGTAAAGGTCAAACAGCCCGTGTTAGTGTAGAATAAACACAGCAGGGCCGGTAATTGAATTAAGCGTCTCTCACGTTATATTCGGCGTAATGGTCTAATACGAGCGTCACTCAGGTCACATCCTTCCTCAGCGCCAAGGTGAATCTGTCTTTCCCTTTAACGTGAACATCGACGCAATAAAAACGCAGCAGAGCGTCGAGACACATCCATGTGGAGCTGGACTTTCACCATCCACATCACTATCGCGACCTGAATAATAAAAGATTTATTTTATTTAGGGAATTTTATTTCACTAGAATTGTTTTCCATAGAATCATATAGCATTTTTTTTTCATCTATTTTTCTTTTAATTATTTTTTTTTTTACATCTTTCTGTTTTGATTGGCTGATGTGCATAATACTTTGTTCTCTTTTCTGTCCTTTTTAAAAAGTTCACTATTTGTTTTTTTGGATAAAATAAAAATTTTCCTGTCTGCTGTTTTGTTTGATTAATTTCAACAACAAATTATCATAATATTTCTTCTTCTTATTATTATTATTATTATTTTATATTAAGATTTCCGGGGAAAAAAACTGATCCCAGATCCTCAGTCTGAATGGAATGAGAAGCAAGCGGATTTACAGCGAGAAGTTTGCTAACCGTTAGCATCCTCAGCTAGCTCCTAGCTTTTGTAGATCAGATATAAGAGGGAACGTATCATACGCTGCTCCTCACATTCCAGTTTGGAAAAACAGTAGCCATATCGCCAAACGCTATCAGGAAAGCTGCGTCGGCTCTTTATTTCACTCCTCCATGAGCTGGAGATGTGACTTCCTGTGCTTCAGCTTGTTTTTAATTCTGAAGTGAAAGCTTAGAGAAACAGCTGCACGGTGCTGCGGTTCGGCTTTAGATATCGACTCTCGCGAAAAACATCAGTCATGTTGAAATAAACGCTACCGCTAAATTAACGCTGATGTTGGGTTTAGACAGATGTGTTATTGGTGTAACAGAAATCTTTAAAGTTGTTGTAGAGTTGTGCAGTATCAGGGCTCAGGAGCTGTTTTTCTAACTCACTGTTTGACATTTTCTGGCAAGAGAAAAAATGAAACGTAAACTTTATGTGTAAAAAAACCAGACTGGAACGTGTGACTCATCTTAGAAAGACGGAGTGGTTCAGTTCAGTTACTGAGTTTTCCTCCTGGTCATACGGGTTGTTTTTCTCTCTTTATATTTTTCTTTCTTGTTATTTAAAAAGAAAATTTGTGCAAACGTGAACATGCGTGATATTTCTTTCTTGATATTCCTTTTTAAAAATTATTTTTATGAATTCATTTTTCCTTTCTTTTATTCACTTCTCTCTTGGCGGTGGCTTTATTAAAAAAAATTTTTTTTTAAACTTTATATAATTTTGACAAAGTATTTATTTGCCTCCAAAGAAGCATGGTGGTGGTGGCGTAAAAATATTTTTTACAATTTACAGTAAAGAATACTTAATAAATAATGAGTGGTTCCGTTTTGTTCATTATTACTATTATTATTATTTTCTGTGTTCATCCATTTAGCAATTTATTTATTTTACTACAATTTTGTCGCTCCTAGAAGGAGAAAACTGTTTGGAAATAAAAGTGCTAAGGATGTAACATTAGATTTTAGGGTTAGTAGAACGTTTTCAGTTCTAGGAAAATTTGGTTCTAAGGACATTCAGTCCTGTCAAGTTTTATAGATATGTCTAAAAAAGGTTTAGTGTAACATCGGTAAACATTCCCGCAACATTCCTTTAGCCATAAGAACGTTAACGCTAACGCTTCTGTAATGTTCATGGGGTTTTTTGTCTTCACAGGGAACGTATCAGATTTAAAGGGACAGAAATGTTCACTAGATGAAAGTAGAGCAGATGTTACATTTCTTTCACACTTTCACACACACACAGGATGGAGTCTGGGTTTAATGAGCGACGTGGATTTCTTGCGAGCTCTGGATTGGACTCGGGGCTGGCGATAAGGCGGCTCACGCACGCAGGCACTCCAGAGAGACATTAGAGGAGAAGTGGAGGGGCACGGACGGGGCAGGACGGCAATGATGAAAACAATTAACATTTGTCCGGCAGACAATGAATCAAGAGGAGGAATGGCTGGAATCTGCAGAGCCGCTGTCCGGGGATGCTGATAAAGAACACGCCGCAGCCAGAGCCTCGGAGCCTGGGTCAGGCCGTTCCCATCACACACACACGCACACGCGAGCACACACACACACACACACACTCACAAGAATGCTAAATTCCCATACAACATTAACATACACATTCATGCTAGACAGTTAATATGTACTGTATATGTTAAATGCATACATGTATATATGCAAATGAGACTTTCTCTAATTAAACATGCACATAAACAATTTGAATATTGAATAAAACTGAACATCTAATCTAGTTTCCACCCCATAGTTGATCATTTTCCTACTACAGCACACCGGAAAAAAGTGTTTTTTTCCTTTTATACTAAAGCAATTTCCCAAGAATTACGCGTTTTGGATTAACTTTAGAACGACACGTCATTTTTTTATCTGTTTATAACAAAACAAGTTAGTTCCTGTTTTTGCTTAACAGTTGTACCCTTGTTCCACTCATTTTCCACTCAGACTTTTTTCTATCTTTTGAAGTTAATAAGACAAAAAACGCAGCTTGTTACGCATGTTACCGAGAAACCGCAGAGAAGCGTCAACTCCTCTGTCCTGTCGGAAAAATTTAACTTACAGTTTCATGTCTAACACTGGAGACTGCTTCCATCAGTGCTACATAACGAGCTGTTACTATAGAAACGGTAACGTTTTAGAGCGAGCGCTTTCATGTTTAATATTACGCTGTGATGTGCAGCTGCGCTACTCTCAGAGCTGCTGTTCTAGAAAACGAATCAACACCTTCTGACCAATCAGAATGCGGGATTCAGCAGCGCTGTGAGATAAACTGAAATAAACATAGCATCCTGCAGATGACATCATGATGAAAAGAAGAAGAAGAAGACGAAGACAGAGCTCCAGGCAACGCTCGAGAGCACAATGCCTCATTTGTGCCGGAGAAAAAGTTCACGATTCACGTGTGCAAAAGTGCCGAGGACGTCTTTGGAGTCTCCGCTTTGTGTTTGTGGGAACTGTAGTATCAGAGAACATTCCAGTACAAACAGAACATCGTGCTCGTGAACGTTACGAACGTGAAAACCAGACGTGTAATCTCAGCACGATATGAAGAGTTCTATACGCAACGTTTCTCCACCCGATCCTCTGCTCAGCTGTCGCACAAACACGGCACTAATAATGTGTAGGTGGAGTTCAGGTGTTGGACGTGTAAACGTCAACGAAACTCCGTCTCTGCACTTTTCATGGACGTCCGAATCAGCCGTGTAACAGTTTATCATGCTCTCTGTTTTTGCTGTTCGATTTTTTGGGTCACTCTAACACCGCTCGGTCTTTATTGACTTTCTCGCGGCACTTTGTTTGTTCGAACTCGTGTCAGTTTACGGCTGATTTGTGTGTGTCCTGGCAGGAGGATCACACGCTCACAGGGGGTCTGTTGTGACTCTGCTTCTCCTCCAGAAGGGCGAAAGAGCTTCCTCTGTCAAATTCAACCCCCTTCAACACACTCGACACTCCCGTCAGATTACACACACACACACACACACACACACACATACACACACACACACACACACACACAACAAACAGAACCACAAATTCTTTCCTTGCAGATGAAAAGAGGCAAAAACCGAAACTTCCTTTTACGGTGCAGGGATGGTGGAAACTGTCCTGATGGGGTCAAAGGGTTTATGCAAAACTTTCCCATATTCCTTGCTTTCTCCTCTCTCTCTCTCTCTCTCTCTCTCTCTCTCTCTCTCTCTCTCACACACACACACACACATACACACACGCACAGACGCATGCACAAACAGCACAGATGCTGCTCCAACACTTGATCATTAAGCAATGCACCAACTGTTGGAGATAATGCGGTGCCAGCTCCCATTCTGCTCCACTCTGCCTCCCACGAGAGCGGTCGCTCCCTGCACTCCTCCACACACACACACACACACACACACACACACACACACACACATTACATCTGGACTGTGCCAGACCGGCCCTCTGCGCCTCTCTCCCTGGAAGAGGTGAGGAATTTCCACCAGGTTTGTCTGTGTGTGTGTGTGTGTGTGTGTGTGTGTGTGTGTGTGTGCATGTGTGTGTGTGTAAAATTCAGAGGAATGCATTGAAAGCTCAGCGGCTCATCGCAAACTGAAACATCACAGCTCCAGATCTCACAGAGGGGGATAATAACGAGGTTAGAGCGAGGGTCATCTGCGTTGTTTCAAACCACCATTACAAAAGCCGTTGTGGTATTTTTGTCAGTCATAAAAGGAGGAGGTTTTTTTTCTTTCGACTCCCTAAAATCAAAATCGCTTCCCGCGTTTTCCTGCAGAGCCAACACACACTCCCTGAGCGATTATGCGTATTAATCTTTAACCATTAACATTAACATCAACTGATCTTCAACTACAACGTTAATGAAATTCTAAAATTTTTAGTATAAACTTCTTCGGATTTGTCATCTCTACTTAAAGAGAGTGATGCAGCGGCGCTTTAGTGCTCTAGCACTCTCACCTCTTCACTTATACACTCTCGCAAAGCTTCAACTTTCGCGCGAATTCACGCAACGTCAACGCCATCGCCACCGCTCGTCATCTCGTGTATCGTTACAAGAGTCCTGCATTTCTTCTTGTGTCTACGCTGGATTTCTCATGACTATGACAGTAAAAAAATGTTGCAGTAAAATGTCAAGTGAGTGACTTGATAGCATGATGAAACAGCAATAGCAATAACAACAGTCCTGTGTTAATGTATAACAAAAATATAAATTAGCACCAGAAGCTCCACAAACCTCCCAAATATTCAGTATAAAATATTTATTGTGTTTTAATGTGGAGTTTAAATGTAACCATCTTTAAAACCTTTATGTTTGTTTTTGAAAACCAGCCATCTTGCTCTTCTGGTCATGTCTTGGTTGCTAAAAACTACGCTGGGACAGTAAAATCCGGAAAAGCTCATTGTTGTTTCCCAGATGTGGGCCCCCGTGTCCTCCACTCCTCCTTGGAGATAAAGCGATGGGGGGAAACGATTCAGCCTGGGTGACATTGGAATGAAAACAATAGGCCTTATCAGTCTCCTATTTACATTTTCCCAAGGTCCCCTTCCCCGACAGCAGCCGTTCAAGCCTCGCCGGATCCGAGTCGGCTTCCTCTGGCACGGCTCCGCTCTGGCACATCGGGGCACGGGGCGCTTGGCGAGCGGAGCTTGGCGTATACCCCGCTGATCTGGAGCCTCTCTTGAGACGGAAAGCAAAACTAGCAGCCATGTGTCCAAAAACTGAGAGAAAGAGAATTCCTATACCCAAAACTACCGTAATGCCAGCACCCTAGAGCTAGCCTAGCCTAGTGTGATTAAAATAAACCCTGTGTGTTTTTTGTAGCACCCATGCAGCACTCCAGAGATACGGCCCTCTTGCAACAAGAGGATTATGCAGCAGCATGCCTCGTTAGCTAAACCCGTGCTAGCAAATCTTCAAACAATGGGTCTACAAGCTGAAAAAGAAACACTCCAATACCCAAAGCTACAATAATGTTAACACTCTTTTACTAGCCTAGTGAGCTGGTCATTTTTTTTACCCCACAGTCAAAACAGTATGATTACAGATGCATCTCAGAGTTTATAGATGCTGCTAGCAAGAAAGTTAAACTAGCACTAATAATAAATGCTATACACAAAGTTACAATCATTTTAGCATTCTATCAATAACCTAGCGTGTTTAAATGTACTCTCTCAGACAGCCGTGTAGCTTTTTAGCATTTTTTTTTTACTTATTTCGCAGCTCGAAATAAAAAGAGTGTGAAAATTATTGAAATTATGGTGCTAGCATGGAAGTTAAACTAGCACTAGCAAAACTTTATTCAGTGTCTCTGCAAACTGAAAGAAAAGCCAAGACGCTCTTTTATATTCAACGCTAGAAAAATGCTAGTGCTTAATCTGTAGCCTAGCTTAGCCTAGTATGCTCTCTGTGGCAGCTGGAAACACCACAGCTCAAAAAAAAAAAAAGATTTGACATATTAATACAAGCATGAAAGATAGACTAGCACTAGCAAAACTTTAGACAGTGTGCTTACAAGCTGAAAAATAAAGTAAGAATCAAAGCTAATGAGTCAAGAGCACTATACGCTAACCTAGCATGCTAAAAAGAAGTCTCTGAGGCAGATTTATTGAGATTTTTGCGCTTTTCTGCAGCTCAAAACAGGAAGGGATATTTCTGCTGCTAGCATGACATCTAGACTAGCGCTAGGAAAACTTGCCTGCAAATTGAGAAGATAAAACCTTAAAGCTAATCTGAGAGGATTATGAATCTGCACACCTCCATGTCTTTCCAGCATGACAGCTAGAATCATCCTTGCAAATAAACAAGCTTTGTTTTGTTTCAAAATGTCATTAAAGTCGCTGGCACTGGAGCTGTGGAGGTACATGGGCCAAACCACCATGTGGTGTGTCTCTTCGACACCTAGACAAACACTGCACACTGCTGTTGGATGCATCTAACCGCTATCTGCTAACCAATCTCTGCTAAAAACCTGCCGCAACAGATACACTCTCATCCGCAGAAAAAAGTACACACCCAAAGATAAAGCAAGCAGATTGCAAACACAGCCTTAAAGACATAAAACGGAAGCGTGACGCCACTCGTAAATCTCAGCATGTTTTCTGTAAACGGAGATCTCAGCACCTGGTAAGAAACCACAGCCAAAATGTCTTGCTTAACAAAAGCAACAGAAAGAGAACTCAAACACACTTACACTCGGTGTAAACAATGTTCCTTTTGCTCAGGGGTGCCAAAAATTTTTTATAACAAGGAAAACAAGAATAATTCCTGCAATGTTTCAGATTTGATCTAATAATGTTTGCTGTAAATGCTGCTAATCTCTTGCCAGCGAACATTTATAGCTCATTTTAATGTTGGCTTTTACCACGGATTTGGACTGAATGAAGCGATTTATATAATTTTACAAAACAACCACAATTATCTATTTATTCAAGAATTTTTATCCATTTATAGTTACATTTAATTTGACAACTTTCCCGTTTCCAAAGTTCTTCTTCTTACTACAACCGTTCCCTCACCAGTCTCTCATTTTTCTGTCTCATGAAGTAAATTTGACACAAAAACACACAGAAACCATAAAAACAAAAAATTTCTTCAAAAATTGTTCTTAAAATCGTTTTTTCCATCCTGAAGATGTCAGAAATTTACATCTCACTGACACTGGAGACTCCTTCCACATCTCCTTACAGAAAACCGCAACATATTCATGTATTTTTAACTATTCACACACACACACACACACACACACACACACACACACACATCATTTCCATAGTAACAGCTCATTCACAGAGACTTGTGAGACATACAGTATATATATATATATATAATGTGTGTGTGTGTGTGTACACACAAGTCTCTGTGAACAAGCTGTTACTACAGAAACGATAACACTTCAATCCATCGCACAGTATTTTGTCCATCTATAGTTACATAGATGAAGAAATTAACTTTTATACCAATCATCTAATTAATTTCCCTCAATTTCCTAGTTAAATGACAATTTCTTGTTGGTTTTTGTTACCAAATATCGTGACACATTATGAAGAGTATCGTGACATGATATTGCCATCACGACATGACCTTGTAGCCTGCTATAAAAAGTCAATGTCGTGGACGATCTCCTGATCTCTCATCTTCAGGCTTTCTTTCTCTCTCTCGCGCTCTCTCCATGTCACAGGCCAGATGATGCTTCTGAGTTGGACTTGAGTGTGTGTGTGTGTGTGTGTGTGTGTGTGTGTCCATCCCAATGACTCGTGCCCTATGGCGTGATGCCAGCACATCTGCCGTTGCCCCCCAGGCCTCACACAGC
>JAQQZX010000007.1:23626603-23641239 GCA_030068355.1 Notoglanidium maculatum | reverse complement strand
GCTCGCTACGTTCTGTTCATGGCACGGCTCGTTAAGGTTCGTCCATAATGAGCTCAACCTTTCCACAAAATGGGAAAAAATTAACAGCGAGCGAAGAAAAAAAAGAGTGAGAAAAAAAAAGCACCCTGCCACTGATATTCTCTCTCTCCGCAAAATATCTTGTCAAAACTAGATGCGACCCGAGCCTTCGGAACAAAATCCTTTTGATGTTTTTGCTTTAAAATATTATTACTGTGTAGTTTTAATGATGAGAAACAAAGAAAGAAGGAAGGAGGAGGGAGGATCAAAAAAGAACCCAAAAAAGTTCACGAACGTGTAATGTAAAAACATGTGAAAGAAAGAAAAATGAAACATTTTAAAACATGTTTATGATATAACGTAATGTGAGAGATTAAAGAAAAGAAAAATGAACTTTTACAAAATGTAATAAAAAAAAAGGTTTACAAATTTAAGAGAAACAGAGAAGAAGAAAGTTAGGGAGGGAGGAAGAGAGGGAGGAAAGAAGTTTGGAAGGAAGGAAGAAAAAGAAGGAAGGGAGGATGGCTCTAAAAAACAAAAAACAAAAAAAGACCACAAACGTACACAAATGTAGAAAAAGGTTGTGAAAGAAACAGAAAGAAAATATTTGTGAGAGAAAGAAAGAAAGAAAGAAAGAAAGAAAGAAAATGCTGAAAATGTTGCAACTTAATGTGAGATAAACAGAAAGCAAAATTTATATAAAAAAAACAGGAAAGCAAAAGGAAAAAAAAGAAAATAATAAACCTTAACAAATGTGAAGAAAAGTTGAAGATAGAAAGAATGAAAGACAGAAAGAAAGCAGGCTGCAGATCTTCTCCGTAAGTTCAGATGTGATCTGAGACGACCGAACAAATCTATTTTTTCTTTTGAAGGTGCAGCTAAAAATAAAAAGACAGAAAGGATGAGCGCTTTCTTACGCAAACTTTGTGCAGCGCTGATGAGAGGTTTCAGTATCCGTGCAGACGAGCGCTAAGCAGCGACGTGCGGACTTCATTTTAATTTATAATTTCCATTTGATGTCGGTAATCATTAGAGCCCACACACTGTAATAAATTATAATAATTTCACAGAAGAATTAAATTAGGGGGTATCTCACCGTGCAGCCAGTTTCCTCAGCGGCTACCCTGCAATCTAACTGTCACACAGAAACTCTTCTGCTAATCAATGCTCCCAAACATTCACATTTATTCATCTATGTTAAATTAATAGAACCGTGTGGATAATGTCGCTTAGCGTGATCAGGGCTGCGCAGTGATTTACTAAATGAATGGGTTCCGCGGACTGAGAGAACCCGCGTGAATAGACTCAAATTTGCGGTGAAGCCGAGTGTCAGCTCCAGTCAGAGAAACTTTACTTCATCTTAAAGGCCGGGACTCGAACGCGCACCAAACCGAGCCTCGCTTTGACCACGTCGACTGATGATCCGATATCACGGAAAAGTGACGGGAATGCCTGGAGTTAAACACACACGCGCGGCTCTCGACCTGATTTTTAAACAGAATAAATTCGATAATCTTTATGAGAGTACAGAGGGAGAATGTTCTCAAGTGCAAACATCCTTAATTCTGTTACAGACAGAAAGCAAGGAAGGAAGATGATGGGAGAGAATAATGGGTTCTGTGTTCGGTTCTGTGCAGTTGGTTCTGTTTACAGTGTCGTCCAGTGGGTTTTGTTTATGGTTCCGTCCAATGGATTCTGTATACGGCTCTGTGCACTGGGTTCTATTAGTGTTTCTGTGCAGTGGGTTCTGTTTATGGAACTCTGTAGTGGGTTCTGTTTACAGTGTTGTGCAGTGGATTATGTTTATGGTTCTGTTTGTGGGTTCTGTTTGTGGTTCTGTGCTGTGGGTTCTGTTTACCGTATCAGAGTTCAGCATTATGGTTCATCAACATGAGCTAAAGTACCAACAGTGCCAAGAGTTCCTCATAGTTCCTGTTCCTCATTGTGGTCCTTTATGTTTCTGCTGTGAGCTCACAGGCTAAGCGTTCCGAGATGCACAGTAACCATAGCACTTTTAAAGGTTAAGAATTCCCTTTCCTAGGAAGTTCCCTTGATATTCCACCTCTAAGAGACTCAATGGCTCTTTGTTTCACTCGGAGCACCGCAACAATCGCCGCCGCGTTCCTCTTTAAACTGAACCGTACGCAGCAAAGCATGCTGGAAGAAGCAAGCTACCTCACACAGAGCTCCTGTCCCCAAAACAACACGAGGAACGAGAGAGAGAGAGAGTGAGAGGGAGAGTAAGAGAGAGAGTGAGAGAGCGTGTGAGAGGGAGAGAGAGCGTGAGAGAACGTGAGAGGGAGAGTAAGAGAGAGAGAGAGAGAGAGAGAGAGAGAGAGAGAGAGAAGTAAAAACTTTACAAAGTGGAAAGGAAAGAGTGTGTTTATGTTGTATTAGAGTGTGGTGATGAAGGTCACTGCTCTTCTTCCTCAGACACTCAGGGGAAGTGACAGCCGTGTGAAGTGCCTCACTATCAAAATCACTAATTGCAGCAGCATTATGCTAAGTGGTGCTGGAGTTGTAGGGAAAAAAAGAAAAGAGAAGAAAAACTCTCTCTATCCATCCATCAATTCATTAATTATAATCCAAAGCCGTAATCTGAAGCTATCATTGGAACATGATGACGTGTAATAGATGACAGGGTCTTAAAACATATTAACCACTCGACCTGAGCAGCCTTCAAATTATACGTGAGGACGCTCCTAAAGAGAGAGAGAGAGAGAGAGAGAGAGAGAGAGCAAACTGATAATTACAGACACCCGAGCCGCAGAGCTGGCAGCGCAGTAAAACACAGTCATATCTGTTTCTTCTGACATTTCATCTGATGTTTCTGCAGCATGTGAGCTTTATTGGGACAAAAAAAGACAAAGATGAAATACAGAGATGTTTTTTTAGCACAGACGATTAAACGGCGTCTTTGTTCTAGTCCGAGACGTCACAAGTACGTGTGAAATATCCACGTCTGGGACACGAGACGAGACGAGACGAGACGAGAGGAGAGAAAAAGACAATGGAAGTTTCTGAATTTGTGAAAGAAAGAAAGAAAGAAAGAAAGATTAAAACAGAAAGAAAAAGTAAAAAAGTAATAATAAAGATAAGTTGTGAGAGGGAGAGAGGGAGAAGGAAAGGAAGGATTTGGAGAAAAATAGGATAACGGAAGAGAAAAGAAAAGGAAGGAAGGAAGGAAGACTAAAGCAGCCACTTGACACTTGCAGGAGTTTTGGTCATGAACAGGTCTGCACTGTGGCGAGCCAACGCGTGCCTAAAAACGGGGCATGACACTGTTGTCATCATGACAAAGTTAAGTGTAGTTTGCGCCATATCGTGCCATCTGTAACGCTTAAGTTACGAATTGGGCACGCATTATTTATGTATAAGTTGTGACGATGTCACGCCCCTGCACTCAGTGGCACGAATGATCACTCACTGACACGCTGTAGTTACTCATGTGTGTAGTCATCGTGCAGGAATTAGGAGTTCGACGGCCCACGCCTTGGAACGCAATGGCGGTCACTCGGCTGCTGGCATTATTGTTGACGATCAGCGGAAATTAAAGGAGGAGAGAAGAAAGTGTCCCAGGCAGAAAAAGAAACCTAGCAGTGTGTGGGTCAAAGATCAGCTGACCAGAAGACGTAGAGACTATAGGATCAGTTGTAGACTGAAATGATGTGGAAACTCCGCACAACATATGCGTGTCAGTGCGCACCACTGCGTTGTTTACAGTGTTTGCATTGTCGAAAATTCCCACTCAATGGCAAGCAGTGACACTCAGTGATGCGCCGTCGCTGTGAACAGGTTTGTGCATTAGCCACGCCACTAAAACATTTTACGGAAAATTTCAAAACTCCCGGCACACCCTGGCACGCACGCACGCCCTCGATACGAAGCCCTACGAAGTTCCACTCACGCTTTCACAACAAGGTTCCTCATCGGCTCGCACCAATGCGTGTTTCTTCGTGCCACCTCTGTGCTCGAGGTTCAGGGCTGCCTGAAAACCAGAAAGAATCAAGAAAACTAGCTATAAAGATCAACAAGAAAGATGTGTGTGAGTGCGTGCGTATGAGCGTGTGTGTTTGTGTGTTACTATTTTGAAACCAGTCAGATGACTCTTGTCACTTTTGTCTGGTATTTTGTGGAAAATACCTGCGAGCTTGATACGTGTTTGTGTGTGTGCGTGTGTGTGTGTGTGTGTGTGTGTGTGTGTGTGTGTGTGTGTGTGTGTGTGTGTGTGTGATGTAAGGGCTAATTCTTAATCTCTCTGCGTTTAATCTACAGAAAGGCTGGCGCTAATTCCATACGGGAAGCTGCCGTTCCACAATGACAGATTTAGGGCTCGTTAATGGGGCGCTGTTCCTGCGTGTCAGCATTCCCCCTGATTCGCTGTGCTATTTCAAACACTGAGGGGTCACATAAAACAGCAGCTAATTAAAAACCCTCCGTCCACTGTGGAACCCAGCAACCTGCTGCTGGCCTTCAGGACACCCGGCCTCTCTCAGAAGCGCTCTGAAGCTGCCTCGTCACTCAGGTCACTCTGAAGGTCAGATATCTGCTCGTTTGGATGCTGATTTTATCCCCTGAGTCAGAAACAACCGAGGATACTGCTCAGGAACCGAACCGTAGCTCATCAGAACCATGACCTTCTGAGCAGAAGCCCAAAGCCGCAGCCACTGAGCAACATCCTGAAGACGTTCCACATCTCGTTCTAAATAAAATGATGACTGCTTCTTGTGAGAATCATTCTGCTGGAATGAAGAAATCCATCATCACACATCAAACTGAACATCACACGAGGCTACCAAGAGAACCAAACAGGAACCTGGGGGTGAAGCTACAAGTGCCACTATAGCAAAAATGAGGCGAGAGAAAGGAAGAAAGAACTTTTAACATGAGTAATCTCTGTAGTATTAGTAGCAATTGAGAAGATGAGAGAAAAAGAAAAAGAAAGAAAAAAGAAGAAAGAAAGTGTGTTTATATTAACATGAAATGGTGCAAGAACTCTGTGCTAGTATTTAGCTACTGCTCACTTGTGGAGTTTGTGACAGTTAGATGCAGACCTTTTTATTTACCCCGGGAATTCACTGCTGTATTTATTATCGGAGTGCACATTCCCCCCAGAGCTAAAGCTGTTGTCTTGTATGTAGCACCTTGGTCCTGGAGAAACGCTGTCTCGTTTCACTGCACACTGTATTACATGTATATGGTTGAAATAAGCCACTTGAACTTGAACTTGAACTTGAAAGAAAGAAAGATTACCCGCCATTTTGAAAAATGCTAGCACTGTTTTCTAAAATTCACTAAATTATAAGTGAGAATAGTGCCGCAGGTTTTGTTTTAATAGTAATAGAAATTTTGATTTGGAATAGTAGTGTACGCCTCTCGCCCAAAGATGCTGGGATTGGCTCCAGCTTCCCCGCGACCCAGACGGATAATGCGGTATAGATAATGGATGGATGGATGGATGGATGGAATAGTAGTGTAGTGTTTACTATAATATATACTATAGGTATTAATAAAGAATTGATTATATAATTGAAATTGTAATAGATTATTCGTTGTGGGGTTGTAAAACTAGCATTACATGAGAAATGACATCATCATTAGCTCCAGAGACGGCTCAGGAACCTATACTGACTGATGGAAAAGCACAGGTCCCGGTTCTTGATCTCAGTACTGTTGGAACTGTACAGGGTATCTGTCTGTGTGTCTGTGTATCTGTATCTGCCTCACAGCTGAGTTTAACCCCTGCTCGTCTGGTAGAGGGTTTAAGCGGCGGTGTGGAGCGCTCTGCGAGAGTCCTGTCAGCCGCAGCTGAGGAGCAGAAGCACCTACGGCGAGGGAGGGGGACAAACAGGGCTCTGTTCAGGCTCCTGGCTGCGTCCTGCTTCCTCCTATCTGGATAGCTCTAGCTTCATGACAGAGCCTTGGGAAGGGAGGAGGCACAATGGAGGCGTTGTGTTGCCTTCCTGTACGAGAGGGGTCGACGAGGCGGGGGTGTGGGGGGGCGACCGAGTCAACAGCTGAGCTGGAGAGGGAAGATGGCTCCTGGAATGCTCCTGAGCAGTTGCTACTGTCGACTAATGGCAACCCGAGTCGGTGCGGGAAGGCGATAGGGCCTCAAAGAATGGCACATTGAGGCAGGAGCAGCTGCCTCTTTTGTCATCCGCAAAGGCGAAGTGCTCTATTTAGAGCAGGGGATTCTGGGTTTGGAGGCCCTGCTGAGTTACCAAAGGGGGGGAGACAGGGAGATTAAAGCCTCGTGGTTCTGTCCACAGGACGCAACGGCGCTTTCACATACGCTGCGTTTACACCAAATCGAACCCCGGTACGTTTTCCTCTTTGATGCAGTTCGTTTAGAAACCAAAAACACAGCAATCAACTCTGAATCTAGACTGGCTCACTTCCTTGTGGTAAAGTGATTCAATTCTGAATCGACTCACCTGCAGGAAGTGAATCAAATGATCATCCGTGTTCTCTGTGCTCAGGTAATTTTGCCATTTCTGTTGTAAACTTCGTAACGGTTTCTTTAACTTAGTTCCATGATCATATTTCTGAAAATGAACGAAAGTTTTTCACAAGGAGGTTTTTGGATCTGTATGCACCTTTACACACCCCAGACAACACCGACCCAAGTAGCAAACAAATCAAATGAATCCATTTGACCTGATTTGTATTCAGACTAAGAAAAATAAAAAAATAAATCCCTTATTTACTTCCCTTAGTAAGATGTTTCAACCCTATCAGTCTCTGAATTCAAATAAGAGAAAAAAAAATTTCTTTTGATGCAACCGAACAGCAAATGAAACAAAAGAATCAATCTTTCTCTGATTCCGATTCGGAGCAATCGGGTGAAAGTGTCCTAAGTTCCTTACTGCAGGAAGAATCTTTATTTTCCTGGCGCGAGGTGTCAGGGAGAGAGCGGCCTCTTCTCGTCAGAATTGCTTGTGTTTTTTCACAGCATGACAAACTGCCAGATCCACTCTTTTCCCCTTTACCCGAAGCAGAAGTCTATTTACTGTCTGCTTCACAGACTGACATGAACGTTGACCAGAGACCAGAGAGCGGCTTTTGATCAAGACGAGGCCTAACAAGCTATTCCAGTGTGCGTCTCGTCGGTCTCGGTCGAATAAAAGTGACAAGCCAGGTTCCTGAACGGATACACACCTTCAAACACTCCTCGTCACTAACGCACACTGACACCAGCACTTACACAAACACAAACACACACACTTGCACTACACACACATACACTAATCTAATGCAGGCACTTTTATTCAGACAAGCAGCGCGAGTCAAAGGTGGACAGCAGCGGGCCAACCCTATTAAAGGAAGCAGAGAGAGAGAAGATGAGAGAGGAAAAGAGGCTGACTGATGTTCGGCCAGTGCTGGTGGACGGAGAGATGCATTTGAAGAGCGCCTCCAAATATTCAGGTTCACTCCGGCGACCGGCCAAGGAATTAAAGAGGGGCCTCGACTTCATTGCATATGCATCGAGTCAAGGGGGCCAGTGCCACGGATCATTACAACAAAGATTCCTATTAATTAGGTGAAATAAACCCAGAGGCAGATGACAAGGAGGCAGGAGGGAGAGAGAGGGCGAGGGCGAGAGAGAGAGAGCTGAGAGCTCTCACTCCTCCGCTCCATTATTTCAACTGAAGCCTTTTCAAAGGGGTCATAAAAATGCAACCTAAATGACACACGGGAAAACGGCTTTCTGCCCCGAGACCATCAATCCCCACATCTCTCGACAATCTGGTTGAAATCGTGCCATGAGTAGGAGTGTGGATTATTAACAAAAAGACAGCAGTCGTGAGTCGCTTCTTCACATCACATGGCCCATGACATACATGGACATACTTCGCTTCCTCTCAAGCTTTCTTCCTCATTAGGGATTTAATCTACATCTGGATTTCTTTGAATCTGTAAATCTGTTCTCCGCTTTGTGTACTACACAAATGAAACTGCATTCGCACGGCTGAAGTGCACGCACACTTTTCCCCAGCATCCAGCGAAGGATGAATATCTCCACGGCGAGCCGCGATAGACCCGCAGAGCGGAATATTCCAGATGACTGGAGCACTGGAGGGGAGAGGTCATGTAGACCCATGTACACAGCTGCAATTGCAGCTCACCTGCTTCAGACTTAGCCGAACTCCAGCAGAGGGGTTACCGCGAATATCTCTGGCACCCCAGAGAGGCGGCCTCGCGTGGGCCGCATCCACCGCACAGGAACCCCTCCTTCCTGCTAAACTCATTACGTTTGACTCAATGCACAAAGCTCCAGGTGTACAGAGAGCGGCCGTGTCTCTATTCTCCAGCGTCTCCCCATCGTCTTCCGCGCACCCCCTCGGAGGAGCTATGGTTACCGCGAACAGAGAAAACCTTCACCCAGGCCACAGCAGCAACTGTTCCTCCTGTCACACGGGTCACCCGGGGTGGCGTAATTCACTCGCTCCTCGACAGGGCCGCCACTCTCCACCTGTTGTCTCTGAAATGCGCTTGGCATGATTTTCCCACACACGCTAAAAGTGGGACGCGACCCTGTCCTTTCACTTTACGGCCGAAAAGCGAGAGGAGAATGCCGGACAGAACAACTGCTGAAGAACGCTGACGCAAGGGATCTCGTCCTGCGAGACCCGGACCGTATTTCAGGACACATAATAAAACAAGGCTTTATCTGTCTTAATTTCATTCGCAGCACAGCGCTGTTGAATCCTGGAATCTGATTGGTCCGGAAGTGTTGATTAATCTTTTCTAAAGTGGCTGCAATTCACCGGTTTATATTAATACGCTCATTCTAATACGTTATTGTTTGGGATTCAAAAGCGTTTATTATCGATAATTTTCTGTAACATGTTTGTGGACGGAGTCTCCAGTGTCAGCGTTACGAAACAGTCAGAGGTAAAGCTGACATCTTTACAGAGGAGTTTCTGTTTAAGGCAGTTATAATGTAAGTGACAGCAGGAACTGACTTCTTTTTCAAAAACATAAACATTCCATAACATTAAATGTAACAATAAAATGATTAAAAAGTATGTCGTGAAATGCTACAATTAAAACAATTAAGATCAATAAAAAAGCAAATTGCTGTGGTATAAGAGGAATAAAACACTTCGGATGGTCACGGCAGCGTCGCTTCACCCACCCCTATGCCACTGTTGGTTATTTTCCTATAACTGCTGTTTATAAGAGAGCAGATTGAGTGGCATATTGCACGAAGCGACCAGCAGAAGTGTAAGTGCATGGTCGTATATTACTGATTTTATATGATCATTTTAAACAGGATTAGTGCTAAAAACTCAACACTGAATGCATTATTTGTCTCATCCTACATTTTGGCACTCAGTATCTGTGCACATTTGACATATTTCTAAGTGTTACGCTTAATCAGAAATGAGTGCCTCGTCCCTCTTTCCACCTCAGCGTGAATCTCCGCCACGTATCATTGGAAACGTGTAACCCTGGTCTTCACACAGGCACAGCTGTAAGCACCGGATTAGCCGCTAACGAGCTTTTACCAGGAGCCACGGGCAGGCAATCCTGCCAGAACAAGACTGCTGACTAAGTTGGCAGAGACCGCCGCTCTCCGATGCCCAGACTAGGAAAAGCTGCGGGCTTCCTTAACTAGACCCAGTCTGACTCTCCGAGATCCTCGCTGCCGTCCAAACTACTGTGGGACTGGAAAAATTAAAACTGCACGGCTCGAGTGCATTGTCAGAAATTCCACTGGCGCTTCAGAGCGAATGAGGCATGGCTGTGCTGTGCTGTGCTGTGCTGTGCTGTGCTGACACAAAAAGAAGAAAAAAACCAAAACAAAACACAGTGGCATTGTGTTGAGCAAGCGCGGAGAGACGGGGAACAGGAGCCGTGTCTGAGCATGCCGCTTCATATTCTCATGTTCGTAAATATAATAGATCCCATTTGAGGCTGGAGTTTGTTGTTTAACCGGAAAACAAAAGAGTTTACAGACTGCAGAACAGAAGTACTGACAAGAGCAGGGTGTGTATATCCGTATTAAATCGTATTGATTATTACTTCAGTGCATTACATAAAGCTAGCTTAAACTGCTTATGAACCCTGCTCAAGGTCACCTTCAATCTGTAATGGATGCTCATTTCTTTTTCCTTCCCTACGTTCCATGTTAGTTTATTTCCTCTAAACCGCCCCCCTCCTCTCTGTTTTCTTTCCCTACTTACGCTTGACATTTTTAACTCTTTGACAAGTGTCGTCTAGAGAGTTCTCCATAAATAATGCATTTTACAATAGCCGGTAAATAAGCGCCAGACACAATCGTTAGGCCCGACTGGCCCTGGAGGAGCTTTTACAGTGAAGGTGACTATTCAGCTTAATGCAGTCCTCCGGGCCTGGGGAGGACATTTTCATTCATTAGAGCGGTCACAAGCACTTAAAGCACTTTAAGGACCTGTTAGACGAGTGGAGGGACGGCAGGATGAAAAAAAAAGAGGTGGTGGTGGGGAGGGAGTGAACGAGGGATGGAGGCGATTGGCCAGGGGACGGGCCGGGTTCAGAGAAGGCAGCGGCGAGATGACGATGCGGGGCCGACTTCCTCGCCGGCCAGTTCTAATAGACCTGATTGAATTTGAGAGCGGTCGACTCTCGGGCTCGCCATACACATTTAATTAAGTGTGTGTGCGAGAGAGAAAGAGAAGCGAAGTAATGTCGTATCGACCAACTGCACCACCTTAAATGGTACTTAATGATACCGTGATATTTAGTGGAACATCACAAACAGGACGCTTAAAAGGAACGTATTAAGATCCGAACTAATGTTCTCAGGCTGCGTGACCTCCTGAACAGGACATGAGAACAAGCAAATTACAGTGAGTTACAATGAGTGGACAGATGGTTCGAATTTAGTCCTGAAGACAAAGCTGCAACAGTTGTTCTCCGTGCCTTCGTGTCATCTGGCTGAAAGTTAAGTTAAGCTAAGCTAAGTGATGTTTTTAGCCTTTTAGCCCAGCCTATCAGTCACGACACAAAGACAGT
This sequence comes from Notoglanidium maculatum, assembly GCA_030068355.1. Taxonomy (NCBI): domain Eukaryota; kingdom Metazoa; phylum Chordata; class Actinopteri; order Siluriformes; family Auchenoglanididae; genus Notoglanidium; species Notoglanidium maculatum. Next base: position 23,630,217 of record JAQQZX010000007.1, on the reverse strand, counting down.
CACTACTTTTGGAGTCACAAATGAAAGGGTTAACTCATGCACACACACACACACACACAGCTGCCTAGCACACTCGAAAAAAGTAGACACGATGAGCAATCAGAGCACTCAGGAAGCTTCACCCAGCCAACCTTAAGGTCACTGAAGCTCTGCGTTCTAACAGTTCCACACCGAGCGTTTGTGAAACCCTTTGTCTCACACAAGACCAGGAACTAATTTCTTCAAGTTTATTTCCTGTAGTGCAAGTGATCACGGCTCGAGGCCGCGTCCGTCTCCGTCTCCATTAAGTCCAGATTACCACAGCTGTACACTAGAAGCTGAAGCACCCTCTCCTCAGCGCACTAAACATACGGCCTTCAAGATTACAAGCCGCACTTGACCACTTCGATTTCTGCGAGAACCGGCCGTACCAGCTGGGACTCATTAGCATAAGGCCGTGGCGGCATTAAAACGAGAGCAGGGGCTAATGCGCGTGATGAGACGAGACCTTTACACTGACGAGAACTTCCAGTTGAACGTGGTTAATCACGGACACGAGTCGGGGGAAATCGCGTCGACGAGTCTTCAAAACTGGGGATAAAAGGAATAGCAATGCATAAATGATATCTGTGCAATTTACTCACTGATAATAATTTTCTCTTCTCTAATTCGGATCATGGTTTACAATAACGATGAGATGCAGAGTAATAAATCTTTATGAAAATGCACGACCTCGCAAATCGATTCCAAATAGGAAAATGACATGTTGGGGAATAAGAGACAGCCGTAGACTGACGCTGCTTATTAAAGAGGGTTGCTGAAAATATTTTTTCCACCTTTGCCAGACTGAACAAGGCCACCGGCAACTAGGAGTAAATTATGGCCAAGACTAAGAGAAGAAAACAGGGTGAAAAGTTAGAGAAGAAAAAATGATTTTAGTTGAATTAAGGTCTAATTTATTCGCATGATGAAGTGTTCCCCAGACGCTCCAATGAGTCGAGTGTGTCCCTTGGGAGAACCCTTGTGTGTGTGTGTGTGTGTGTGTGTGTGTGTGTGTGTGTGTGTGTGTGTGTGTGTGTGTGTGTGTGTGCATGGTGTGTTTGGTTTTACTCAGTCTTACTTATTTCTAATTAAGAGTAGAGGCACTATTAAAGCAACTATTCTTTATTTGTTTTTCCGACATCCTCCTGGCTCCCGAGCGACATGTTGGTTTAGCTTCTAAAGCCGGGAACTGAAATAATAATAATTATTATTATTATTATTAATGTAATATAATATAATAATATTGTGCCTGCACCAAAGCCTGAGATACACTTTAAATTTCATTTTAGTACAAATATGGCAGCAAAATGTAAAAATGTATTTTAAAAAATCACTAATAATAATAATAATAATAATAATAATAAAAACATCATGTATGATACACTTTCTATCTGATATGTGATTTATTAAAAGATATAATATTTTATATAATATTTTATAATAGTTATACATCATTTATTAGAAGAATAATATGTACAAAATGATACATCAAAACTTTCATGAATATACAGTGCATATTAAATTAGAAAATTTATCCAACGTTAGAGATGAATTTTATAAATGGTTGTTGTTGTTGTTGACACCATTTCTGACACATTAGCCTAATATTAAATTAATCACAGAGAAAATTATGATATACATCTAGATCTTCTCTCTTGTGTATCAGTAGCGATATTAGACTATTAGGGATAGCAGGAGGAAAGGGGGCGTTTTCTAATTTGCATATCATGCATATTTATAGACTTTCGCATTTTAATCATGGTAAAGGTGCACAGAAAATGCTCAGATGTTTTTTTTTAAATGACAACGTGGAATGCAAAAACTTTTAGCAAAAGGCTAAGCATGGCAAGCTAGCTAATTAGTGATAAATATTTATTAAATTGTTGTTGTTGTTGTTGTTATTATTGATATTATGGCAATGTCTTTTTTGATGCTTTCCTGCTGTTATGAATCACAATTAATCACAGCAGAAATGCTGATTTAAATAAAAATGTAATCTCGTTATAGATAGTGACGTTTGTGGGGCGTTTCCTAATTTGCATATTCATACATATTCATTACTTACAGGGTGATGGTGTAGAGAAAATTCTTTTGTAGTTTTTAAGTAATTTCTTGTATATGAAAAATATTTAACAATGCATTATGAAAAACAGTGGTGTAAACGGCACATTTAAGAATTTATTACACAAATATTTCTTTTTAATGAAACGAAGTCTCTCATACAGATTGCGTATCAGGGAGCGAAGAAAGAGTTGCGCTGAAGAGAGAGAGAGGAGGAGGGGGGAATAAGGGGGACTTATTTTGGTTAGCGAGTGAGTTGAATTTTGCGGAATGAATGCTGTCGTCTGTGCTGAAGAATAAAAAGGTAATGTTCCTGGCGTCGGGTCGCTGGCGTGGGTTTTACGGTCTGAGCGTTTGGCTTGGAGCGGCGCGAGGACCACACTTAAGCCCGAGGTGTAGTGCCACCCACTCTTTGTCACACTGGAGCTCGTTCAGAACAAACTGGAAACATGGCCACGTCAGTCCTCCCAGGTTTGAGTGTGTGCCTTGTGCATGTGTGTGTGTGTGTGTGCGCGTGTGTGTGTGTGTGTACAGAAGATGGAGTGTGTTTGAAAATGAGAATATAGTCGCAGTGAGAGAAAAGGACGCTGATATATGCCTGAAGCAGTCCATGCACAGCTTGTGGACTCTCGCTAAAGCCATGAATAAAGCACTTGTGCATGAACATGTACAAACACAGATGTCCACATGCATGCACTTACACTCTCGCTCTCTCTCTCTCTCTCACACACACACACACACACATCGCAGCCTTCCATACCATCTTGCTCTGTCTTTGTCATCTCCTCCAGCTTCTTCTGCTTCAGCGTGTCCACCACGTCAGCCAGGCTCCCTTTGCGGCGCTCCGGCGTTCCGAAGGCGGACGCTCCCAGCAGGTCACCTCGCTCCCGTGCCCCCTCCTCCGGCTTGTGCGGAGAGGTAGAGTTATTCCGGAAGGAGTAGAGGGAACATACTTTATTGCTGTCAGACTCCTAAAGAAGAAAAAGAAAGAGCAGCAGAGGGGAGAGGAGATTGTTTAGGCCGCAAATCTGTTTCTGAGTGTTTTCCCAGATGCCACAGGGGAAGAGGAACAGCAACCATTTCTGGGTGGTTGAAACACTGTCACGAGACAATCACAAAATCATTAGATCTTACATTTAAGGATAATGCAAATATATTCTCCTGTCTTTCTACTCTGCGGCTCTGCAATTCCATGCTAAGGTGTTGTTCGAGCCCGAGTTGGAGCACCGAGCGGTTTGCCGGTCCCTCCGGCGACTGGCTGCTTTTACACTGAACCCTGCGGGCACTCGTAAATCTGAGCCCTGTCTGGAGCTGCTGTTGTTTTGCGATCCCACCTGCGTGTGGTTTAGTGGTTAACTGAGCTCTTGTCTGAGATCCAAACACTCACAAAACACTTTAAATTTAAAGTGAAGAAGAAACCATTGTGTCAGTCTGAGATTAAAGCGTGACGAGAGATTAAAAAAAAAAGTTAGTGTGCGCTTATAAAACTAAAGCAGGCCATTCCGGCTCCTCCCGGAATGGCATTGTGAAAC
>JAQQZX010000007.1:23585822-23608052 GCA_030068355.1 Notoglanidium maculatum | reverse complement strand
ATAATAATAATAATAATAATAATAATAATAATAATAACAACAATAATAATAATAATAATAATAATAATAATAATAATTTTACTGTTTAATGTTTCATTTATACAGCAACTTTCTATCTGGAAAAAGAGATATACAAATCACTGAGTTAGACGTGAGGTACCAAAAGAACCAAGCAGAGACGTGTGGGCGGAGCTAGAAATAATGCAGACTGATGATTGGTCAACATCATCAGAGTCGGACAAAATGGCAAGAACAGCTTTTCTGCATCATTGTAGCGGCAATGCACTCGTTTATAAACTCACAGAGGACAAGAGTTCCTTGAGGGTTCTTTAGATGGTTCTCAGTTCTAGCTTCATGAAAAGGGTCTAGCTGGAACCTTTAACCTGCTCCCATTAAATGAAAAATCTGGAGCAATCCAGAAAATCATTGCTTTGTAAGGTAAACATTGAAGCATTGACCTTGCAGCTTCTCCATGGTTCATGGGAGTAATGATGTCACCAAGCCACGCCCTCTAGAGAAACTCCACCCACTTATGTGATTGGAAACATAACCAGGCAAAAACATAACCAGGGTTTCGGATTCTCCAGTGCACTCTTTCAGAAATAAAAAAGTGTGTGTGTGTGTGTGTGTGTGTGTGTGTCTGTGTGTGTGTGAACTCTCGGGGGTGTTTAGGTGTTTCCAAAAATCCTTTAAACTCCCCGGCAGCCGTGCAGTTCAGTGCTAAAAACAGCAGCTCGGTGCTCTGTGCTAAAAATACACCGGGCTTCTCTCAGGCCTGAATTAAACACAACAGGAGCCTTAACATGGAGTCAAATCCCTGCTTCGCCTCTTATGTTCGACTGAGAGTGAAAAAACAAGCTGATGCACTTGAAAAAACCCTCCAAACACGTTGCTGGAACGTTCACGCCGGGGGGCAGATGACGGACATCGTTCCTCGAGTCATTATACTCTGATTATAAAGTGTTTGTGTGCGTGCGCTAATTAAACATCCTGATCTCTTCAACCTGTTCGGCATTAGCATTATGGCATTAGCATTAGCATTCCAGTTGCATCTCAAAATTTCCTATTCTTATTATTTCCCACTCTCGAAGAGGATTACGTCATGGCGCGGAGGCCCTTCGAGCGTCAGAGGAAAATACCTCACACTGACTAATACTTAAACACCCGGTGCTTGTGCCAGCGTGTGTACGCGTACCGCATCGCAAACCGCTCAGATTGCGCTAGTCAGTGTCCACGCCAAAGACTGAGAGTGGCAGCTGCAGCAGCATGTCCTTCCACACGCACACACACACACACACACACACGCACACACAAGACCAATCATAATGGGAGTCTTAATTGAGTTTCGCCGTTTTTCGAGCGTGCCATTATCCCGAGCTAATGGCGTCCACTGGTCCTCTCTCTCGTTACTTGAGTGGGTCTTGAGCGAGCCTCTTGTTTCCTACATTCGGAGATAACGCGATGCTAACAACTACACCACAGTCATCAGCGATCTGCATATTCAATAACTTCCGTAATTACGTGCGCAATTCATCAGATCCCATCTGATTGCAGAGGGGAAGAGAGACAACGCTCGAGAGAGAGCGAGAGAGAGAGAGAGAGAGAGAGAGAGGGGTCTGATTCCTCGAGGAAGCCAGTCTAATCACAAAAACTAACATGATAATTGAAATCGGAATGGAAAGGCTCGGAGCGACGCAGGCACGAGGCAGCGGTGAGACTCGGAGAGAGCGGAAGCACTTGTGGCTGGAGAGCGAGCGAGGCTGATAAAGGATGCTGGCAGACGGATGGAGAGAGAAAAATGGATGAAGGGCCAGTTCAAGGACCTGCGAGTCACCGCATGATGCCCTCAAAACAACGTGAATCGAGAAGGAACATAAAAAAATAAATCATTCACCAACAAACTGTTTCTGAATTCTCTGTTTTTGCGCGTTAACATGACAAGCTGCATTTTTTCATCTTATTACCTTCAAGAGAAATAAAAAAAGTCGGTGAAGGAACAACTCACATGACTCATAGCTACTGTAATGTAAGTGAGAACAGGAAGTATTTTAATGTAGACATAAATGGAAAAAAGAAAGCTGATTCTTTAATCAATAAACAATTCTAATTCTTCGCTCATAAAATTGCTGTAGAACACGAGCGATAAAACGCTTCAGGACTTCCTGTTGTAGGAAAATAATCCATTTCGAGGTGTTAACAGTAACGTTATACTCGAAACGGTTCTAGGGCCGCTCCTCTCGTGGAACCCTTGCAAAGGCCACAACCCTATTAGTAACAAACCTTAAAGAACCCTTGGTTTACTTTTACAAAAAAGGGTTCTCACAGGGTTCTTTGAGCATCTCCTAAATAATTAAGTATCCTTAGCCTTCTGAAACGCATTCTGACAGGAAAACTCCCAAAGAACCCAAAGAGTGAACCAAGAGCCACGAGCTGTTCAACTCCTGACAGGTTCTAGACATTAAGAAGAAAATAACTAGGAATACAGTACCCTTGAAGAAATTCCAGTTCTTTAGGGGTTCTCTAAGGGTTCACCGGATTTCAGAAAAGAACACGCGCTTTGTTGGAGGGTTCTCTGTAGAACCTTTACGGGGTAAAAGATCAGAACGGGATTTTCTAACCTGGCAGCAATGCACACTTTTATCAGCAATGAAAAAGTCAACAATAAACACGATAAGATCTACGTGCTTACTTTAAAGAAATTTAAGCAGGAATGATAACGATAACGAGCGTTATTTTAATATTTAATTCCACACTAGCGCATCAGTAGGCTTGTGTAATAGCCGATAATTCAAGTGCCTGAACTTTAAGCTGTCTCGGTAATTCATATCGTGCTCCAGAGATGCTAAACACCACTTCGAGAACAGAAAGAGTTTCCTAACAGCTGGATCCGTGTTTAAACTCTAATACTCACTCCGTTGGCTTATTTTCTGCTTTCTGCCAACTTCACTTTATCAAATTATAGATAATCTTTTGCGTTTAAATCCTCCACGTGAGGAACCTGCCGGAAATGTTGCCAGTTTATAAGGACAGACAGCCTGACATTCAGAGGGAAAAAAGAGAAAAGAAAAGTGTGTCCCTGATCTTGAGCACTCCACGCCCCGGTGTGTCCGTTTCCCCGATGGCCAGAAGATTAACTCAGAGATAAAGCTGACGATGAAGATGAATGTCTCCACGTCGAGCGCTCTACTTTACAGTCTCTCCCATCTGCTGAATCTCATACTTAGACATAATTAGTGATGCCAAATTCATTAACCCGAGCTGGCGTTATAGCGGCCCGCGCCATAAATTAGCTTAATGTGAGCGGACATATTCCAGTTGTAATAGGGGATATAAAAGGTGAGAAGAACCACCAGAGGAACCGAGACTGTACATCATGAACATACTGTCTGTGACACGTGAAACGATAATGGATCTCGGGCAATTTGGAACGTGAGCAGCGTTTTCTGAAAGGCGTCTCGAAGGAACAGCTCAGGAAGTCGCCCCGTCGCTCTCGACTTTGTTGAATACGGGTTATCCGTCTCGTTACACGCAACCCTCGGTGTGTTATTTTATCAAACATGATACGGTTATGCTTCCAGGTTTGCCAGATAAAATGCTAAAACAACACAATTGCCAGACTCTGGAATAATATTGGTCATGGACGTGTTCGCAGTTTGTGTTGGACGTGACTGACAGAGAGAACACGTGAGCGTACGTGCAGGCCAGCGAATCCGGTTATCAGTGCCAGATCAGGTGCCAGAAATGAAAGGAGAGGTGTCTCATCCGTCCCTTTTTCCTTCTCCATCTTTCCTTTCTCAGAAGATTGGATCCCGTCCCAGCAGCACGACAGCCCCCGCCTCATTTCAGCATTTATTTTTCTTTCAAATCTCTTGCATAAATCTCGATTGTGTTTATTTAGAGTCAGTCAGGAACAAGTAGATTTTGGCTACGCGATACTTTTTTTTTTATCCTGCCTGAAGTGTCACACCCCCTTTTGCTCTTCTTTTCCTACGGTGAGTGAGAGGACGGTTTCTGCAGTGGTGTAACGGCACCAGTTTAATTAAAAGCCCAAAACAAACCAAAACGCAGACGTGGACTTGTGCTGGATTTGTCCTTGGATTACACCGTGACCTCGTCGTCTCCTCCTGTCCCTCGGCGATCGTACTCCTAGCTAACAGCCTGTTAGGCCAGGATTCCACTTTCTTGTTAAAAAGGGTCTTGTCCCTTTCAGCTCTCTCTCTCTCTTTATTTTTCAAGGCAAGGTGGTGGAGAAACACAAGTTCATTGTTCTCCTCACAGATGGACGCTGGAGTTACTAGGGCAACACGGCTAATCCTTGCTCTTTACCACCTTTCTTCATATTATTGGCTCATCGAGTGCCTACCTTTTAACTCGTAAGCGGGACAGGGCGAACGCTGACGCTCTCCTCCCTCTAATTAGCTACGATTCGCGTTTGCATGATGAGCTAATCGTAAATTTGCAAAATAATGACGTACCGGGAGCGAGCGATTCTTCGAAGAATAACAAGAATGAGGCCATTATGGAGCAGCGGAGGTTTCCAGAACCGCTCCATCCACCACAACAGAGAGCGTAATTGTCCCGCCGTTGTCCACACAATCAACAAGCCATTGTCGGAGACTTGAAAAATAAAAGGGGCAGAGAATGGCTGCCATCATGACTGCTCCACTCTTCGTTTCTCAATTGTCCTCCAAGAGAAGCTGGAGTTTAATGCACTCCTGCGTTTTTTCCCGAAACTGTCTAGTTTTTGGAGGAGAGGAAAAAAATAAGAAAAAAGTTTTACTTTTCTTTTTCTTTTTACTCTTTTACCCGTAGCCTTTTCTAAGGCAATGAAACCTAAACCATCTAAAAATCTGATTCTGATATCTGATCACATCCTGTTAAGAAGAGAAAACTGATTCCTAAAGGCTGCCAGAAAAAAAATCCAATTAACCAGTGGAAAAAAAACAAAAGTAAAAACATGTAAAAGACATCAGCGTCACATTGAGCCTTTTGCCCTATTCAGACGGGATTAGTTTTCCACGGGGAGGTGTGTAATATAAATATTAACAGGACTTTTACTTTTTTCAGATTAAAGTCACATCTGAAGCTGTAATATTTTACAGATTTGCTTGTCTGGAAAGACGCCATACTATTTTCTCTGTAAGAGCTGGACTGACATGTTGGAAAAATTGCGTTGTGGAAAGAGGTTTTTTACATTTTTATTTCAGTAAAAAAAACACAGGTGAAATGCAGATCAATAAAACATAGCCGAGGTTTAAAAGGACGTGTCGGAGAAGCACCACATCTCACACGTTTTTTTTTTACATAAACACTAGTACAGCATAGAGTCATGTTATGGTCATGTGACCTGCTAATAATCATAATAAAGTGCAACTCACATGGCCACGCCCCCTACCACAAGCACTTATAACAAAGCTTAAAACAATTAGTTTGTATTAAATCGGTTAAATACAATACAATACATGTGTGAACACACGTCTGGAAAACGAATCCCATCTGAATCATCGCTAGTCATCAAGGCATTAAAAATGCAGAATAAAAATGTTAAAACGAGTTCCGATTTTTTAATCATTTCTTGTCTGGTTTCGTGTGTGTGTGTGTGTGTGTGTGTGCGTGTGTTTGTGTGTGTGTGCGTGTATTTGTGAGGTTTCGCCAGGCCAGGAGGAATGAGAGAATGAGAGAAAAGAGAAAGAATGTTAAGCCGGCCCCCTTTCGCTTCGTCCACCTTCAGTGCAGCTTCATTTATCTTCATCTTGTTAGACTAAATTAATTAACAATCTCACTGTTACACACTTTCTCCTTTCATTACATCAAATAATGACAGCGATGGAGGAGGAGGAGGTCCCGTCCTGTGGGATTAGGACGGCGGCTGTTACAGACATCTCTGTGTGTGTGTGTGTGTGTGTGTGTGTGTCCACAGGGCTGATCTTTTCCTTTATAGCACACCTATGGCAGCAGATAAATGAGATATGCCACGGGGTTTATTTGCCAGAGTAGTTGCTAGGGAGTAATTCATCCGAGGAGAATAAAAACACCTCGCACTTTGCGAACACTTCATGGCCGTTAGTCATGGCTGCGTGAAGTTCAAAACAAACAGCATATTACTTTACTTTGGAAAGAATGGAAGAAAGAAAAAAAGGAAGAAAGCACAAAGATGGAGTTACGTAATAAATGTGCATAGACTCAGGACTGAATCTTTTACACAGGACTTGGAGGATTCTGACTTCGACTTCGAGTTCATTTATTTACAACAAAATGTTGAACAACAAATAGTTCGACAGCTTCAGTCATTCACTATTCAGTAAAAAAAAACTACTAGGTCAGGAACATCAAGCTCCAGAAGAGCGGAAGATCAAACCCGAAGAGAGTTTGACGCTTTTATCTCGGCCTGATTGCTACGACCTGATATCACTCGAGCCCTGTAAATCCTGTGCGTGACTTTTTCTCACGGAATTAAAAAAAGATGCTGACAAACTCGTGAGAATGAATGTAAATCCCCAATGATGCGTTTACTCCAAATAAAATCACACTTCAGAGGGAGGAAAAGAACGAAGGAAGAGGATTTAGAAAGACAGATTGCGGCTTGCGTTGATGAAATGATGATGAGTTCATGTGTTTATCCTGGTCCTATTCTGGAGTCTATCCCGGAAAACTCTTTAAGTTATGCGGGAATACACCCCGGATTGGACGCCGGTCCATAGAGTCACTCCGTCCACCTAATGACATGTTTTTGGGATGATGGAGGAAACCGGAGAACCCAGAGGGAGCCCACAGTGATACAGGAAGAACGTGAAACTCCACAGAAACACTAACCCGAGCTCGAGAGATCAGTGATAACTCTATCAAGTGTGAGATCTTCTACAGCCAAAATGACAGACTGATATCTGTTCTGTACTTTGGTTTTCAACCACTGGCCTTCAAAACACGTCTTTGGGATGAAAGCGTCACATTTACCACAAGTACTTGCTCTAAATCTTATAAAGAATGTATAAGCACGTCTATAAATCTGATCCTAAAGCTTAAAAACCTGATGTACACTGATTTTGAACTTTTACAGCATGCTAAGCTCTCTTACTAGCAAACTCAGCTAGTGTTAGGCTATCGATGAAAAGATCGCCGTTGTCACGGCAACTTTATATTTTCGAAAGGTGTCACAAGTTATAAATAAATTAGCAAGAAACAACAGTATAAAACGAGACCCCGGTCCTGAAATGCCAGCTAATCGCTAAGCTAAGCTAGCTCGCGTGAGGCTATTTATGAAGGCAGGAGGTTTCCACATTTGCATAATCATGCATATTCATGACTCCTGTCATTCTGAATGAGACTGAAGGTGTAAACATGTTCCAGGGGCTCTTTTTTTTTCTTGTTAACTTTCTTATATGACAATTTCTAATAGTTTAAACCACGGATGAGCGGATGGATAGAACGTCCAAATCACATAAAAACTATCCAAATCAAACAGTGAAACTGTCAAGAAAACACATCTGTATATATATATATATAAAATGAATAATTTATTTAAGATCCTCATCTTTTTATTAAAACAAAAAAGTCCTCGAAAATCAAGTCATATTCATCATAGCATCATGTTTTTCTACATCTAGCTCTATTTCAGCAAATTGCAAACACACACAGAGAGAGAGAGAGAGAGAGAGAGAGAAACAGAAAATATATGCTGTTAATTTAATCAAATAAATGACCTTTTGAAAAAGAAATCAAAGGGGATTCATTAGCTTTAGTAAAGTTTGGCTGACAACAGCTTTGAAAGGCAGACGCTGTCACTGCTTTTAATGAGAGATCGCTAATTAGGGCTGCTACTCGCAAATTCAAGACAGGGGGAAGGTGCTCGGTGCACAAACAGCCCGATGGCCTACACACTCGCTCTCTTATTTACTTCCTCTGTGTAATGACAAGCACAAATTCTTAATTAGAATCACAGGAAGGTGGTGGAGGAGGTGGAGGGCAGGGTGGAGGTTGTGGGGGGGGGGGGTAAATAAAAAAAGTCGTAACTGGTTTTGACTCTTGTGGTTGTTGCACAAACACACAACAGGAAGTGGTGAAAAAATAATAAAGGAGAGAGAAAAAAATTTCAGAGACACGTGCATGCAGAGAGAAGGAGCGAGAAAGACGTCTTTCACTCTCAGACTGAAGGGAGGGGCGGGACAAGCATGCTTTCTTTCACTCGGACTGACTTGCTGAGACAGCGTCGTGAGCATGCACACACACACACACACACACACACACACAACACACACACACACTCCTGCTCAACAGCTCAACAGCTAAAATGCTAGGTGTTACTACTAGATGAAAAGACAGATGAGTGTTTGTGTTTTTGTTTTTCTTTTTGTTTTGTTTTGTTTTTTTAAACCCCCCCCCATCCCGGACGTAAAAACTATAAAGCGACTGACCTCAGTAAAAAGCTGCTACGCAGAAAGCCCTCCATGTTCAGCATTTGGGTTCTGTGGCAGGAGAAATACACAGAGAGCCATTGTAACTTTTTAGCACAAAGAAATTGGCACACAACGACAAGACAAAAAAAGAGGAACGTCAAAAAGGAACGGAATTTTTTTTTTTTTCTTTAAATCTTCCAGGAAAGAACAAAGCCTGTTTCCACAAACTGGATTCTGAAAAGCAGCCATTTGTCATTAGTGCGTATGGTTTTCCAGCCTCAAGCTGATGATATGTTATCGTATAGCGCCCGGTTCCCTCCCTGCGTTTCCCGCTAAAGAGCAGAGCAGCGGTGCTCCAGATGCCAGCCATGTGTGACGGGGCCTCGGCGGCTTCTGGGAGCCCGACCACAGGGGCCTACGCCGCACCATCGCCGTGCCAACGCCATGCCAACTGAACAGCGTGTCCGCCATCCAGGCATGCAGGGATATGGTCATGATGTCACACACACACACACACACACACACACACACACACACGGCTCGCTCAGCAGCCTCTTGCACCGCAAATGTAAGAGCACGTGTTTGGAAATTGAAGCCAGATGTTCTCCATTAGCCTCTGTTATTGCTCTTTATATATACATACATCAGAACACTGGAGCGAGAAGAAAAGTTTTGAGAACTCTTAACGGTTCTGTGTGGAACCCTACAACAGCGTGTTCTCTCAGAAACTCTCAGAGAGTTTCCTGCAGAACCCAAGATCAAAATTATTGGTAGTGTAAGAAAGAAATCAATTTTAACGTCGGAGTTTATGATAAGTGGCCATGTTTTAAAACCAAAAAAAGGGGGAAAAAATCAAAAGGTGTCATAAATCCAGAAATCAGTTTTGGTGCTATAATTTAAATTTTAAAAAAGTTGGGGGTTTTTTTGGGTTTTTTTTTTTTTGCTAATTTTTGCTCAGTCTACACTTTATTTATTAATTTATTTAAAATGGTTTTATTTTATTTTTTTACGCCGAGCAAAATAAATCATTAATGAAAATTATTTTATTTACTTCATATATATATTTATGAATTCATACATTTGTTTATATCTTTTTTTTACTGACTTTCTTTTACTCACTGATTTATCTTGGCAATGCCATTAATGTAAATGATGTAATAAAAAATCAAATAAAAACAGTGAAATCATTTCTCGCTCAGATCCACAGCTGGAGATGATGCATTTCCTCAACAGTGCTTTCAATTTTTATTTCATTTTTAATTTTTTTTTTACGTGAAACGCACTACTGCGGCAGCCGAATTCATCAAGCACTGAAGCTAATTAGCGATTTGTCTCAGGTCGTTACACGGCGCTCTCTCACCGCCGCCTTCATCATAAACGAGACACATCGGAGCAGAAAGACGCCCAAACGCTGCACTTCTTCTAAATCCTTCAGGCTGCAGTGAGATGGGTGTAATTTAGCCTGAGTCTCTCCTCCTCCCTTTTCCTCTCTCTGTCGCTCTCTCTCTCTCTGTCTGTCTCTCTCTCTCTTTCTCTCTTTCTCACTTTTTGTCTGTCTCTCTCTGTCTCTCTCTGTCTCTCTCTCTCTCCTCTCTCTGTCTCTCTCTCTCTCTCTCTGTCTCTCTCTGTCTCTCTCTCTCTCCTCTCTCTGTCTCTCTCTCTCTCCTCTCTCTGTCTCTCTCTCTCTCCTCTCTCTGTCTCTCTCTCTCCTCTCTCTCTCCTCTCTCTGTCTCTCTCTCTCTCCTCTCTCTGTCTCTCTCTCTCTCCTCTCTCTGTCTCTCTCACTCTCTCTGTGGTGAGAGACAAAGACTTATGAGAGTATGGAAAGACTGAGAGAGGGATACAGTGTCTTTTGCTCTGCTGCTGACAAATCCAAGAGTCTGACTTGAAAACTCACAATCAGGTGTTTGAGAAATGAGTAGAGGAAGAAGGAGAAGAAGAAGAAGAAGAGAATGGACTAAAGAGGATAAAGTGGTGCTTTGGTTGCAATAGCAATGACACAGTGAGAAAACAACAGTCAAATCGCAACCTGGCCAATCAAGCGTGTCTCCTCAACACTTGAAGGGAGTGCAAAACGCACACACACACACACACACACACACACACACACACACTTTCTCACACTTGCCTTTTTGTCAGTAGGACAGACTGAAAACTAAAACACACACACCCACACACACCGTCTATTTTATGTTTTGTTCCAGGTTACTCGCATGCTTTATGCACAATTTATCCCACAACTGCTGGATTCTGCATTCTGATTGGTCAGAAGGCGTTGATTAATTTTCTAGAACAGTAGTGTGACAGTAGTGCGGCTGCAAATCACAGCTTTTTATACATTAATGCACTTGTTCTTATACATTATCGTTTCTATAGCAACGGATCCCTCACAAGGGATGTACATAACCGCTGATCTTTGAAGAGCTGTTTATTTATATTATATTTATGGAAGGAGTCTCCAGTGTCAGCACTTTGTAACTCACTAAGGGAACTTGTTTCCAGGACGCTCCGGGACGTTACATGTAGCTATAAATGGATAAACAGTATGAGGAGATGCTGATAAACAATTAAAGACAAATGTACAGTAATTGGCAGATTGTTATGGTGGAGGAGGAATAAAACACTTATCATCCGAGAATCTCTCGCGTCTCAGAAGCTCCAATACGTTTTCATTCTTCTTTTCTATCTCTCCCTCCATCACTCGCTCTCTCTTTCTCTGGCTGCTGTTTTTGTCTTCGGCTTCTTCTCTGCCGAAAGCTGTATTGTGGTAATGGAGAGGAGTAAGAGCGCTGTGCACGGGGAGTTAGGTGCGGTTTTGGATGCCGAGCTGAGGAAAATGTGACTGAGCCACATTGTATTTGCTCTTCTCCCAACATGTATGAAAAAAAAATTAAAAAAGGGGAAAAAAATGAGAGAGAGAGAGAGAGAGAGAGAGAGAGAGAGAGAGAGGGTAAAGCAGCAAGTCTTAAATTTAGAACAGACCTCCTTTCAAGGGCAATGATTCGCTGAATGAGTAAAGAGAGGAGGATCAACATCAGCGTTAAAAGACGAGCGCTGCGCTGCCTCTCTCTCTCTCTTTGGTTTTCTTTCTTTTTTACATTTTTTTTTTCTCCTCATCGGGAATCTGCCAAGAGCCGCCCGCGTCCAAACACCGAGGCTCCCGCCATCTGCAGCAAATGTGGTCCATTAAAGCAATACCATATGGACGACAAGCTCTCGCTATTAACACGGCTTCTGGACGCTCTGCCATCTTCCCAACACACACACACTCTCACACACTCACACACACACACACACACAGCGCGCTCTCATATTTTAAAACTTTGGGACGAGCTCCTGCAGGGTGTGTGGGCTCGAGCGCTGAAGTCAGTGATTCTGTCATTTTATGAAGCTTTGCCTACAGCTTCCATGGAGAGATGCTCTTCATTCAACACTCTATAGATGTTTGATGGCCACCAGAGATAAAATAAAAAAAAAAAAAAAAAAAACTGGCACTATAAATCTCTCCCTGCTTTTAATATAACAAGGAGGGGAAGTGAGGTTTTAAAGCCTTAAATATGGCTGTAAGTCAAATCAGATGCATCAGATCTTCCACCACGATGATGACTGGTTTCTCCAAGAAGTCAAGATGCTGGAGAAACCAAAGGGTGTGGAGATGTGGTGAGGAGATGGTGGATGATCCATGCAGCACTAGCCAACGCCCCCTCAGAGAGAGAGAGAGAGATGGAAGAGAACCCTTCCATGTTATACAATGCCTTCTCTTCTTTTCTCAGTGACAAGACGGCGAAGCTCGCTTCTCTGTTCTCCAACATAAAGCCACACACATACACGCTGGAGAACGTACACACACCGTAAATCAATTAAACCTCTGCGGTTTGTGTTCCTGAACCCCAGAGCCTCGCAGCGTTCCTGTTTGTTGACTTTCTGCCCCATCTCTGGCTGCGAACGCCGACACTGTTCATAATTAAAGCAAGAAAAAAAGAGACGAACGTTTCACAACCGCCCCTTTCACGCCTGGATCTTTTGAATGCCACAGTAGACATACTAGTAAACACACACACACACACACACACACACAGTCATACACAACAGGCCTCATTTATCAACCTTTTAGTAAACTGTGTATGCAAACCAATGTAGAAATGAGCACTGATTTCCTTTGTTGCCTTAAATGGTGTATTTACATTTAGCCACGCCCACAAAACTGAATAAAAGGTGAAGCTCAGCGTACAGAGAGCTGGAAATGACTAAACGGTGAAAGAGCGCCTCCTAAGCGCGGCATGCGCTAAACCTTCCCGTAATGTAGCTCGGCCACCGCAGCGC
Organism: Notoglanidium maculatum; assembly: GCA_030068355.1. Lineage (NCBI taxonomy): Eukaryota > Metazoa > Chordata > Actinopteri > Siluriformes > Auchenoglanididae > Notoglanidium > Notoglanidium maculatum. The sequence goes on along the minus strand of JAQQZX010000007.1, from coordinate 23,595,336 downwards.
CTCGGCTACCGCAAGCACACGCTAACACTTCCTCTTTTTTTAGAGGGCGCCAATACTTTTGTCCTGCTCGCGCAGCTAGTCGAGCTTGCTTTCTTTCAAGTCGTTAATATAAAACGACACCAACTGGCCATTAAATTGATGTTAAACTGATTTCAACTTCTTATACGATTTGAAGCTGATCGTTCGAGATTCTTGTAAGAACGTATTAGGAATAAATTTACATCCCGTTGTGTGCAAAAAGATCTAGACTGAGCTCTGATTGGTCAGAACTACTCACACAACACAAAATAATTTGCATACGGCAGTCTCGCGTGATATAAGTATTGCGATAACGATATATAAGGATATTACGATGTATCACACGCTGTTCAAAATCCTTATAATTAAAATGACCTGAAATTGTACTCGTATTAAATACTTGGTTTCTGGGATATTTTTTTTTTCTTTTTGATTTGTGTAGAATTAAGGTCCGTTTGACTTGCACGTTGACTGATTTCCAGGCTCAAACCCAGAGCGTTCGCTCCAACACCGTGTCACACAGGCGCATACCTGCGGGTGTTTTCATTTCACACGATTAATTAATCAATGACTGCAATGGAGGAAGTCTCGTGGAGAGAGATTGATGGGGAAATGCAGGAGGATAATCAGTTCTGACAAGAGCACACACACACACACACACACACACACACACACACACGACTAGCCTTAGCAATGAGAAGCAGATCCACAAAAAAACAGATAAATTGTTATACCAATGTAGCATGTTGACTGTAAAGACTGTGTATCATGTAATATTGTGTAACGACGTAACCAAACACTCTCTATCAGGTAACAATATATCTAAAGGCTCCGTGTCATGTGACAATGTAACAAAATTCTTGTAATGGTCTAAATAGACACTGTGTATAATGTAAAAAAGGAACAAAAGCCCCGTCTCTTATTACACTGTGACAAAAGACTTGTGTAACAGCATAACAAAAGATGCTGTACTGCACAAAAAAGATTTGTGTACCAGTGTAGCTAAACACTGTGCATCATGTAATAAAAGTAACAAACTTACTGTCTCTTTCCCTTATGTAACGAAAGACGTATCATATAACAAAATTCTTGCAACGATGTAACTAAAGACACTTTATCGTGTACAAATGGGACAAAAGGCTCTGTAATGTGTAACCATGTAACAAAAGGCTGTGCATTGTGTAACAGCATAACACCTAAAGTCTGGGTGCCATGTAACCACGCAGGAAAAGGCGCAGTGCTGTGTAACAATGTAACTAAATTCCTGTAATGATGTAACGAAAGACACCATGTCGTGTAACAACGTAACAAAAGGAAGACTGGAGACTAGATTCGATTTAGTAATGACATGGAGAATCAAGAAAAAAATTTTTTTTAATATATTTTATACCTTTTTTAAGTGTACGCTTCATATCACTATCTTAAATAAGAACATGGACTTTTGTCTGTAAGCAGTAATTTGTCAGGTGCGACTCGGCGGCAGGTTAAAGGTGCGAATTTCTTCACTGTAGCACCTGAGCGTTAGCACATGCGCTATTACCTTGAGACCGAGGTGGAGAACTAATTTCCATCTGCTGCGTCGAGGCAATCCCTCGCCTCCTGCGTGGATGGGGCATGGGTAACCTGTGTGCATGTGCGTGTGTGTGTGTGTGTGTGTGTGTGTGGCTATGTTTAGTACTAGAGGGAACATACGTAAGGGACAAGAAGCCAGCTGTACTGCCCTACCGAGACCAGAAATCAGATTCCTTTAGCAGCTAAAATGCTGTATTTAAAAGTGACTGATGACAGACTAATTAAATTAGCATTTAAGCTCGGAGACGCTGAGCGTGGGGTGGTGTGAAAGGGTTTTGACAGAGCTGGGATATCGTACATGGGTGAGAGAGAGAGAGAGCGAGAGAGAGAGAGATAGAGTAAAAAAAGTTAAAAGAAATCGCCATACAATTCACGTCCAACTCACAACTTCATATGAAAAGAGGACGAGATGTGAAGATGGCGAGCATCCAGGAAGAACTCCCTCAAAACACACACACACCTTGACTAATACGTCCCGTATCCCGTCTCACCTCCGCCTCCGGGCCCCAAAGCCACAGGAGTAGTGAATTAATTTGTGCGACATTAGGAAGGTGTGTTGAAAGGTGTCTGCTCATGTCTCAAATTAATCGCACTGCTGGTCAGCATTAGCACCTAGACGCCCGCCGCCACAGCACACACACACTTACGACACAGCAAAGAGAGGGAGTGAGTGTAAAAGAGAGAGAGAGAGAGAGAGAGAGAGAGAGAGAGAGGATTCGCCCGTTCACACCGGAATAATTAGAACATGTCAAGAAGAATTAATTTCCTCATTTTTCAAAAGGATACACAGAAATTACCATGTTATTATATGACAGGGTCCCTGGGAGAATTGTATTAAATTTGATTTCCAGCGCAGCCACAACCTCCTCGTATTCCTCCCCCCCTTCCTCTACACGCATACACACACATACACACACACACACACACACACAACAAATTAAAGTCATAAATAAGATGGAAAGAAGCGGGGCACGGAGCATATGTTTATGGCAATGAGTGAAGCCAGGGGAGCAGAAACAACTATCTTCATTTGGTTTTATTTAAATCAGCTCGACACCATGTGTCTGAATGACAGCGTTCGCTAATGGGGCTCGGATTAGGGGGCTCCTTGATATTAGCCCGGAGACGCAGCAGCCACTTAGCGGGTTACACACACCGTACGCTTCGCTTTGACTCACAACCTCACCAGCTGAGCAAGGAAAACTGTTTATAATTTTTTAAAATTTAACCATAAATTTGCATGGTTGCTTTACGTGCTTGGGTTTATCTTTTCACACACGCACACACACACACACACACACACACACACACACACATCTATCTAAAACCTGGAACCATCTTCTAATTAATGAAACTCCAGAATGAGTCTTTAGCTTGCAATGGAGCAAAAGGAGTACCTTCAACTATTATATCCTCTATGGTTTCATTATTCTCGCTCTAATGTGCAAAATTTTTCCCATCTTGCAATTCAAGGCCAAGATTCATCTAACAAAAAACCCTCACATAACAACGGCAGCATGAAATCAGAACAGTCCTTAGTCCATAAATCCTAGCATTGTTTTCTGAACAGGCATGTTTTTTTCTGGGGTTTTTTTCTCTGTATATTATAAATGTGATTTATAAATATGGCATTGCTTAAAGAATGATGTCTTTGTTCACTAGACAAGACAAACGAATTGAAGTGAAATAAGCGCGAACAATCAGGTTAGAGATGGCATTTTTCAAAAAGTAGTGTATATTATGCTTGTGAGAAACCAAACACAATCAAGGCTGTTTAGAACTGCATCGGAACGAAAATCCATTGATAAATCCTCGCTTTGTCTGCGCACACCCTTTCATAAACGACCTTTTTTAAATATGATAACGTGCACGTTATTCAGTTATTCAGTGCGTGTCTGCATACGGATGCTTGCATTGGAAGAATCTGAAAAAAAGGGAAAAAAAACAATTAACTGGTCTTCTCTGTTTTCTCTTGAGCAAGACACTTATCCAAGGTTATCCTCGGCGAACTGACACAATGCGAAAGCAGCGCAGGCATTCACTCGCAACAATCACTCTGGATTTACTGTGCGAATGCCGCCTCCATCCGAGATCCGTCCTGCAACGAGAGGTTTCAAGGCCCTGAGACAAGGCTTTGTGGGGGAGGACAGGAGAAAAGAAAAAAACTGGGCCTCTGTATGTCTTTCATTAAGCTTGTTAGCTTATTACAATTCAGCCTTGATGAAGAAAAGAGTGATGGAAAGACCAAAAGACGACAAAGTTGGGTTTTTTCCCCCTCGTTCGTTCTACTCTTTGAGAATGGGCGTCATTAGAGCCGAGCACTCCCCCGAGCCCCACAAACTTTAAATAATTTGCGAATCAATTAACTCGCAAACTCTCGACATAACACGGATTTCACACCCCCGGGGTTGGGGAGCGGTGCGCGCATTATCAGCTCCGGAGGATTCATGGCGTTTTGGGAGAAAAGTTCATGGTTGAAATCATTAATTCATTTTACAGGACTTTTAGTTATGCATTACGCTTCCCAGCTGTGGAAGCCTGGAGATTAATGACATGTTCTTCAGCGCGGCGGAGTGCGCCTCCGAAAAGCTAATAGGTGAAATGGCTCTTTTTTTCCTCCTATGTTAACGTTTGTGGCTTGCCAGGAAAAAGTGTGGCCTAGTCGGTTTTACGTTTGGCTGTTTAGAGAGCGAAATAAAGCGTATTGAGGTATCAGAAAAGCCATATAGAGAATAAACCTTGGAAGGAGCCACGGCCGGGGCCGTGATGACCTGTTGCTGAGACGTGAAAACGTTAAAGAGTGAAAAACGCTGCGCATTAAACACACCTATCAGCAACGATGCATCGTGTAACAGCGTAGCTAAAAAACCTCTGCCTCGTGCAGCAATGTAACATTACACAGAGTCTTTGCTACGTCGTTACAAGAATTTATTGCAAAATGTAAAAACAAAAGACTCTTCCTGTAACGGTGTGACTCTGCATCATGTAACAATGCAATAAAACCCTTACAACAATGTAACAAAGGACTTTTCAGCATTTAACAATGTAAAAAAAGGCCTCAGCTTGTAACAATGTAACAAAATACCTGAAACCATGTAACAACAGACTGCACCATGTAACCATGTGAGAAATGCAACAATGCAACAATGTAACCAAAGACTCCAAAAAAAAAAAAACTCAGCGTGGTCTGATGTGTAACAATGTAGCAAATACTTTGTACCAGTGTAACCAAAAACTCCACATTGTGTAACAATATTCTTGTACTGAGGTAACTACGGGCACGGTGATGTGTAACAGTATGTAAAATAACAATATAAGGATATAAGGATTCGTCATTGTGTAACAATGTAACAAAATGCTGGTAAAGATGTGACATCATGTAACATGAGCATCATGTAACAAAATTACTGTAACAATGTGACTAAAGGTCCCTGATTTAGATTTAGCAAAAACAAAGACCAAAAAAAAAAAAAACGAACAAGAAATAGTAACACTTCACTGAGGTTCACATTCGCCTTCTCTTTCCTTTAGATGTTACGAGTTACAATAATTCAATTTCCTACAATTAAATCTTATTCTAAATTCCCGTTGATTAAATGTTAGGCTCTTGGGGCCCTCCTGAGGGATGAGAGAAAGCAGAGCAGAAGAATTTCACTGATGAGATTAAAACCCTGACCCCAATTGAACATCGTCTCCAACAATAATCGAGGTGAGGGTCAGTGGAGAACTGTAACTGGGGACGCGCAGATAATGGATGAGAAAATAACCACCCAAAGGTTATTCATTTTCATTACAGTGCCTGTTGAGCTGTTTATTTAATTTTTTTTCCTTTCCTAGCAGAAAATCATTCCTGGAGACCCCTGGCTCCACAGAGACATCAGCGCCGAGACAGGCTAAATGCAAAATGACGGAACGCTCCGGAAAGCTTTATTAGATGAATGGCACACGCTGACAAAGAGGGTATTCTGCCTATTGAGGAGGGAGGAGGGGGGTTAGGGGGTATTGGGGGGGTTGATGATGGCGGGTGCCTGCCTGCATCCTCAGGTGTTTCTAAACGAGTTCACACAGGAGTGATTAAACGGCGGGCACAAACAAGCCACACGTTTGCCCAAATTACTCACCACCTTGTTTTTGTGATTAATTAAACATGCAGATTAAAGTTGCAAAGGAATTTAGATTAATGAGCGCACAAGGCCTTGTTGATGGGCGCGTGCGGGGAATCCGGGGCGGGTGCTTTAGGAAAAAATCTAAAACGAAGGAGACAAGAGCGCGTGTCGAGCCTAGACCACGAGGAGCGCTCTCTAATGCGTACTGGCAGCTTTAAAACGACGCTTTCGGCATTGTGTGGGAGCTAATGGGCTTTCAATTAGCTGAACTGCAGATGAGAATGAACACGTTTACTGAGGAGGCGCATCGACAGACAACGCTGCCACGTTGAGAAACACCTATATACAAATACAGGACTTATATGTGAGAATGAAAATGTCTGATTCAGGGGATATCTGGTGTATTTGGAATAAGATTTGCTTCTTTGCATTGCAGGGGGATTGTGGGTAAATGTGGGACGCAGAGCCGTTCGAGCGCTCAATCTTTCCACGTGCTAATGACGTGTTGTGCGGCTCTGCGCTGCTATGCGTCAGTCTGGCGCTGGCCGGTCGGCAGAGAGAGAGAGGGGAGTATCCAGATGCATGTGCAAAGATTTTGATGACACTTTGTGACATTTTGTTGCACAAGCTGTGGAAACAACACAATTTTCATCCAGAACTTTCCGTCTTCTATAGACGAGCTCCTGAAAGTGTCATGTGATAAAAAAAATCTTAAGCACTTGTGACAAAAGTGGCTGCATAAAAAAAAAACCCTCAGTATTTTTCAGTTATTATGTATTTTTTCATTGTCGACTTCTTTTTTTATAAAAAGTCATGTTGCCAGGTCACTCATCAACCTTGAGAAGGAAAATAAAGTGTAAAGAATGTAAGAAAGTTTGTGAAATTTGTTCCTTACACGAAGAGCTGCCTTTAGAGAAATAACTGACACAGATGCACGTGACTGGCCGGAACACAGGATCGGCTACACAAGCCAGGCTTTAATCCAGCTCGCTTTGCTGGACTGATGTTTGAAAAGCAGTCCAGCATTTATTGTTAAAAAAACACACAAATTAGTGAGAATTTGTGAATTTTCTTCAGCTAGCATAAATGACACAGGTGAGTTTGTTTTGGGGGAAAATCAGCAATTTGATTGAAGTAGGTTAAAAAAAATACTCCTGCACACATACACACACACACACACACACACACACAGTGTACACTACAAGGCTCACAGTGTTGGCCCGCGGCTGGACGCGCTCCAGGGCGAAGGGCTGATGTTTGCTGTTCTACATCAGTGGCTCTTTCACCTTTATTCAGCTCAACAATCAGCGCTTCATGCCCAAAAATAGAGCCCTGACCCTGCAACTTATCAACTCTAATATCTGTGTTCACGCAGCCTATAAAGGGGCTCAGTGCGGCCCACAGCTGCTGTGTGGTGTTAGTTGCTCCTGGCATGCTTCAGTACGCTAGAACATGTAACAGCATCCTACACGTACAGTCCAGCTCAGCACAAACCCCGCATAGCAAACCGGTCGTAATGACATGCACTCGCCAAGCGGTAACTGCTAATATCCTCTTAAAAATCCTGTTCCGACGTCCGTATTAAAACACTTGAGTGCATAAACCGAGTCCTGAAGTGTCAAAATAACGGGAACAATGTGCATGGAAATTCGCCGATATCGTGGTGCGTGATATCTTCCTCTACCCGAAGTGACGCTGCGATTCGAGATGCACTGTTAGCGTAATAAAAGGTGGGCCGCCTCCTCGCCCCCCTGAGTGACAAGCCTGGCACACAAAGGTGGTAATCACTCGAGGTGCCTTTGTTATTCCAGCATTCAGCTCTCTCTCTGCGCTGGCAGGCATTCAGAGCGGACTTAACACGCTACTTACCAACGCAGTGGAAAAAAAATCCGGGCCGAACAGGGACGCACAGAGCCGTGTTTGACTTGAAATCACAGGGATAAAGCGCCGGCTTTGCTGAATGGCCGTGAACTTTCAGGTGGGATATGTCACTCTCACTGGACTAATTAACACCGGGCCCTTATTATTTTTTTCTCCTTCACCTTAATATAATATAAGTCCGTCCTGTGGCTCATATCCAACTTGACATTTGAAAAAAGATTAATGTGAACTTAACTTTTGGGGGGAGCTTGTTTGCCTAACATTACCCAGAAGCAACACTTTGCCAGATATGATCTTTTTTTATGGCGCTGGAAAGAGACGTGCCATTTAAGCCATATTGTGGCGCTCCGCCGCGGCCATATATCGGCTGCTTTCTGACGTGTTGCTTTAAATGGAGCTCTTTCTTCATTGCTCTGAATGCTCTTATTGAGGGCAACTGGCAGCCATAAACTACCAATAACACTGCACACATTAGCATAGAGAATAGATTCACTCTATATATACAGATGGAGGTGTGTGCGTGTGTGTGTGCGTGTGAGAGAGAGAGAGAGCGTGTGTGTGTGTGTGTGTGTGAGAGAGAGAGAGAGAGAGAGAGAGCATGTGTGTGTGTGTGTGAGAGCGAGAGAGAGAGAGAGAGAGAGAGAGAGAGAGAGAGTGTGAGTTATCCGACCAGATCCATGTTTTTCCGAAGTGATTGAAATGTTGTGATATTCCTGCCAGCCTTTAAGACGCACAACTTAATCGAGTTTTCTTAGGTACCGTGTCAGTACGTGTAAAAAAGGCATGTGGCATCACTGCATGTTAAGAAGTATGATCAGTCTTTAGAAAAATAAAAAGGTTTGTTCATTTAATTCCCATTTATTACTTTATAGAAAGAATAACCATTCCAGGAAAGTAAGCAAAATACACATGTAGGTGTAGAGAAGAGGGGGGGGGAGAGCGACAGAGAGAGAGAGGAGGAGAGAGAGAGAGAGAGAGAGGGGAGCGACAGAGAGAGAGGAGGAGAGAGAGAGAGAGAGAGGGGAGAGACAGAGAGAGAGGAGGAGAGCGAGAGAGAGAGGGGAGAGACAGAGAGAGAGGAGGAGAGAGAGAGAGAGGAGGAGAGAGAGAGAGGAGGAGAGAGAGAGGGGAGAGACAGAGAGAGAGGAGGAGAGAGAGAGAGAGAGGGGAGAGACAGAGAGAGAGGAGGAGAGAGAGAGAGGGGGGAGACAGAGAGAGAGGAGGAGAGAGAGAGAGGGGAGAGTCAGAGAGAGAGGAGGAGAGAGAGAGAGGGGAGGAGAGAGAGAGAGGGGAGAGTCAGAGAGAGAGGAGGAGAGAGAGAGAGAGGGGAGAGACAGAGAGGGAGAGAGAGGGAGAGAGAGACAGAGAGAGGGAGGGGGGAGAGAGAGAGGGAGAGAGACAGAGAGGGGGAGAATGGGAGAGACACAGAGAGAGACAGAGAGAGGGTAGGAGAGAGAGAATGAGAGAGCGAGAGAAGACAATGTGGATCTGGACTTAAATAAATAAAAATAAATTCCAGTGTGTACTCACGTAAACAGTGCGACTTTATCCCCAGCTCCCAGAGATCACTTGTTAGTTGATTTTGAATTCATGAAAATGACCTGAAATGAAAGTAAGAAATAAAAGAATGAGTCAGTGACTATCTCTGAAAGGAGAGAGAAAAACAGAGTGAGAGAGACAGAAAGACAGACAGAATGAGATACAGAAATAAATACATTAAGAGAGAAATCAGAAAAGGAATGAGAGAGAGACACACAAAGAGAGAAATAGAAAGGCTGAGAGAAAGAGAGGGGGGGGTAGAAAAGGAAAGAGGGAGAGAGACACAAAAAGAAATACAAAGCCTGAGTGAGAGAGAGAGAGAGAGGGCGAGAGAGAGAAGAGAAGACAGAGAAAGACATGCAGAGAGAGATATATTAAGAGAGAGAGATTTGGCTGCA